>OY987272.1:15451176-15890651 GCA_963920665.1 Straminergon stramineum
GTTCATTCTGTATTCATTCAGAATGAATACTTCAGTTGTTTTAGGATTGTGAAATTTTTTATTTGGAAGGGGGGTTTAGTACTTGAATGTCCTTTAGGAACTTTGAAAAATGTTGTTTGAATTGTACCACAAAATATTTTTTTAATACAAGTTCAAAATTTTCTTCAAATGTTGTCTTTTTCTACATGACATTAGATCAATCATTTGAAATGTGACCACATTGATGTAGCATAACATTACATTTTTCTTCAAAAGTCATTCATTACTTTTGTTTAGAATTAAGAAAACATCTTGACTTTATATACACAAAGGGTGGTAGGAGGAAACCCAACCCATATGGGATATGTAATAGGGGCTCAACCACTGACAGTTAAAGAAAGACAACTTAAATCCTAAACCACCGCCTAAAATCCTAAAAAAACCGCAGTTACAAACATTGTATGCAAGACTTGTAGAATAGTGAAATTCGTGTAGTAATCTAGTAATCCTACTAAGGTGTGGTCTTGCAATTTCATTGGGGCGTAGTCTTGCAACTACGCCACGAACAACTCGCGATCTCTATGGGGCCCGATGATTGTGTTAGGTCACATCAACATGGGCCCCAGTTCATTTGTAGGATTTAGCAACTTGCCTTCCATTGTGGGTTGTTCATAAATTCCGTAAAGATTTCATCATTCTCTTGATTCACTTCTTCATAGTCATTGTTGTCTTTTGAAAAATCGAATCACCACTCACTTCACTCCAATGCACCCTCAAATGCTTAATCTCATGCTCCACAGCTGAAGAGAACTGGCTCTTGCTTTGCATCATCTCCTCCACACGTGCAGAGAAGTACTCGGACTTTGGTTCTAGGAGGATGCCGCACCGCTTCAATCTCCAAGTACAACCTCATCCAAGGAAGACAAGTGACATTCTTCAAGGGCAGTGTGGAAATTGGAGGTTACATTTGGTGTGGTAGAAGGACCAGCAGCTAACATAATCGACTCCTCAAATCCCCCACCAGTCAATCGTCGTGCACAATTCCCGCTATCGCCAGGTATTCAAGCCTCTCTCCCAGATACTGCATTCACACAACCATGACGATTTGGAATCACAATTAAACAACCAAGATTCAAAACCCTGCGCCCTCACACTTGATACAAATGGAGTAGTCCCAGGGCCCGAAGCTGAACACAAAGCAAACTTCAGGCCGACAATCCAGATGCATCAAGTTTCCTTTAGTTTAATAGAAAGAACATACTAAAATTTTAACCCACACTGCAGTGTTCAAACGAGACGCTTTCTATCTCATACCCTGCTCTGGCCTCCATCTCTCCAAGGTACCCTACCCAATAGAAAGAGCGTAATAAAATTATAACCCACACTGCAGCGTTCAATCGAAGCCCTCAATGAACCAAAACCACACTACGGGACGCTCACCATTCTATCTCAGACCCTTCTCTGGCCTCCCATTACTAAGAGGTACCCTACCGAAACTCCTTTACCAATAGATTCTCACACACACTCACAGGAAACTCTTCTAGCGCAACATCCACTCACCCAAATTCGCTACCAGTCGATTCGTCCATGGCCTTCACAGAGCGCGGGCATGCGCAGTTGAAGCGAGAAGAGATCGCAACAGCAGGGTCTTGGAGCAAAGTGGCGACTCCGGGCTGCAAAATTTCGAAACGGAAACCCTAACGCAAAGGGTGGTGACAGAACTGCAGATGCTCGAGTGAGGAAGATTGCAGCAGGAGTGGATTGACTAACGTTGGATCCTATACAGGTAGCCTAGATCACGGCAACAACAATCTCAGAATTGAGAGCCAAAGGACACAGGAAGGGAGAATTGAGCTTAATGAATGGCACTATGGAAGAAGCAGTCTGTTGTGTAAAGAGCGCGAGGATTTTGTAAGGCTTTGAAGACACTGTTCACCTTGCCCAATTGTTTGCACCAGTCTTGGAACTTCCGTGTTGCGTGAAAATTCTCTGAAGTTTCGATGTTGCTTCTTTGCGGTGGAAATGCTCCACAGCAGCGTGTTCTGTTTGGAACAGTAACCATCAAGTGGCGTCATTGCGGTGGCTAAAATTTGGAGGGATCTATTGTAGGCTACCTGTAGTCCTGTACAGGACAAAGCATGTCCAACACAACAACACATCACTCAAAAGGACGCTGCTTCTGTGCTTCACAACTGTAGGTATTCCGCAAGGGGAAGCAAAGAGGACTGACTCACCGAAAGATCACAAATAAACTGATTTGCAGTTTGCGCGACGAACACTACTGTGATGTAGTTGAGGATGTCATGACTTTGCAATTCCGTGGCATTCCGAGTGTTCAGTACTTCATTTGTGCGGAGATTCGCATACTGGTATGTAAGACCTCTTAAGCTCTGCTTGCAGATTATTTGAATGCAAGCAAATTTTTCATTGGGAAAGAAGAGGCAAGCTAAGATTGATGAGGCTATAGTTTCCCAACGGGGTTTAACCTTGGAAGGATGAGGCCCAATCACTAGGTTGTTAGCCAAAATTATCAAATTCTACGATGAATAGCAATACAATCTTCGTTTTTACAGTTTCCTTAGAAGTCATTCATTAAACACTATTAGTTCTCAATATACTTGTTGAGCTTTTGCATACAAGCCTCTACAAAGTTTGGCTTTAGGAACAA
Organism: Straminergon stramineum; assembly: GCA_963920665.1. NCBI lineage: Eukaryota > Viridiplantae > Streptophyta > Bryopsida > Hypnales > Calliergonaceae > Straminergon > Straminergon stramineum. The sequence continues at coordinate 15,453,824 of OY987272.1, forward strand.
ATCACAAGTCTTTGTACCACAATTTGGTTGAAGTGGATTGAAGGATAAGGTCACAATACCTAAAAGAGACATTTTTGTTGTCTACCCCCTCAACAATGGCCAATTGAACGAACACTTTCAAGACTCAAAACACAACAACATTTCAAAAGCAACCAATGAAAGATGATAGAGGAATTTTTGGAGGCAACCAATGAAAGTTGAGATATTCTATGCTTCAAGGGGGTCCATTCAAGGTGAATCTAATGGTATGGATAGGTTACCTTATGTTTTCAACTTTGAAAATTTGATCTCTAGAATATTGGAAAATTACAAAAATAGTTTATTGCATTTCTCTTGAGTTTGCTAACAACCTCATCAAATTATTTGGTCATTCAACCTTTGACGGAGTGGGTCAAGAAAAAGTGTTGCTTTTTGGTGGTGTTACCTTACAAGATGTTGGCTATAAATGCAACTACTAAAGGTGTAGACCTTCGTTGCATGTTTTGTATCACAAACTGCCATGGTGCAATTATAACCAACAAATTTTATAAGTCAGGCAGTACAAATCTTTTGGACAATGTTTCGATAAATGAGCATCACTAGCATCTTCGATTCACTTTCTTGAAAGAAAAGCAACTTCTTTTTATGGATTTTAGACGATGAAATTGGTGCTCTAGCTCTTCTTGAACTACGGGTTGTTCCTTCTTATGTTGCTTGATAATGCAAGATGGTGAACACCACCATCGAGTTATTCTCATGGTTGACAATATTGTAATGTGATGTATGGTAGAACCACCCATTACCAACCACTTAAGCATTTTGTGCATGATCTGGAGCAGCAGAAGGCAATGCAAACTTTCTACCTTGTAGAACCATAGAAATCATGAGAATTGTAAATTTTTATGTAATTTTCTGTCTTAAATTGAAATTACTATGAATTTTAGTAGTCAAAAGTTGATATGGACCCATCCCCAATACATAGAGTCTTCCATAATTGTTCATTCAAAGATTACTTTGGCTCTCAAAACCAAGCACATGTGTCATGACATTGATGGTTAGAAGATGGTCGGAAAGCAAGACTTGATGGTTAGAAATCAAACACTTCTATATTGAATTTCTCAATACTTACAGATTGGCCATGGGGCCTAGTTGGTAATGGGTGGTTCTACCATATTTGTGGATAACATTCATTGGGAAAAAAAATGACTCCAACAATATTGTTGGAGTTTACATTCAATACTTCTTTAGTGAGTAAACAATATAATATTGAATCACTACTACAATTGATTTTAAGTGTTGTTGCAATATTGCAACAACATTAATTTTCTTAGTAATAGATAAGTATATTTTCAGTACTACATCAATATTGCATAGTAGTAGGATTGCATCATTATTAATGTAGTACTAAAGCAATAGGAGGGTACTTTCTTGATTTTAACTTGCAATCTAAAGTAGGACTACCATACTCAATCACTAAAGTGTTTCTAGGACAAATCATGAGTTGTAAAAGGCAATGCAAATTTTTCTTATATAGAAAGATAGGAAATATGCAGACTGCAAATTTTCACAATTTTATTTCCCAAATTGAAACTATTATGAATTTTGGGAGTCAAAAAGTCCTCTAAACTCATAGTTCATGTCTATACTCTTTCAATTTTGATCATTCAAGAACGACTTTCCCACTCACTACTTCTTACTTTCTTACTTACTACTTCATGACATGTGTCATGACCTTATTAGTCCCAACTTTGAAAAGTAGAAAATAACAATTTTCAAGCTTCAGTTGGAAAATTGTTCTAGCCTTGGTTGGAAATAAATGCACCCTACATGTTGGACATGGGTCCTTGGTTGGAAATAGGTGGTCCTACCGTAAGTGTTTAATAGTTCATCCGTATCACATGTACTTTTTTCAAGACTATGCTATGGACACAAGATGGATAGACTCTTAAGTCACACCAACCCAAACAAAGGGTTGGAGTTTTTTTTCTCACTTTCTATTTTATTTGTGTAGAGATTCACATACCAGTATAGAAAATCTCCCAAGTCTAAAGTCGAGACAACTGAAAGCACTACTTTTCTATTGTGTACAATTTCTAGAATTAGATTGATTAAATAATTATATATTATCATTAGCAAATGAAAAGAGATTTGAAAGAACCAAAGAATGCATCATTTAGATATTGTATACAGAAGTTATAAGAAATCAAAGTATTATTGTAAATAAAATAAATAGTTTCTTCAACAATAGGTACACCTTGATGTAGGAGATGTATTATATCTATTACAATAGTGTTTTAGACACCTTATACATTTGGGAGTCCCTACTTGTGTGCACATAAATTGAATGCAAACAAGTTTAATCAATGAGGGCAAGTTTTTCATTGGGGAAGTAGTAAGCTAAGACTAATGATGTTATAGTTTTCTCAAGGGGATCTAACCCTTCAACGCCATTGAGGACATTTGTTGTCACATGGATGAGAGAGAATCTTTCTAGTAGGACAAAAGTACAACTATTCATCATTGGAATTTTGTTGTGAAAAGGGGAGGTCTTCTACATTACTTTGACTTCCAATGAGTACATTTGCAATTTTTTAAGCCAATGATTCATATGGTAACCAAAAGGATGATTTCCATGGTCATCAATCCATCCTTTAAGGGTTAACCTCGAAAGCCCAAGGGATTTGGACAAAACACAAATGCGTTACAAAATATAAGTTCTTAACTTCTTTGAAGTTTGCATCAACAAAGATAATATGAAGCACATAAAGTAGAAAGTATATATACAATCAAAATTATAAAACTATTTTTAAATTCTCTTCAAATGAATTTTGAAGATATAAATTCAAAGAATCACCAAAAATTCAATTTCTCTCTTCAGCATCTAAATTTTTGTTGATTGGTCAAAATTGTGGTTTCTATTGATTTGTAAAAAAATGCATAAGATCTAGTAATGAGAACACCAACACTTTTCCCAAATAGTAAAGTTTTCAACACTAGGCAAATCCTAAACACTTTGTGCTATTTCTTATATAATTTCGGTTTGATTGTAGTGATCTTAGTTTTATATATTAATATTGGAAGACAATCCAATCTTTAAAAGAATTAAAAATAAAAACAAAAGTGAAATAAGTTATTGTCTTCCCAAAAATGCTGCCTGAAGTCAAACACTAACCAAAAAATGGTCGCTTGTGCATTTACATCAGAAAAGTTGGGCCAAATTATTTTGGTGCCATTTTGACACCAAAAGCCGCATAAAGGTCATTTTTGTCATTTTATCCATACTAGGTTGGTATGGAGGTTGGCACCAAATTAACTTAATTGCATTTCAATGCACCATCGAGGTACCATGTTCACATGCCTTGAAGTTCCTGATGTAGGGGGTAACCATAGAAAGATGAGGCCCAATCACCAATGCTGTCAGCCAAAAATTGTGAAATTCCATAATGAATTGATACATTCTCTATTTCTATAGCTTCCTTATAAGTCATTCATCAAACACTTTCTAGTCCTCAAAGTTCCTACATGGCTCCGCTTTCATACAAGCATCTAAAGGGGTCAGTTTTTGAAACAGACCACAAGTATTTTGGCAACAACCTACTTGAAGTTGAGTGAAGGTGGTTCAAAGTGTTGATTTTTAATGCAGGTACTGACGCAGATGCAAACCTCCGTTGCATATTTTTCATAGCAAACTGCCAAGGTGCAATAACCAACTAATTTCACAAGTCTGGAAGTGCGGAAAACCTTTGGACAGTCTTTCCATAAATGAGCATCATATTCTATATGACATCTTTGATTCACTTTCTTGAAAGAAAAGCAGCTTCTTTTATGGATTGGAGACGATGAAATTGGCGCTCGAGCTCAGCCTGAACTGCAGGCTGTTCCTTCTTCCGCTGCTTGGTAATGGTCTGTGTAGAAACAGATCCAACTTGTTCAAATGCTACCTGCAAGAATGGATTTGCAATAGACATTCTTGGAAGTCAGCTACAGTGAATGGATTCAAACTCAAACAAAATTACAAAATTACGAACCTGGGGTTTAGGGTTTAGGATTCTTTCTTTGTTTGATGTGAAGGATAATGAAGCACACGCTATTCGACATTCTGATCTAGTCAACAGACATTTGAATGAGGATACGCTGGTTTACTCTACTGGTGAGGAAGGCAAAATTTGTGTCACTACAAAAAAATTCTTCATGGACCATAGTGCTATACAGAAATATTTCAGACATTACAAAATTTAGAAATGCCACGAATAGAGTGACTTCGGTAAGTTAGTGTCACACGCAGAGATAGGATAAAATAGTGTACCTCTCTGGGTCTGTCTATTTTGTGGGGATCAAACTAATTTATGTTATATTAATTATCAATTGTAAAAGCTGAATATAAAGTTCAATTGACTTCTGAAAAGTACCCATCAAGCATAATTCTCATCAAGTGGTTTTGTGAGGGCAAAGCACCTTTAAGAACTCCTCTGGATCGTAAGCGTAGTGTCCTACATCTTGTAAGATTTTGATTGCTTCACCCACATGTTTGGAATGGAGTAGGTCTTCTTCCTTGATCTATGTACAAAATGATGAAAATAATTATGCTCAAGAGAAGCTCAATCAGAAGTTGATCAATTGAACAAATATGGCAAGATTGCCATACTTAGATAAGAAGCCTAGAAGCTTTGAACAAAATAAATACACTACAACAATTTTGTGAAATACAACCTTCTACTTAAGAGAGAATAGGAAAAAGATGGATACCATAAAAAATGCAAGGGCCACTCGAAACAAAATATTCGCCCCTTCGTTGAATAAAACATCCCATACCCGCATTGTTGACTATACCAACAAAGGATTCAATGAGATAAAACATCACATAAGAACAAAACAATTCACATTTTAACATCAAGTGAAATAAATTATACAATCATCAAGGTCAAAGAATTCTATCACATATTTCTCATTATGCCATACATCAATCATCAAACAAAACCAAAGTTGTGCAATAATGAACATAGAGTCATAAGGGCCAAGTGACTAGAGAATTCTATCTAATATATGAAAGAGAATTACAAGAACTTACAAATTGTCAAAACATCATCATTTTTTAATGAGCCCAATACCAAAAGCTCTTAACAAAAGAACAGAAAGTAGAATGGATGAGAGCAATTTTGTAGATGGGATTCTCACCTCTGATGGCAAGTTCTTTGCAAAGAGACACAAAAACCATTCCGTTGCAACCAATGACACATCAAAGTCAATTTCATCCAAGTGGGTTGCCAACCTGCCAACAAATTTTCAGCAATTCTAAAAAGAAGTTTCCAAAACACCTTGAAGGTTGCTCACTTTATCAATCAATCACAAAATAGAGGATACTAAACTTGTTATGAAATTGATCTTGCCTCCTCTACAAACCCCTTTTACCAACAACAATTCCTCTATTCTAATCAACATTGGTTGGCATTCAATTACCAAGTTGAGTGTGAGCATCACTTAGTTAAATGTCTATGGTCATCTTCCTTTAATTGAAAATGAGGCCACCTACTATTTCTTTCAATAGCTTTCTAAAGTCTCCCATTTGATCTCAAAAAACTTGGCTTTTGTACCCAAAGAGATCTCTCCAATGGGCTCTATTGAGTGATCTCCTAATGATATCACACTCCTACATTGATTGGTTAAAATGGTAGAAACTGAAGCAAATCGTGTCCTCTAAATTAGTATTAATAATAAGAGATTATGCACATAACATACAATTAAGGAACAGAAGTAACCTTGGGCACTTTTTTCTGAAAAGATCTTTGAAGACTCGTTGGTCCACATGACAACCATACAGATTGTCAGAATAACTATCCTGAAGTAGGATGTTTTCAAGTAAAACAGCGAGCATCCAAAAAGCCTCCTCCTCATCTTTCATAACCAACAGCAATGACGCAGCGACGTAGTTCATGCCCTGCAGATTTCCAACCTCAAGAATCAGCGATCTCCAAGGTCTTCATACCGTCTAATGAAGTAGAAAATCGATTTCCAGAGAGGATCTAACCATCAACTCACCCAACCAATGTCCTGATAATATCAGTAGGAAAAAACATCTGCCACACTACACGGAGTTTATCCTATCTCCTCGTGTAACACTAAGTTACCAAAGTCACACTAGTGTAATTTGGCGAAGGTTGAAATATTACTGTATCGAACTAATTTCCACTAAAAAGAAAATGTGCAGTGACACTGATTCTGCGCCTCCACTACAGAATAAATCAGCGTACTAAGCTCCCCAAATCAAAGCTGTTATTCAAACGATCACGATGTGATTTGAGGCTTACTTGGCAGTACCCTACTCTTGAGTCCCGGAAGGAGTACCCGGTCAGAATACGTCGAAGAGTTGCTTGCCCTTCGCGAGAATCTATGGTTGGGTGTCCAGGGAAAGTGCGTCCCAGATCCTGAAACAAAACAAAGCAACTGTAAACAATCAGCTGAAACTCGTGAAATGCACAAAAGTTCAGATGGTGGTACGAAAAAAAACCTAATACATGACATGAAGTAAATACATTGATATAACAGAATTTAAAACTAAAACTGAACTAGCTAGCCCTACTCTTACTACTTTTAACAGGCGCAAATGAGTTAGTCAAGCAGCTACATTACTAACCAGAATTGAATTAAAACTAATCCAATTTTCACATGCGCTTGGTGGGTGACCTCAGCGAAAGTAGCTAAAGACAACAGATAGGGAGCCTCTCTATCTCCAAGTACTTTGATAGGAATTTGGTATCCCCAATCGAAAGTTTGGATTTTACAGTTCAATTCAGTTTCACACTGCTGATTTCATTTGAATAGTTTTTAAGTATAGCGTTTGAAGAAAATATCCAAAGTAACCACAACTTCCATGAATCTTCAATTTAATAAAAATTCCACACATGATCGCTTCGATAGTGGAGAATAAAGAATAATATCTCGAACTGTGAAAACCAGACAGGTACTGTGACATACAGAGCGAACAATTCATAAAATGGAGAGCTAGCAGTGATCTGTACGCCCTATCCAATAGAGTACACGACGTTTCTAAAATCGCATTCTAGAATACCCTGCACACTAGCGCCATTAAGATTATCACTTGTCGTCGTAGTCATAGTTTTGGAAACCGAGGGAGTGCGATTTCAGAAGGTTAGGATTAAGGTTCACATGGTCAATTTGCCGAGTAGCTGCCGTCTCGCGCCCCTGCACCGCATCACACAGATCCTGATAATACGTCTCCGGCACCGTGGATCGCTTCTTCACCACCCCCGACACCGCGCGCCAAACTTTGGGCCGCAACGCCGGCGGAATGCCCTTCCGAATGAGCTTGCGCAGATGCCCGGAGCCCGTGAACGACCCCGACAGCTGCGAGACCAGCGTGCTCCCCTCGGACTGCGAAGAGCTCATGTCCGGCTGGCAGTACCAGTCGGAGCCGCGGTGAGCTTCCACCGCCCACCACTCCATGCCTTGCTCCTTCACCCGCTCCGTAACCTGCACTCATGCTCTTTGGGATTCAATTGACCGTCATGGTTTGCTACATCTCTACGGGATACGTCAGGGGATAATGCGATTGCTGGCTAGGTTTCGAGGAAAAAATCTTGTAAATCCAGCGAGAAGTTCTTGTAGCTACCGAACTAACGAAAGTATTACGGAGATTTGTTGAACTGCTAGCCTCAATCGAATCCTTCCAGTAAGAGACGAAACCCTAAAACCTAAAAAGACCTGTCGATACCTGATTCAGCGTCGCCGCTTCTTCTCGTGAAACTTCGAGCTGGAATCCGTAAAGATCAGTTACCCTCACCACATTCGGTATCTTCGCCATACTTAGCTGGGATTCCAATCGATGTGAACTTCCCGCATTCATTGTCTCTCCGTTGGGCTATATCCTAATAGCCTGTCTGTCAATTGATCAATCGTCCAGTTCAGATTTGGAGGCAAAATTTAGGTTTGGATCCTATCTGATCAAGGAACACTCCTATTGTTCGAAATTCAGCGCCCTAGTTCTGCATCATGCCACTTCGCATCGAAGAAGCTCGATTCTCCAATCGATCAGGAAAGAAACGGTCGGACAGAACATGCCTTCGAGATTGATCGTTATGAGGGTGTAATCCGCCCCAATTTTGGGTCAGGAACCTGATACTACGGTGAAGCAAGCTACATTGTCATTCATTCATCGGAGCGAGGTTGCCACACCGAAATTCTAGCAATCCTGCTCCTCTGCTAGAGAATCGCTACAGCTGAAGTCCCAGAGAGACATGAATCACATTCCTGCCAATGCTTCGAAATCCAAAATCCAACCTCCCCATCAAATCAGCGATCCAATTCGTTGCTTCCTCCCTCACAAACCCAACGTTGAAACAACCCCCAAACGTTGTTTCATTCCGAAATTTATCGTAAAATCGGTGTAACACACCACAAACGCTTCGCTTTCACATCAGAGCTCCGGTTCTCCACCTGCAGAGATTCGAACGTCACCCCTGTTCCGTGGTTGCGAACTCCGAGCTAGCAACCAAAACCCACAAGCAGATCGAACGACTGACCAATGCTCCACCCACCAAGTACGTGAAAGGTAATGTAACGCGACTAACAGGACTTTAGACGCAAGAAGTAAGTTAAGAACCCGGGAACGTAACGGCTGTGGGTAAACACCGATCGATACCACAAAAAGCAGAGAATTTCAGAGTGACAGTCAAAGAAAGTGCGGCAGGGACGGTAATTGTATGAAAGCGGCCAAGCTAGCGAGAAACATGTGTGTCAGGTAACGTAGCTAATAAGTCGTTAGCCTAGTTCGAAGCGGGAGATAGAAAGTCGACAATGACAGATGGAAGGCGATCGATCGAGCTAGCACTGTAGACGCTATAACTTGTATCAGAGATTCATCAGCGAAAGCAACAAGAATTGCCAATTGCGAGAACAGTAGCACTGCCAAAAGTCGCTAGAAACAAGTGTGAGAGATTTGCACAGAAAGAGGAATGGACGGAGAATCTGGCCAGCACGAAGGAAGTGTGTCATCCGGTTCCATGTTGGCGACGGCGATGGAGGTTCAGTTTTGCAACAAGTGCGCCGTCTTCGTCGGAGCTGACATTGTGCGCGGCGGGCGCTGTCAGTCTGAAAGAGGGGGTTTTCAGGCAGGACGTTAAATCCTCCATTCGAACTGGGCCCCGCAGGGTAATTTTGCAGGTGTAAAAGTAAAAAATGCCCCCTATTTTGAGCAGCGTCTAGGGTATGTTCTAGACCTCTCCTAGCTAATTTGGCCGGGGTGGATTGACCCCTGGCTCGTCCCCAAGGGAAAACCCTGAAATTTTTTTTAAATCCTCAAAAATCAAAATTACCATGAATTTTTTTCTTGAAGATTCTATTTGTACCATTCTTGATATGTAGGCAAAGCTATTTCCAACCAAAGGCTAGTTACAAAAACAATGGAAATAATCATTGTAGCTTTCAATGTACATGTTGAGATCATTGGAAGCTTTCAATATTCACCTCCAAGACATTTTTGTTGCTTCTATCGTTCATGCATTGCATAAGGTATCACCTGCACTACAACTCATTGGGAATTTAGCAACCTAACTTGCAAAAATGGGAGGCTCGTTGGAAATGGGTGATCTCCTTTATATCAATATAAAACCTAGGCAATACTTAGGTAAAGTGTGGCTATTGGTTTAAAAATAGTACATGAATCTAATTCTTTTGTAAGTAAAAAACTTTGAGCTTCTTTTACAAGAAGTAGCTTTTTGTCTTCTCTATAGTAAAATGGTGAAAATTTGTATAAAAAATACACATTGACAAAAAATAATCTTACTAGATTTATGAAGCTACATCTACGTTTATATGTTCATATTTACTAATCCTTGCACATCAATGAAACTTGCCAAATAGGGATGGAAATGGATTTTATTTCATACAAAAGTGTGTACATTTGTATAAAATGGGTGATACGTACCATCTAAAGATTTTGTAACAAATTATTTAGTAATTTTTTCCTCTAAAAAAGATAAAAGGGCTACACAGTTAAATACCTTCTCATTTATTTGGGGTATGTTTTTTACTTTTGAGTGGATTTTCTCAAAAAAATTATTGTTGGAAGTCCTTTCTTTCACATGAAACTACAAACTATATAGCCATCAATGATGCAATTATCCACTATGCAAATGAATATGAGCACTTGTCATCTTTATATATATATGCTAAAAGTCATTCTTCACATGGGTAATCATTTAAAGAAAAAGTACATGCTTATCCCCTAAATGCGTCGACGTCCATTTCTCGGACGATGAATAGATAGAAACTTGAGTTTCATCCTCCTAACTACTTAGATGAAAGTTATTTTAATTTTGTGAAGATACATTATCAAGTTTTTGTCCTATCTAAGGTTTGGATTTGGTGTTACTAGAATACATATTTTTCTAAAATTACAAATGTGCAAGTATGTCAAGTGGTCTAACTGCATTGACTTTAGTTCTAAATTGGATTAGCCAAAATGAGGTCATAGATAGGAAGAACACAAAAATTTCAAAAAATCACCATGTGGAGAGAACCTCATTTCAAATCTATTCCAACAAGTCTTACTCATAAAATGATAATATTTTGCTTGTAATCGAATTTTGAAGGAATTTTGGAATTTCTCTTTCAAAATTTATAAAAAAATATTGGTGATAAAATTGGTGAATCTAATCGTATAGATGGAATCTAAAAATCATAATCTACAACTTTCATATGTATATCAATTTCAAAATATGCTACTAAATAACACTTTATAATGATTTTTCTCAAATTGTCAATTCTAGAGATGAATCTGGACGTTTAGGGGTTATGGAACTAAAGCCTCAATATCCATCACTCTATATGCTCAAATTTGTCACTAAAATTTGATCATGGTGGTTCTAATTTAGCTAAACCAAACTCTTACTTACGGTCCTAACTACTCTTTTTCTATAATATGAGAAGAATAAAACAGGACATCCTCATGGACTTATTTTATACACAGATCTATTCTTTGTATGGATATACTTAACCCCTTGAAGAGCAAACATTTAAATTTTGAACAACAAATAAATACAAACACATCTAGCAAGTACAAAAAAAATTCCTTTTCTGTCCATCATTTTTTATGAATATTCTTGTATAAGACCTTTAATATTTGTACAATATAAATTCAAGAGACTTTACTATGCAAAAATTCTATAATTGAAATGATACTAATAGGCTTGGCGTCAAAAAACAAAAAAAATAACCCTTAAAAATGACTTGAATAACAAAATAAAATAAAAATCTTTAAAAATCACTATGATTGAATTTAACATATTGAATTTAAAGAATGAAAATTCTTATAAAAATCAAAATATTAAATCTAGAGTCAATTTTAGTAGTAATTTTTTATTTTTGGCGTCAAAGTTTTTTGAAAATATTGGTTTGTACGCTAGTTGATTTTATTGTATTGAATGGTGTAAGCTATCAATTATATATCACAACTATTGTTTGAAGGTTATCATTAAATTATTTTTTTGAATTATATATTATTATATATCTTCACATTTTTAGAAATTTGAAATATCCATTAAGAAGATAAAGTTTCTAAAATGAAGATTTTCTTACTTTTAGAACCATTTTTGGATATTCAAAATGATGAATGTTCTCATCAATAAATACAAATTCTCCAAGTGGCAATTTAGGAGTGCATTAAAAGTTTTTAATGTGAAACTTGTTTACCACCTCTAGCATTGTGTTGAATTGAACTTCAAGTTGGGCATCATCTTTGAGGTGTTCACTTAACTAGTTCTCATACTAACAAGTAGCTATGCAAAGAGAGACTCTATCCCTTTGTAGTATTGGCTCACTTTTTTAGTAATGTCTTATTCAAACTTCTTCATTTGTAGTTTTGGTTAATGCAAAGCCCCCTCTACTTGATCCAAAGTCAATACCAATAGTATTTATTTTAAAACCCAATTTTTAGATTTTTAGAAACTTTTAACACTTAAAGGAGGTTGAGTCTAATTCCTTGTTCAAATAAGAATCTAAGTGTCTAAGGTGGTCAAATCTTTAGGCATCTTTTTTTTCTCACACACATCCTCTTATATTCTATAATGACATTTTTTTAAAAACACCTTGACATTGATTGCTAAAAAAGCTCCATTGTAATTGACATTGATTCAATCCAAACCATTTTTGTTTTTCTTATGTTGTCATTTGAACAATAAGATGGAAACACTCATAGGACAATTGGTGAAGACATGATGAGCTAGACATAGTTTGTACGTTCAAAACTATCCAAGCAAGTGGCCTTAGCCCTTAGTATACCAGTACATAGTGTATTTGGTCATGGGAACAATTGAACAAGTTGGGGGATGCTCTACTATACTATGCTCTTGTTCAATATTATGGATGAGTATTTTTCTAAACACCACAAGCCAATGCCCACAACGTTGGAGTATCTTATTTAGGGCTTATAAAATAGATCTATGCTCCTCTTGTTTGACATTTGGTAGACAAATTGGATGCCATCATTTGTAGGGACAATCACATACCCCTTGTATGCATTGCCATGTCTGTTAAGGATACGCTTTCTTTTCCTTTCCTAAAAATTCTTTTTATATTCATCTATGTGATTGTGTATACCTTTATTTGGGTGTAGCTTTTCTCTTGCTATGCTTTATTTGTGAGGGAGGTCTCAGTTCGACAAAAGCTACTTCCATTATAAATTGAAGGGTGCTACTTGATGTGCTAGTATGCCACCAAAGTTGTCTATAGTGTAGCTACTTCTCCTACTTGTTGATATAAATTTCCATCTACTCTCAGTTTATTGTCTTGGATTCCATACCATCAAAGTTTTTAGATATTCATAACAATAGATTGATGTGTATTTTCAAGTGGGTGTAAGGTAGAGTACACTATTTGTAGTGCTTATAGTGTTTTAACTCGTGTTGAAGTTGAAGTTGAAGTGAATACACAATTTGTTATTTTTGCACTTGGCCAAGTGCATTGATTGTACGACAAAAATGGTGTAAATTTTGGATATTCTTATATATGGTATATCTTTTCTAAAAGTGCTTCTAGGTTTTTTATTCTTTATAAAATTTATAATATATATGTTTCATTTTTACCACCAATAGCATACTAGTATGGATGATGTGATTAAAAATGCACTTCAAATATTTAGGAATTTCAGTGTTCTTAGAATATGAAATCATCAAGATCCCAATTATTATAATACATAGTGCACATGCTATTCTTTTTTATATTTCATTTCTTTTCCAACCATTCAAATAATATTATCAAACATTTTTACTAAGTTATGAAATTATCACACCATCAATTTATTACTATGAAAGCACAAATCTAAAACTAATCAACAACATCTCAATAGATTACAAAGATGAGTGACACTAAGCAACTAGGAAAATATATGTCAATACAAAAATCAACTAAGTTCTCATAAATGTAGTCAAGGAATTCAACTCATGATTACATGCAAGGTAATATGCTTGATAAATGAATAGTTGAGGACAAAGATAATGTTTTGTTAAATGAACTTAGTCACAACACATGAATTCATTAATATTTTAAAGAAAATGTTAATTTCATTTTTTAAGAGAGATTTGGATTGAGGGTCGGTTAACACCAAGGCTAAACCAAAGGTCCTCTAGAATTATCAAAGTAGTGATTGGTGGAGAGATACACTTAGGCAAAGTTCGGTTTACACTTTGGTCAATGTCCATGCCAATTTTCATGGATCAAAAGTCTAGTTAGAATCCTACATGGCCAAAGTAGATAATATTTTTCCGAATTCTAGAAGCTTTTTTCTTGACCACCTCTTCCATATAGGCCTAATAGATTTTTTAAGAGATCGTGATGGGGCTAAGCCTCACAACCATAGATTTTGTCTATTTAATTCACCTTGCAATTGACAATGTGGATTTAATAATAAATAGGTATAGCCCAACTATGATCTTTCTTGGGTTTATATCAAGATCATTCAAAGTGACATTACTATTTTATGTCTTGGACTCTCGCTTTGTATGGATATATCTAACAAAGTGGGATATCATGGAATACTTTTGGTCCTTGGTCTGCCAATGATGAAAATTGACCTTAAATAGAACATCACCACGGGGCTTGAAAAACAAGGCCTAATACTAGCTTGAAAAGGAGTGGGGCATCCATTTTGGAAGTTCCATGAGGTAAGTTTTTCAATCTAGGCCATGAATTCATGAAGGGCATTGGTTTTTAAGCTTGGTTGACATGTTCTATTTGCTATTGTGGTGATGGCAAACCTATAATGATTTGTCCCAATCTTGAGTTTAGGAAAATTAACATCATTTAAGAAATTAGTATCACTATAAAATTTTATTTTAATGGGAATGGATACTATAAAAGAATATTTCAATTTACACTAATTCAAGATAGTGTGACTTTGGTAAATTAGTGTCACATATAATACTAGGACATATAAATGTACGAAAGAAATACTATAAATGGAGAGTCCCCCATTTATATGGTGTCTTGAAATGGACAATAACTAATTTTACTCTTGATTGTAAAAGATTTGATTTTTTTACACTTAATTGGCTCACACATGATTAGGAGCAAGTTCCAAAGGTAGCTGTTTTAGATGAAGCTATAAGACAAGAATGGATTTAGGCAAAAAAACCACATTGATATTGAATAAAATATTCATTCTTGAGGAAAAAATTCCTTTCTTTAATATCCTTCCTCCTTCTTTTCACACACATTGAGCTCAATTTCTTATCAAATTCTCCATATCCTACGCGTTGAAATGCTTAACCTCTAAGCACTTTGATGTTCAATTTCTGGACGATGAACAAATTGAAACTCTAGTTTCATCCTCCTAACTAGTTGGATGAAAGTTATTATAATTTGTGGACATAAATTATCAAGTTGTTGGCCTATCTAAGGGTTGGATTTGGTGTTACTAGAATACATATTTTTCTAAAATTACAAATGTGTAAGTATGTCAAGTGGTCAAATTGCATTGACTCTAGTTCAAAAATGGATTTGCCAAAATGAGGTTATAGATAGGAAGAACATAAAAATTTCAAAAAATCACCATGTGGAGAGAACCTCATTTCAAATCCATTCCAACAAGTTTTACTCATAAAATGATAATATTTTGCTTGTAATCGAATTTTGAAGGAATTTTGAAATTTCTCTTTCAAAATTTATAGAAAAAAAAATTGGTGATAGCATTGGTGAATCTAACCTTATAGATGGAATCTACAAATCAAAATCTACAACTTTTATTTCTATAACAATTCCAAAATATGCTTCCAAATAGCACTTTATAATGATTTTTCTCAAACTATCAATTTTGGAGATGAATTTGGACGTTTAGGGGTTAAATTCTCCGTTTATGGTATTCCTAACTTAAAGAGAGTGTAAAATTGTGCCATCCTCCCAAGTTTTACCCTCGTGTTCCCAACCAGCTCGTCACTCGTGATCCTCGTTCAATGATGCAAGAGGGAACGGCCCCCGAGACTGCTCGCCACGTGTCGACCGCCGTGGCGTCGTAGACCCCTAATCCCGGGTCAGGTCTCCCCCGGCCGGTCCTGGGAGGCCGGGACCCGGGCACCACCTCAGGTGGTCCAATGGGGGCCCGGAGCGCTGGTGGAGCTCGCGGCTTGGCTTGGTTTTGCCAGCCGGCTGGGCCAGCCTCGGAGGTCGTGCACTACTCGTCGTGTTTTCTCTGCCGGAGTGAGCTTCCATGGTTGCCCTCACGCAGCTTCACGGTTCCCGGAAGCAGCTCCTCCCGTCGCGACGACGGAATTCCCCGCGTCCGCCCCTTCGCAACGAGCCCTCGCATGCGTCATTTGGTGCAGTGGGGCGCCTGCCGGAGCTCCGTGACCGCGCCGGGTCTCTCTGGTGCGGCCAATTTGGTTGAATGTGGTCGAGAGCGAGGACGACGAGGAGTTAGGGTTTCGTAGGGTTTCGTGGTGGAGGAGGGGAGAACTTACAGCGAACAGGATCATCGAAGCGGCTTGGAGAGTTGAGCGTTGAGCGTGGCGATGATCAGTGGCGCGAGCGGGGCGTCCGGCAGCAGCAGCAACAGCAGCGCTGCCGGCGCCTCGTTAGCCACTGCGGCAGGGGCGGCTGCGGGGGCGCCATTGCCTGCACTGGAGTGGAAATTCTCGCAGGTGTTCGGGGAGCGAGCCATTGGGGAGGAAGTGCAAGAAGGTATACTGTATATATGACTGGATCGGTGGTGTAGGGTGGTCGCGAGAGATTGATTGTTTTCCTCTGGTCATGAACGTTGTGCTGCTGGACTTGCGACGATGCTTTGTTTTGTTTTGTCCGAAGTGTGGAGTGATGACTTGTGTTGGCCTGCTGAAATGTTCGGATTTTTTGTGGTTGTTCTTGGAAATGACGCTTCTTCTTCAGCAGTAAGATGGACTGTTTTTAGGTTAAATCGATCAGGGATCAGTGAGAGAATGTGCGTCGTTGATGGCGAAATTTTGACGTTATTCCCTAGGCTTCCGGAATCTTCAGACTGTTGAGTTCGGCTGTTGGCAATGTGCGGCGTTCCCAATGTAATGGCAGGTTTTTGAGAGGGCCTGTGAGGGGTTTATATTGTCGGCTTCGGAAGTGGTGAATGACTTGTTGAAATGCGCGGCTTTTTTCGTGAGCGTTCGTGGGGTTCTTATTCGAGATGCCGCTTGTTCGGAAGCGGTGATTGACTATTTAGGTCAAATTGATTAGAGATTAGTGTGGGATCATGTGTCAATGATGGCGAATTTTTGACTGAATGTAATTTCCGAGGCGGCCCTAATATTCATAGCGTCTTTGAGGTAGGCTTTTCTCAACGTGCCGCGTCCGCGATATAGTGGCAGGTCTATTAATTTAGGGTTATGGCCACATCCAGATTTTGTAATTCATTCGTCGTGTCTGCAGCTTATCCGTTCAAGTCGTTGTCTAAGAGTTGTTCAGAATTCTGGTTCAGAGGACCTCTACTGATCTTCATGGCATTGTGATGCAACTTGCTGAATATGGCCGTGGTGGTGCGCATGTCTCGGCACAGTGACCTGCGCATATTCCTAGCGCTTTTTTCGTTATGAGTTTTCTTTTTTAATCAACGGATCGTTCAATTTATATGGTTGGATTTCGTTTGCGAAACGAATATTGAGAAAACGTCACTCTCAGGTTACTAACTTCGGTTTCAAGTGTAAGTGTTGCGCCTCAGAATTCGATCCATTACGAGGTGGTCCTTCCACTAGGGTTTTTGGTTTGGGGTTTTTGCCACTCCAAGTTTTCGGTTTTGGTCTCAATTCTTGTGTGTTATTTTTGGACTCACAATTTGATGAGCATGTGACTTTGGTTGAAGGGTCGTTCTACAGCTAAGGCGCTACCCAAATGCAGTGAACCCACCTGTGTATTTTCGCGTTTTAACTGAGAGAGAGAGACACCCTGTGTGTATGGAGTTTGTACTATCTTCCTCCTTTGTGCCAGCTATCTGGATTTTCTCAATCGCATTGTCGATGAATGCAGTTGACATTATCTCGGCTATTGAGTTCGATAAAACTGGTGAGCATTTGGCGACTGGCGACCGAGGGGGACGTGTTGTGCTGTTTGAGAGAACAGATGGCAGAGAGGTATGTTCTGTCCACTCATCTTCCCTGCGTGCTGCGTCATTGTTTGATATTGAGAGATACATTTAGCTCCAGTATGCTACGAGTCTCGTGCAATTTTGTTATTCTAGCCTTGGACCCTTCTCTTGGGTGTTTCCTCTGTATATCACCCAGAGAGGCTAACTATTTCACCTGCAAAACATCGCTTAACCTCATGGAAGGGTTTGGTCTAGTGGGTAATGCTCAAGCTCTTGAATTCTAGGGCACTGGATTGATTAGTCGTGGACCACTGAAATTAGGAGAGGTTCATATTTTGAAATTTCACATTACTTTAGTTATCCGGCTTGTAATGGAACATTGATTTCGATTTTAGAAATTCGTAGCGGATGAAAGAAACTGAGAATGACAATGTTAGTGTGTTGTGGCAAAAGTGAATGCACTGACCTAAAAATGTTTACCAAGTGGTTACGCCAATACACATATTACCAAGAGTTGTTAGCCAACGGTTGTCTTTTTCACTATATTTCTGTTTTGGACGAAATCATTGTGGTCAATATCAACGTACGGTTTTTAGAGGGCTGAAGGATCTGCGCCTGCCCGACTAGAGGCACCGAAATAATAATTGAGTATGGAACTTATCTTCAAGCTTAACCTTATTTTGATCGTTTAGAGGGCGACGGCGGAGGCACCGAATGAACTCCTCCGTTTTGGGGCTGCTGCAGAAACTACCAAGACAATTTTCGATCCACTACAGCTTTTAATGCACTCTATGTGGTGTACTAAGGTAGCTAACAGTAGACTGTTTCGTTTTGCTCTGGTGCAATGTACCGGATAACTTAGGTGAGGTACAGTACCTAAAGAGCGTTCGTTCAATGCTGTGTGCACCGTTCTGATTACCCTCCGAAGTCCATATTCTGGATGATGAACAGAGTGCAATGTTTTGTCTGAATAAGTTCTCATTCATCCAAAGCGATACTTGAATCTTTAATAGACAACCTTCCTGCATGATCAATTTGATGAAATCGAGAAAACAAATATACATGGAAGCTACAGAGATGTAAGGAAAAGTCTGCAGAAATTGAAAGGAGTCAGGGCTAACTGCAGTGGTGAAGATATTTCACTACAGATGGAATCTTCGTTCGCGTATGTTACAAGAGTATTCGTCCCGAAGTAACGTGGCTTACATGACGGTGCCGTTGCTTTTAGTTTTGGAAATTTATGGACCCTTGTCACCTATTTAGTCTCTGGTACATACCTGTGATTAAGCATTCCAGTTGTGTTTCGCCCGTTTGTGTAGCCAAGAAGACGAAGGGAGTTGGAAATGGCTGATTCTGTGGGACCAAGGCATCCAGAATTTCGATACTCAACTGAATTCCAAAGTCATGAACCGGAGGTAATGCTAGTAGCTTCAAGGATGACGTAAGCAAAGTGTCTTTTTTTAGCATGGCGTTGCCAAGAGTACCCCAGTAGTACGTAGCTGCATCACGGAGTATACCAACGTGGATATTGTACTAACTGCTAAAAACTGGAAAAATTCATTTTTGCAGTTTGATTACCTGAAGAGTTTGGAAATCGAGGAGAAGATCAATAAAATTAGGTGGTGCCCGACTTCCAATGCTGCACAGTTCTTACTTTCTACAAATGACAAAACCATTAAATTATGGAAGGTATTCCCAGCTCAAGCGATGTAAACTGTATCCCTTGTAGCTATGCTTTTCTGTTTTCGAATTGAATTTGAGGTCATTTAACCTTGAGGCTGTGTTTCCCGCCTCTTGATATCATTTTTAATTATTTGTAATAGTACAGCTCTATAGATTGTTTTTCAACAGTCAGAAATGTTTAGGTGGTAGGTTAGTTCACAGCCCGACTTATGTTGCAAAAATGAGATAAGTTGTCGATTCGACACTCTTTTGATGGTTGTAGTGAATTACTGCTAGCATGTGGCATTGGTTGGACTGAGATTGGATAATTGTTGTCGTGTATGAATGATGCCTGGAATTTTATATTGCAGGTGACGGAAAAGAAACTAAAGCAAGTCAAGAACTTGAATGTGGATCCTGGAGCCAGAGGGAATGGAAGTTCAATGACAAATAATTTGGTACTCAACCCAAAGGGTATTGCACCACGCTTGTCGATGAATGGAGTAGCTGTTAACCGACCCACAAATGCGATAAATCCTGATTTTGAATTCCCTCCTGGAGGCATCCCGTCACTGCATCTTCCTGCGGTAGTTGCACTAGCCTAATGCCTTCAAGCTTTTCAAGTTTTGTTTTCTTAGTCACTTTGCTCATCAGTTTTTAACTCTTTTAGTATTTTGGGGCACTCCTTGATGCGTTGTAAGATTCATGGCCAAGTTCTGTGACATGATTTGCATCTGCAGCATCTAATATGTTAATGCTGTACTTATGACCTGCAGATATGGAGCAACGAGACGGTATTACTTGCGAGGTGTAGAAGAGTCTACGCAAATGCTCATGCATATCACATCAATTCCATATCCAACAACAGGTACCTTGGATGCAAAGATATTTACTAATGTATTGTTCCTGCAGAGAACGCTCCAAAACGTAAGGGAACATTCGTTTGTAAATTTCGTCTGGAGATCACTGAATCACTCTTTTGGTGTTATTCTAGGTTAAGTTGTCTGGAGATGGTAGTCTCTTTGCATGTATTTGTTGTGTCAAACTTTAACCCTGTAAGGTCGGAGGAGCCAAAAGTGACTTACGAATGGTAAAGCAGTTCTGAATTTGGAATCCAGTTTTTTGTGTAAAACTTTGTTCATAGTATGTGCACATCATCGAGTTGTATTCAAGTCATATTAGTTGTATTCTACTTTCATACAGGGTATTGTATCAAGGCATTGGTATTGGTATTCCTGTGTAGACTATTCTAGCACTTTTGACTTGTTTGTTCTTAATACTTGATTTTTACAATCAAATTGACTCTTTTTGCTTTGAACAAAAGTAACAACAGGAAGCTTCCGAATTTATTGGCTCTTCCGCTTGAAAACTTTGTTAATATTCTTAAAATGAGTATTTTATTGTTGTTTGAAATTTAGAGTCTATTAGCATTATTCTATATAGAGAATAATTTGGAATTTTGTTTACACTGTACGATTCTAGACTATTACATATACCTATGGTGAAATTTTCAGATTTACTAAGAGCGTTTCATAATTGATATGAATTTTCTTCACTTTTTCCTCAGCAATTCACTTGAATTTCAAAAGTTCAGGAAATAACCTAATAGACTCCGTCCGTGTACCGCTATCTGACACTATCAGTTGCGTGCATCGAGTATTGGTGAAGTCGCAGCAGTTCATAACTAGAATCTACGCTGCCCATTTGTCTGGGGTTCCCGTCCTTTCGCCACGAACATAGTTAGGATCTTGTCTTTAGTGAATGTGCATCACCATGTATTTGCCAAGATATTTGCATGTTGATCTTGTTATCTTGGAATTTTCTGAAATCTAATATAGAGAATGCTCGCTATTTATGTGCAGCGATTGTGAGACATATATCTCTGCAGACGATTTGAGGATTAACTTATGGAACCTTGAAGTTAGTGATCAAAGTTTCAATATTGTTGACATTAAACCCACGAACATGGAAGACCTCACAGGTACTTTTCTCATGCTTTAGGTCGTTTGGTTCTTTCCTCCCTTAGCTGCCATTGGGTACCGACTGTTTAAACAGTATTGTTCCTTGCCAATTTAGTGAGGATTAGCGACTTGAACCTTTGTGTGATAGGTGATCAATATAATCTAGTTTACTAAGGATTTCGGGGTGTGGTGGTTGGTTTGGTTTGAGCAGAGGTGATAACGTCTGCAGAGTTTCATCCTACTCATTGCAATATGTTAGCGTACAGTAGCAGCAAGGGGTCAATAAGACTCATTGATATGCGCCAATCAGCCTTGTGTGATCGACATTCAAAGTTGTAGGTTTCTTTCCTCCTGGGCACATTTCTTTGAACTGTTAAACTATCTTCTTTGAGTTGTCGTTCTTGATTTGCTGCGCTGCGTGACCAAAAACTTGTAATTTAAATCTGTTTATACCTGGAGTGAGAGATTTGGGGTTTGTGGTGGGTTATACACAGATTGAACATGCTGCTTTATAGGTTTAAGTGTGCTTTTGTACTAAACTTAAAAGATATTTGTATTGTAGAGAGTGCGTGATAACGTTATTACGTCACAACACTTGATTTAGAGTTTTCTTTTTTCACGTTAAGGAGTCTTTGTTCGTCAGCAGTACTTTCTGTTATAATTATTTTCCTGGAAATCTTCATTTCACATGAATCTCTCTGTTTGCAATTAGTAACGGGGTATGCAATGACGTGGCTGCAGGTTTGAGGAGCCTGAGCCCCCTGGACAAAGGTCCTTTTTCACAGAAATTATTGCTTCAATTTCAGACATCAAGTTTGCAAGAGGTGGTCGGTACATTCTGAGTCGGGACTACATGACTCTAAAGGTTAGTTAAATTACTTAATGTGCTTATTTGTGTATTTCAAGGCCTCCAGCAGGACCAGTAATGAAGCACAAATCATTCTGGTAATTTAGTTCGGGAGTTAGCCTTGTCTTCTTATGGACCCACTATGTGATGAAGACTTACTGGTTGCTTGTTGCATTCTTCAGCTTTGGGACGTCAACATGGAATCTGCTCCTGTGGCCTCTTTCAAAGTCCATGAGTATTTGCGACCGAAGGTAGCTATGCCACTTGTCTGCTGAACTTTCTTACTATGTTATTAGTCTCTAGGTGTGGAGTCTTGTTATTAATCTGCCATCTCTTTCACCGAGACTGTTATGCTTATTTCCTTTGTAAGTTGTTCTTTTTGTCCTTGTTAAATTAGGAGGTATTCACATGAGAGATCGGCAGTTGATGGAATCTTCGGACCAAGCTTTAGATTATGTGTAGCTAGAACGGTAAGATTTGGCAGTTTACCTTGGTGTTACATGAATTGATTGAACTCTCAGAACCTCTTTTCCATATTTTGCAGCTTTGTGATCTCTACGAGAACGACTCTATATTCGATAAGTTTGAGTGTTGTCTTAGCGGGGATGGCATGCGTGTAGCAACTGGCTCTTACAGGTATTCAGTTGCTAAACCATAGTTTGATGCAGTCGAGTCACTTGATGAAGCGTGAAACTCAAGGCCTATTTCTAACAAACGTCCAAGTAGAATTTTGTGACGTCTTCAAAGTCAGAGACAGACTGAAGTGTTATTCTTTGTTACAGCAACTTGTTCCGGGTATTTGGAGTCACCCCTGGAAGTGAGGAGTCGTCGATGTTGGAAGCTAGCAAAACTCCGAACAGGTACTGGTCTTTCAGCCTATGGATTGCAGTGAGATAGACGGTTTTCTGTATCTATTATTGCATTTTTGGCATGCATGTTAGCTTGAATCTGTTTTTGCTTGACATCTTTTCATTAGAGAGTGCTTTACGAAGTCTAAATGAGTGGTGTGAAATTGAAGGCGCCTCATGACACCGCCATCAAAACCAGTCAGTCGACTTGCCAACCTTGCACGTGTACGGCGTGATAATCGTCGAGGTGATTATCCGATCTCTTGTAGTAAGAATTGAGTCACATTGGTTTGTTTTGGGGTATGGACTATGGTGACATTACGAAGAGCAGTTTACCAACTACTATTTGGCAATCACTGTTTCTTCCTGTGCTTATGATACTCTGTTTTGCTTTGCTTGTATGAACTACTGTGAAATTCTCCAACTAGTACTTCGATCATTTTATCTTCGATGGTCTTGATTCTATAATTTTTTGAATCCTACAGTAGTAGATTTGAAATTCTACTTTGTGAGCCAAAATGGACTTTTGTATTTTTGTTTGAAGGGAAAGTATGTGTGGGTTCCAGCTGATGTCCCTTCCCTCTGAAATTGGTTGATTTCTCGTTACTGATTTTCTTGTTTCCTCTGCAGGTAGCGAAAGCCCAGGTGCAGAAATGAATGGGGGAGTGCATGATTTCGCATCAAAGCTTCTGCACTTAGCATGGCATCCAGCATCCAATGTGATCGCGTGTGCTGCATCCAACAGCTTGTACATGTACTACGCATAGGATCGCTTGTTTAGTAAAATTATCTTCTACTCTCACACGCCTGCTTTTCTACGTGTTCTGGTATTTGAGCTCCAGCTCGTGTTGATCTTGAACCTTCTTGTGTAGTGAGGGAATGAATATGCCCAAGTTTTGTATTGCTTCTATACCGTAACCGGGGTTAGTACGCCGTAGAATTGCTGTGAGCCTTCTCCATGCACAGAGAAATGACGGCAGAAATTTCATTCAGGCGAATCTGAAGGAAGGTAGAGGGCCCGCCAGCTGAACCTCATGCACAATTGAGCTTTACAGATGTAAATAGTGGGAATATCAAGAGGGTGTTTGGTGTTTGGTCGCCCCTCATGTTTAACTGGAAGAATATTCTTTGAGTCAGGATACTGCACTTTATGTATGGTATTATTACTCCACTGACGAAATAGTGTTCGATAGTTTATGATTGTCATTTCAGACAATTCTCGATAACCGAGACGGAAGAATGCCAGTAAATTTGAGCAGTCTCTTTGTAGATTATTGTGAATGGTCCCCTTTCATGTCACCAATGTAACTTAATTGGAGTCATGTGATTTTGAATACGAAGAGCTATCCACTGAAACTCTTAGGGACCTCCTGTACTGATCCCTGTTTCAAATAACTCTTCTGCTTATGAGGCGTGCAATAACTCATCCAGTTATATGAGCTACTCTTGCTTCGACTTATTAACAAGTGGTGTTACACAGACTTTGCTAAATGTCTGTTGTTAGTGATCTTTGAATGTTTACGGCTCTAGTCACATGTGCGTTCACTTTTTCTTTCGTTACCATTTCGTTAGGTCTGAAATTCTCTATTGGCGGAAACTGTCATTTGATTGACACTGAAGCAGAACATACAAGGTAGAACAGCATATTGCGACACCCACTGCAGACACGTAAGGTAGGATGACCCAGTGTCATTCCTTCGGTTGAGCAGATATTTAATTCACGATTTTATTTTTGCTATAAAACAGAAAATGAAAAGTCATTTCACATGTATTTTGGGTCTAACCAATATCTAGTAAAAGTAAACATTATAGGTGATCATTAAAAATACATATAGGTTCCTATTGTTGTCTCTTGAAGGGACTATTCATACTCATTTGGATTCTAATGTGGTTCTTTGGAGTTCCTATATTGTTGCAAGTTGTAATCCAAAAGTGTCCCTTTGATTTGTGGAATAGTGAATAAACCTATTGCCATATGTCTAGATTGCTTGGTGGTATTCCTTGAAGTGATTAAATCATGAAAAACTAAATCCTGCCTTTTCAACCTCAAGTCTACATTGCAAATGTCATGATGCAACCATTCATAGTTTTCACTAGAATAGAATGCAATAGGGTGCAATTGGATCCAAAACTAGGGAAAACAATTGGATTGGGGTGATTGGGGATCTATTTACCCTAGGAGTTGGACCTATTTAAGATGAATTTCACTAAGAATAGTCGGCTTAGGAAGTGAAAAACAAATTTGGAATGAAAATGGATCATTTTTGTGAAGTGCCAAAGTGTCAATATTAGATGTTACAGTGGTGTTCTAAATTTCAACATTCATCCACATATTGGATAGAAAATATCACATTAGCATATATAACATATCCATAATTCTATTTTCATCCACAACCTAGTGATTTCATCCAAAATTTATTTTTTAATTTGAAATTTTTTGGTGTTTTCATCCAAGATTTTACTATTTATGTTCTAAGGGCTTGGTGCGGAGCCCATTATATTGGTGCACATTGACAACAAATCACTGGAAGAAAAAACATTGTTGTTCCCCCTTCATCTAATTGGGGATAGAGATAGGGAAGAATTGGTGGGGCATTAGGAAAATTTTGAGGTCTCAACAAGGCTGCAAGTTTTGCACCCCATAGTGCAATTATGGAAAAAACTAAAAAAATATTTTTTTATATTTTAATTTTGGAATTTGACATGGCACTACTAGTTTCATGTCAATGCCACGTCAAATTAACTATTTTTTAGTATTCTTTATTTTTTAAATATTTTTTTTCCAAATTCTTTATTTCAAAAAAATTATTTAAAAAACGAATTATTTTTTATTTTTTCAGTATTTGCAGCGAGGGGTGCCGAATCTAAAACTCGCAGCCATCTCTTGACCTCAGAATTTTCCTAATGATGCTCTCAGCATACACATCCAAATGAAACGCAAAATCAAGCAGAAGAAGGGGAACCGAGAACAGTAAGTTCCCTGGTTCCAGAGAATGGGGAACGGCCGGCCATGGAACCAGAGTTCAACAATCGGATGCGCTAACGTAAAACTCGTGGGATTGTACAGTAAGCTTACCTGCGGAGCTTCCTGCGGCAAAATTTTCATCATTCTTATGATCCTTGCCATCCATCATTATTGCCTTCGGCTGAACAGCTTTAGCTTGATCAGATGGACTCTGCATTGAAAGTGGTCCCTTCCATGCCTGCGTCATGAATCATGATTCCTGGGTTATAATTGTGGAAATCGCTTGTCATCAGAGCTTGCGGACGCACTTCAAGCTCAGTTGGTAACTTATTACTTGTAGAAACAGTTGGGTGATTACGGTTTGGGAAGCTCAGTCATGCTGTCACGTCTCTCTAGCTTCCCGAGAGGAGGGTGCACGTGATCCACGGGTGGTGAGCTCGAACGAGCTGCAGCGGGCGGAGAAAACGACGCAGGGAAGAGATTTGAAATTTGGATTTGAGGGGGTGTAGGGATTTAGGCATGGTAGAACGGGTGGGTTTTCTTCCAATTGCTCTCTGCTTTGGCATTTTGGAACTAGCGATCGTGATTAGAATCAGGGTATTTTAAATCCTTCTTTTTAGTCTATTGAAAGTAAGAGATGAAGATCGGAAAGGAAGAATGTGCATTGAAGGAGCTGGGGCATTAACTAGCAGATTTTTTGGGGCAGACGGATTGAGGGCTTCAGGACTTTTTGCTCCATGAGGAAACTAGGTGTGAGAGAGAATTGCAATTGAAGCTGGGGGAGCCGAGATTGTGCTCTGGTTAGTTAGACTGCGAGCGTGGGCCAAAAAATTATGCGCGATTAAAGAGTGAGCCAGTATCTATGGCTAGCGTGCAGTCACAGGACACTATTGCGATCTCTCCAGGTTTGCGTCTCTCATTGTACTTCCATTTTCTTTGAAGTGTGTGCCTGCAGCACTCGTGGTGCTCCTTTTTTCTGCGGGCTATTTAATTAGTTGCTTCAATTATTCAATTTGCATTCGTGAGTGACCCTATCTCTTTCGATTTCGATTCGAGTACTGTTTCCTGGTGTGATTTTTAGCCCTTGATACATACTCTTCACGGACTCACATGTTGCCTTGATCATTTACTAAATCCGAAACTACTACCGTGTCAATGCCATTGAATTGCTATCTGCAGGTTAGCAGTTTCTCTTTCGAAGCTCTGTTCTACTGCTTCTAGCGCTCATTTTGACTTTGCTGCTTCTAATTCCTATTTAATGCGTACTAATGGCATTCATCTTCTAGGTGAGGAGGTAGCATCTTAGGTTTGGTTTATATTTTTCGGGATACGCCCTTAGGACATGACATTTCAACCATGCTTAAAGAAATCTAGTAGTGCGATTTGGCAAAAGTTGGAGACTTGTTGGGCTTCACACTTTGTCTGGACGGATTGCCATGGAGAAAGAATCTCGATATAGGATGATAAAATGAACGTGAATGCTTTCTAAGTGGTTTTGTTTATTTGACCATTTGTTGGAGTGCTCCAAACACCATCAACCCTCAAAACGGACTAGACCACTTAGCCGGTTTTTTGTTTTATGCCTTCCATTGTATCCTTTGTGCTCCAAATAGCTACTACTTGGCCTGAACTCTTTTGCCTGTTTGTCCGGTGAAGCGTTAAGCGGCCCCTTCATTTAGAGAAGCTACTTGGCTTTACTAATTACAGACGTCAGACTAGTGAGTACCTAACACAAACAAAAATATCGCAGACAATCGAAACCCGCAAAATTCTTGAAAGGAAAATTCACTTGTAGGTCTGTTTTGCAAAATGAATTAGCTTGCACTGACCCGTGTGTCGGACACGGGCTATTCCCAGAATCTGGAGTAGCTTAATTTTTTGTGCTTGGCATGATGCAATGCAACAGGGTTAATATGTGATAGATCGAAGGCCTAATCTATCTAGGGCTTTCAGGTCAGCGGGTTACCAGAGTACAAGGATGGCAGCATCATGCCACTCTCTTTGGCCTCGCTGGGTCCAGCAACATGTGTGCGGCTGCCATTACCAATCCTGTCAACGTTGTCAAAGTTCGTATGCAACTGGACGGGGCTCTCTCCTCGACCAAGGTGACCACCTCTCTCAGATCCTTTCCTTTTGTACCATGTTCATGTCCTCACCACCTTTGACCTTTTGCAGCAATTGATCTATGACTTTCTAGCTTATATTATAATGCCAGGTTGTCCAGTCAATGCAGATGTGTCAAGTTTTCTTTTGGTGAGAGTGAGGGTTATAACGCATAACCTCAAGCATTAGATATGAAGAACATACATGATTATATCTCATAAGCATTTCGCATTATTTATGGTGTCCTTTTGAGACTCTGATTGAGCATGACGGAACAAAATACAGCAGTTGAGGTTATCTCTGGTTATGAGCGTGTATACCTCATTATGGAGATATGTAACTTCCCTCGTCGATTCAATGGCTTGGCCGGATGTGGCTTTCCTTTCACGTGACCTAGTCCGTTCCGTTGTGTCAATGTGATGAGTCAAAAGTACACCCTTGATTGAAGAGCACGGTATGGCATTAAGTTCATTATCCTTCTTGAGCCTCCAGACCCGTGATGGTCATCTAGCCCATGTCAGAAAATTGGGAGGCCATGGGAGTACACCTCACACTAAATAGCGTGAATGTGCATTGTTTATTAGCAGGAGCGGCACTATCCAGGTTTTTTGAAAAGCCTGTTTCGGATTGGGAAGGAGGAAGGAGTGAAGAGCCTCTGGCGTGGTACTGGAGCAGCTCTGCTACGGGAAGCCTCCTACTCTAGCATCCGAATGAGTTTATACGAGCCATTGAAGCATGTAAGTTGTGGAGAGAATTTAAGCAACGTTCCTGTTTTGGACCGATTTCATTGAGGAGAGGACAAGTTCTCTGTGCTTTCTTTCTTAGAGATTGCTGTCCATCTTCACGTCGATTATGGTGGATTGTCCTAAAAGAGCTACCAGCTGTAATGCACCAGCTATTCTTCAACCAAAAACTAGCCAGCAAAAGTGGTGAGGAGTTTTAATTCAAAGTAACCAATGTTAGTTTGATCAATGCTTTTTGATGGAAGAATGAAGAAGCAAAAATGGGAGTTTCAAGTAGCATTTTATGGGCTCCACGGTAGTCTACTGTCATTTGCAGACATAACTACCTTTGAAGTTTAAAATTGTGTGATTTATTCTTCTAGAGCTTGGAAAAGTACGAAACCAATTGCTCATAATCGCCGCATCCCCTCAGAACTCTTGGATCCAACCCATCTGTTAATTGCATCTAGGTCTTCCTGCCTGAATGGAATGGGTGCAGGCCTGGACCGATGATGACCCTGCAGCACACAGCCCTTTGTGGGTGAAGGTCGTGGCGGGGGCATCGGCAGGCACCATCGGAAGTGCAATTGCCAATCCAACGGACGTGGTGATGATCCGCATGCAAGCCCCGGTGGTTGGCACCACTATTTCAGGTATCTTGCAGAAATGATTCCAAGAGGATGATCTATATTCCATTCCAGGATGTTCAGTTATTGTTTAAAAGCTCCTTGAATTGTGCCAGTCAAAATTTATACGAACTGCGTGCATGACCTCAAAACCAGTAGCATCATTGTGGGTGTAATGCATGCTGGTTCTTTCTCCAAGGAGCCACCACACATTGGCAGTACCAGGGGCCTTTCGAAGCATTTGGCTCTATTGCCAGGACGGAAGGACTGAGGGGCCTGTACCGGGGAGTCGGACCAACAATGCAGAGAGCGGCCATTCTCAATGCAGCGCAGATTCCCAGTTACGACCACACCAAGTCCAAGCTCCTCCAGTCGGGGTTCATGCAGGAAGGGGTGGCGTGCCACTTGGTGTCGTCCATGACCGCCGGGCTGGTGACGGCCGTCGTCATGTCACCCATCGACCTGATCAAAACCAGGTCAGTTAATAACTTCCGAAGGACTCTGGTCATTGATTTAACGGCTTTAATATGACCAATTGGATTGAACACTTTAATTAGTTTTGAAAAGTATAGTTCAATTCTCAGGAAAAAATTGTATATCGATCGCCGGATCAGTGACGAACACAGTAGGCGTTTGTAAACTGAACAAACAGAAGTACCTGGCATACGATCCATACTACAACTCTAGAAAAACGTTCTGTACACTTGTTCTGCGTGTGGATCCGTGAAGGACATTGAGGACCAATTTCACACGGAGTCTATTTGAGAGGACATTTTGTTGCAGGACAAGACCTTGTGCAAAATACAGAATATGCTTGGATGGCTGGGTTTGCATTGCATCCTGTATAGATTGACGATTGAAGGTTTAACGTCAGTGATGGTGTTCTCAGTTGTTGTACATGTATTGTTTTGGGGAGCATGCAGGATCATGCAGCAAGCTGTTCAGGCGGGTGGAGGCGAGGGTGTCTTATACTCGTCCACTCTGGACTGTTTTGCGAAGACCCTGCGGTCCGAAGGACTACTTGGGCTTTATAAGGGATTTATTCCCGTGTGGATGCGGATTGGTCCCCACACGATCATCACCTTCTTCTTCTACGAGCAGTTCCGGAAAGCGCTGGGCATTCGACCTGTTTGAGCTTTGACAAGGTTGCACTGTCGGCCTTGCAAGGTGTGTACAACTAAGAGCGTCTTAATAAGCATTGGAGCATGGTTATGAACTGCCCTTAATTTTAAGTTCTGGTGAGTCATATTGACAATTGGATGACATTTTCAACGAATTTTCAAAGTGTTGATTTTAAGTGTACCCAACATTGATCACATGTTGAACGTATGTACATTTTAGGCAAGAATGTACAGGAGTCAGTCATTCTTGGGAAAGGGTCACATTCAAGTAGATGTAGGTACCTTACTTTTCTGTAGAGCATATTGTTCAGAATGACACGACCCAGTACCGTGTGTGGGTGTGGAAGCACACAATCCCCATGGCCGAACTCTGATGGTCCTACTGAATTGAAGTCTTTGGTTTCAATTAAAGATGGTATTTCTATTTTATTCCATGAGGCTAAAAATGCATTGTTTTGATTTTCAACTACCGGTACTGTGAAGTGCAAATGCAACACATAATTTCGTAAGCGTTTACAGATTCAATATCAAGTGACGGGGTGGAACACTGTTTGATTCAACGTGGTGACGGAAGGCCCTTTCATCACCATCAAGAGATGGATAGTCCTGCAGCGCAAGTTACTAAGCTTATTTGTAATATTTTAACCCTGTAGTCCCCAATTCGAGACTCAAGAATAGAATGCTCCAAGAAAAACTGGAAGGAGGATGCACCAAGTGTCTTTCAAACCGTGCACTGAATGTGTTCACTTTCAATGGTACTTCGGGGTTAATTACTAGCTGAGAAATTCATGTGGATAGTCTTAATGGATTTACGTCGTTGCACGTCGTCGTCTCAAAGCTCTCGGTTCTAGTGGCACGCCCTGGAGCTGCAGCAAGTCACCCACACGAAGATTTTAATTAGATCCTCTCCCCAGCTTCACTTTTCTTCGGTTGGTTGTTTTCTTTGTCGTTCGAAACGGTTTGACCTTCATTGGCCCCCTCCTTTTGAGATTGAGAGCGTCGCTGCCCTCCGTTGTCGGTTTGGTTGATTGACTTTGGTCTTGTTGGCACATCACGTTCGTTCTCAAGAAAGGGAAAAGCAAGAGAAAGAGAAGATTAGATTCTTCCACGGTTATCAAAACAAGACCACAATTCAGCTCAAATTCACAACTATGAATTGATCAGTTTTACAGCAATCCCAAGTCAACACTACCGAGAGAAAATCAATAAACACATCATGAGCCGGAGACAGCGAAGGTTCAAGCAGCTCACAACTGAAGTTCTGGCAATAATGTGGTCATCTTTCACGCTTGGTTTCTTCTGCTTTAGCATCTGCAGTAAAATATTGAATCACGTGTTAATGAGATCAAATGGTGGTGATGACTTCGGATGTTTCCCGTGTGAACTTTATGGACTAGATAATGCTCAAAGAGCATTATGGGACATAATGCTAAGTCTAAAAGTTCATCATACACGTCCTTAACTGTACTTTTCGCAAATCCAAGGGTGTAGAAAGAGGGTCTTCGTTATGAGTTACAGAGTATAACGCTTTTTGACTATCCAATGGAATGGTGACAAATGTGCCTTGAAAACTACAATCGGCATTATGAATTTGACAAACACCTGTTGAGAATAGTTACAACAATTTAATAATAGAACAAATATGAGTATTCCTGCACTTTGTGTGTATTGATCTCTTACATCAGCTTCTAACTGAAGCTTGGGATTGATCTTGAGCAAAGACTCCAATAGGAATATGTCAGCGCCATATCTGGCTAGGACGGCTACACTAATGGGTATTCCTCGCACGGTCCCCAGAGGAATAGTCACCTGTCATCAAAATTTCAAATCGAATGTGTCACCACCAAATTGATACGATGTAATTCGTCATTCTGAAAGAGCAATCACTAAGGTACACTGAAACAAGGATTGAGTGCGGCCCATCGAACGGAATTCACTTTGACTACTCACTCTTGGGGAATAAAAATTGTCTATTAGAAAAGAATTCAAGTCAATGCTAAACACCAGGACTGTCCATCAAAGCACACCAATTAATTAAACACCTTCACATCATTAGTGTACCGGAGACGCTTGAAACAGTTCCCAGAAAAATGTAATACATACTCTACACGCCTCTGATTAGGCGACACCCAGATCCACCCCCATTAATTGTTGATCCCCAGCCTATGCTTCGTACCATATTCATTTCAAACCGAGCAGCATATAGAGATAATGATTTTTGGAACTTACTTGACAGCAACCTGCCATGGTTGCAATGCTCAGAATACTCAAAGCTCTGGACTCAAAAATTTCCAGTTCTTTGGACCTGGCTGATTTACTCGGCGGCAAACTGGGTATGGATGGTATCACCAGCAATGCATCCATCTGTAGCACAGGTTGCCTTAACACCTTGATTAGTGTAATTATTGATTCTGGTTGCAACGACGAGTGTAATCTTCCAAAGCGATTGAAATTACAATGTTCGAAACTGGAATAGAAGCCATGTTGAGGTAATGAATTGTATTTCGAATTCTTATGATTATTTTCCTGTGGTAACAGCAATGAAAATGAATGAATTTTGGATTACCAAAAGAAGTTCGTTTATGACAGCCCGCGTTTCATCCTTGACTTTGAGAGCCATTCTATGCAATCCATCTAGATGAGGAGCCATTGCAAATTTAACTCGCACATCGACATCCGGAGAGAGCTCTGGATCATTTTCTTTAAACCACTTCCGGTGTTTCTCTTTGAATTCTCCCCTGGCGACACACGTGCAGTAAGTAGCAAAAACTCAAACCCATCAGATCATAATTATCAAGTGACTGTATGTAAGTTGATTTTTACATATGCATAATTTCTCGAATGTACTAAGCCTGCCAGGTCATTGATAAGAGGTTTTTGAAATATAAAAACTAAATTCCGTCAGAAATTAAGCTGTAATGACGTGAATATATTAATTTACCGCAATATCAAGAGCATGGCGTCTCGGAGACCATCATAAGTTGTATATCGGGACGTGTCTTGTTTGAGGAGTCGCTCCTCCTCCATCAGAAAGTTGCGCAGGGTGGGAACATTGGAGGCGATATGCGTTGCAAGGTTCACATGGCGTACGAGACTGCCTGACAAGAGGATCCATTTCACATTGGCACTGACAACTGAAACAGAGTAGCAATTCAATGAACGCACGTCTCCATCTCATGCTATATAGCAGTCGATACTAACGCTGCAAAAGTATAAAATGATCAGGGCAGGGCCATGCATTGATGAGGAGATCGAATGAATTGCAAGTTATCAACCTACGTCCTAGAGTCTCCGAAACCGCCCTCGCGAGTAGGTCCGCAGTTCGAACGGACGAGATGGTGGACAGCCCGAAACAATCATCCGCAACAAGGACTTGCGCAGGCGTGCCCCAGTCCAACTCCGGTTGTTGCAACAGCACCTTCACGACTTGGTGCAGCACATACAGATCCCTGGAAAACACCCCTGCATCGATATCACCCACAGAATGATTTCCATACCCCACCAGAGACTCAGTGAGCAGCAGTACGTGAATTTTCCTTACTGCTAAATTAAGAGAGACGGGCATCAATTAATGTCTTTCTAATCCTTGCAAAACACGAGAAATTCTTGAAAACAGAGAGACGTCAATGAATTCACCCCCTGAAGGACCCAGGATTCATGGTTTAAAAATGACCAATTCGATTAATCATTTTGTGAAAAGTATGAATCAGACATATAGAATCAGATTCTTCATCACCGGAATCAGTGAAGAACGCTGCATGTGCTGGTCAAAAAATAAGTAAAATCGGCCTAAGGGATGTCCCCATATGGCCTTCTGCTGAAAACCGCTAAAAAAACATGAGGCTCAATTTGGGACTTTGGTCCTTCAGGGACGAAATTAAAGGTTGATACAGTATTTCACGATTGAGATGCTTACCTACAACATCAAGGCTTGGCGACACTGGAGTTACTCCAACAGTCGAAATAATTCCATGAGACGCCCGGAAACCATAAATGCCACAAAAGGCTGCCGGTATTCTCACTCCTCCTATTGTATCAATTGCTGCAAAACTCATGCATCATCAATGTCGACTAGGTCACGTCAGAGTTAGATTCAAATTACCAAACCCCAAGGAGCTAGAGCTTTACAAAGGAATCAATGATTGACTGGAATATCGAATGTGATATAATAAGGCAGACAGAACTGAATCAGAAGATAAGCATTTGTTGTCTACGACTGGGTGATTAAGGTAGAGGACACTAAAACTGTTAGGGACATAATCTCGCCTCCAATTGACTGACCCTTGCTCCCAAAAGCAACTCCTCTACTTGTACACTTGGTTGGCCTTCAATTAGCAAGTGGTATAAACATGACTTGAGTATATTTCTATGACCTTTAATCTTTGAATGGAAATGTCGTTGTCTATTGTCACTTCGATGATCTACAACGTCCTACTCTGAAATTGCATATTATGCACTTGATATATAATAATAAAAATTTGATCTCAACAGATTTCATTGGTTCTTGTAACCAAGGTGTTCTCTCCGCAGCTGCACTGTACAGTGATCTCCCAATGAAAGCACTCCTATAGATATATTGGTAAAAATGCTTCAGACTACTGATGCAAAAAGAAATCTCTACCTCATTGTAAACAAATAATTTGGATAATGTGAGAAGTACTTGCTGATTGAATATTCGATACATTTTGAATGAAATTTAATTTCATGAGCGGGTGCATGCCCTACAACATACATACCCAGTGCAAAGTCGACGGCATTGGAAGCCACTGCCACCCCCGAGCCACTGGCCGCTCCTCCTGCGAAGTGTTTGGGAGCCACAGGATTCTCGGCCGCGCCGTCACGCTTATTTCTACCAAACATGCTGCCCCACCATCGACGAAAACCACCTTTCAAACGTAACTTCCTATGGGGACCAAGCAAGCTGCCCCCACATAGATAGACCATCCTTCAACTCGTACTGGCAAGCAGGAATATGGGATACTGTTCCTCACTACTGATCATTTCACCATCGATCGGCGTCAACCTCTAATGTGTAGACCAAGGATTCGTGGCTATAAAAAGAAATGTGAGATATATACTCAGATGGGACCAAATTTTAAATCTCTAGAATCAGTAAGGAACGTTGCATGTGTCAGTCGAGAAATCCAAAAAATTGAACAGAAGAAAGTCCCCGTGTGACCTCCTCAAAACTGCTCAAAAAAACATGGGGCCCAATGAGATGGTACCTCAGGCCGAATTCGTCCATGGAGTGCTTTCCCTTGCTCACGGCTCCTGCCTGGAGCACAAGCGTGATTGCCACTGCCGTTTGCGTGGCTGGTGCGT
Organism: Straminergon stramineum; assembly: GCA_963920665.1. Taxonomy (NCBI): domain Eukaryota; kingdom Viridiplantae; phylum Streptophyta; class Bryopsida; order Hypnales; family Calliergonaceae; genus Straminergon; species Straminergon stramineum. The sequence goes on from OY987272.1 coordinate 15,489,531, forward strand.
GAGTTTGCTCCCAGTCATAGCTTCCGAATCCCGTGATGACTGACTCCACATCAAAGCTACTCATCACCAAAATTCATTCTCATCAGTTGTGCACTCAATCAAGCTTCCCAAATGACATGAAATCTTGATCGGATGAGAGAGATGAGCCCTTACACATCTTGATAGCCGAACTTGCACTGGCCAAGGTCCAAAGCCGTTGTTGCTGCTTTCGCCGGCTCTTTGGGTTTGGACTGCACGATGTAGAGCTGCGGCAGTTTTGGCATACTGGGCAAACTGGGCAAACTGGGGAGGTCCGGCAGGTCGGAGAGATCCGGGAGCGTGATTATGCCATTCTTCACCAGCGCATAGATGCCTGAGATGCCAACTACGGATAACCCTAACAAAATGATTTTCTTCCCGGAGACGCCGAATGTGATACTCTGCCAATCAAGAGCAGGAAATCTCGACGCTGGTGGAGGTGGAGGGGGTGACGGTGGTTCCTTGGGCGGACATGGTGGCAAAGGATGTTTGGAACCATGTGTTCTAGTTGCCACTTTGGGTGATGCTTGCGTTTCAACTCGCTCTCGCATTTTGTCAGATGCGTCGTTACAGATTGTTTCTCAATTTCACCAGCACATCAACCAAATTACAACGGCAATATCGATGGCTGTTTCTCAACATCTCGATTTCAGGAGTGGCCGATTGCATTATGGAGCAAGCGATAAATAGTGTAAGGAGAGGACGCTCTGTACCATCCTATTGCAATTAGAGCTCTACCGAACTACAAATCTTTTCACAGAAGTAATCCAATATCATATTCTCCAAACTAATGATACTCAGAATTAAACGAAAATGGCATCGTACAGATTGCGCGCACACCAGTAAATTCAAACCCTATTAACCTCTCTAATAGGTCAGACCTAAAAAGAAGAGCAATGCGTTACTCTTGCTCCCCTCAACACTATTTTCGGAAAGGGTACACTCTAGAGTTGACAAATTCAACACTTGATAAGGTTTTCATCTACAATAATACCGACATGATCCACAAAAAGATCGCGCAGGATTGCAACGAGATACGTGATTGACTGACTGACTGACTGGGGTATGGGTGAGGTCAGTCATGAGGACAATCGCGCTGGGATTGCTGGGCCCCTCCAATTTCGGCAGTTAACAAAAGTGAGAGTCATGTGCTGCAACATTGAAATTCTCATTGCCGTCGTCAATCGGATCCAGTGCCACCATCAATCTGTGTGATGACGACTCCTTCCACATGGACCTTAAATTTCATATGAGTCAACCTGGAATCTTAGAAACGGTAGTTTCACAATTGTCACGCATGACCTAAGTTTTGATCTCAGGGTTGACAACTTCCGAAAAGGGCCGAGGAAGATCAGACAAAACTCTTCAAAAGACCACAGTTACTTGTGGAAAGCATCAGATCCGAGGGGCCATAATGATAAGCTAACCTCTCTCTGAGCATACTTGTCAGATTATTGTCACTGGTTGACGACAATCCACCAGTGACTGACAGGAATAGAGCCCCAGACAGATGTGGATGAAGGGCGGTATCCGACACGGCGGGAGAACATTCGTAGCTCGTAAGCCCTAATTTTATCTTCTTCACTAAGTGATTTCCGAAGAGTAAGCTTGTTCGTATTTCTCCTGGTAAGTTTTTAGGCCGGGGGGTGAATGGACTTCCTTGTTCGTCAGTGGATTGTTCGGTAGTCAGATCAGGTGTTTGTGTTCTCTATGTTTCCTGTTCGAGAGCATTCGGTTTGTTACTGGGTCCTTCCATTTGAGCGGCAATTCTGTAAACTCAGTATGAAGATGATCTTTCGGGGTTCTGGATGTGTGATTAGGTGATTGCAACAAGTCTCTGCGAGTGTTTATTTACAGTACTCTCTATTACTCCGGAACACAGGAAATAGGGATACAGTAGCAGGTGCAGGAGTTGAGCTTTTGAAGACTAAGTTAGCAGGAGTTCTACTTTGGGAACTTCGGAAGACTTTGTGGTAAAGAGATCTATTATGATGGATGAGTATGCTGCCGAGCGGGGAGTGAGGGTACTTCGTGACGGGAACTCTTTCGATTTCACTCCTTGTCGAGATTTTAGAACCGGACAAGGGATTTAAGAATGTGATTCCAACAAGACACTTGAAGGTTTTGTCCGAATTTAGAGCTGGAAGAAAGGATAGCATTGTTAGGAAGCCATTCTGGTGCTCTTTTATCTGTTTTTGAGGCGCCATGCCGAGGGAGAAGCTTTTGGGGGTTCTGGTAGGCCTTGGGATTGCGGGTTTTTTCATCTTCCGGCGAGTTCTCAAAGGCGGCAAGAAGCACAACGGTGCTTTCATTGAGTATTTGGAGTTGCTACCTCCGCCTTCTCCACCACCGCCCAGCGCTCCACTTCCTCTTTCAGAACTCACGTTTGCCATTAAGGATATGTAAGTAAATGCTTTTTGTTAGTTGCAATTTCCGTATTCCTGTTCTCCAGTAATTTGAATTCTCACATACACTTGAAGTAGCGCATTGTCGGCATTGGTTATTACTGCGCAAACCCGAAGTCGTTGTGGTTTATGAAGTCTTTTTTATCATATTTTGAGCTTTACTGGAGAATCCTTACATTTTACAGAAGCCGAAAGGTTTGCTTTGAAACGATCATTCTGATGCGGAATGGCTTCATTTTAGTATTCTGGAACAAAAATGAGGGTCCAGAATACTAAAATGAGAGCAAATGAGGTTCATTTCTCGTGTGGGACTGAGTCCAGAGTTCTCAATTTGTTCTAGATTGTGGAAGCTCATTGCTGACGGAGCTGGTAGTAAGGTTTAGATCGCTCGGTGCTCATCGTTACTGCAATATTTCCGGATCGCAAGCTGTTGCTCCAAGTAGTTGATATCTAGGGTTTTGAATGTCTTTACAACTTCGGTTTTGACTAGGTAATGGCAAAAGAGGACATGGCACGGTAGGTATTAATCTGCTTAGTATTTTTGATAACAGTACCCTTGACTTCCATTACCGGAATGCAAATGCCATTTGTAACTTATAAACCAAAATTTTACCCGTCAAAAGAAAGAGTTTGGTACCTAATCTGCAAAATTAAATTGTAGGATCTTTAGGATCGTGTTACCTAGCCCTGCACTCTGACCTTGAGGGTAAGAATGTGCACTTGAATCTCAATGGCTTGCATTACAGGCTCTAATCCTCCTCTTCTCAACCATTGAGTCATTACAGCTTCAAAATCCCGCGCTGACAGTATGACTTTTAAATGTCAAAGATGAATTTCAGCTCTCAACCCTGCTAAATGTGATGGAGGACAGATTCGATGTGGAAGGATATGTAGCAGGTTTTGGGAATCCGGACTGGGCATCATCACATGAACCTGCCGCACGAACCGCTCCAGCTGTGAAAGCTCTTCTGGAGGCAGGTGCAACGTGCGTCGGCAAACTTCATATGGATGAGCTTGCTTACTGGTGAATCCTTCTTCCTTCCTTGGTCCCTTCTGCTGTAATTTTGCTGACTTATCCTCAAAAATGGTTTGCTATAACCTCTGGAGGGAGTAAGCGGACCAAATTGTATATCGTGTTTTTTTTTACCATTTTTTATCGGGTCAGACGGGGCCTTTCTTTTGCACAATTGTGTTTATTTTCTGACGAAATGTGCAAGGTTCTTCACTGGTTCTGGTGATATAGAAGTTGATCTTGTCTGAATTATATTTTCGACAATATGATCAATCGAATTGGAACTTTGGTCCTTAAGGGTTAAGGTCTCGCACACCCAGAATATTGAATTTATGTGATGTGGCAGCATCTTTGGAGAGAATAAGCACTATGGAACACCAGTAAATCCTGCAGCACCAAACCGTGTGCCAGGAGGATCATCAAGTGGGTCAGCAGTTGCTGTAGCCGCAGACTTAGTAGACTTCTCACTAGGTGGGTATATCTCTGAAGTATCTGTAATCCAAGTGTCTATGTATGCCGAGTTAGAAACCAACAGATGATTGTTTCTAAGCGCAGTAGTAGCTGACTTCGTCATGATGAAGCTGAACCAGTCACTGCTCACTAGTAAATACCGAAAATTTTGGTCAATGAGACTTCTATTCATTCTTCAGAATGATGGGCTTACCTTCTAGTCAGGTCATTTACTGGAGCGGGTGCATGCGATCTTAAAGACAAAGGTTTTTGTATTTTGTGCATACATTATTACGAGGTCTGATTGTCTGCCTGTTTTATTGACCCAAGTTTTTTGGTGCTAGGTACGGATACCGCTGGTAGTGTGCGAATTCCAGCGGCCTTTTGTGGAATTTTGGGGTTTCGTCCTTCATTGGGAGCTGTTTCAGTAGTTGGAGTTATTCCTATGTCACAAAGTTTTGATACTGTTGGTAAACATCCTGTCCCCTCTTTTGATTTCACTCTAGAGCATGTCATGTTCTGTGTGGTTTGCTTGGCATCATTGTATGTGTTGCTGTTTTCCCTGGATTGTTTTAGTGTAGTTTCTCTTTCTTGGTTATCTACGTTCCTGAAGTGCTGGCTTTCGTAAAGTTCATGCCTGGAGCGCTTTTTAGTGTTTTTTGATGGTTTTAATGAGCAACTGTATTTTGCAGGATGTTTTGCACGAGATCCAGTAATTTTGCGGCAAGTAGGGCACGCTTTGCTTCAGCTCCCTTTCATGAACGTGAGGCAACCACGACGGTTCCTCATCGCTGAGGATTGCTTCAAACTTTCATTAATTCCGAGCGAAGAATCTATGGCTGGGGTTGTCAGATCGATTCAGAAGCTTCTTGGACGTATGTATATTGCCATTTCCTGTCACTGCTTTCGAAAGATTTTGTTTCATTTTTAATGTTTTTCTTTTCCTAGATGCCTTTGGTTTCTCTCTTGCCAAGTCCCTGCTGCCCAGTTTCCACGGTGCTGATCATATCATTCTAGAGTATTGTTGACCTCCCACCCTTTTTACTGTAGCTGTACTGGGGTTGGCACCAACGACACTTGCCACCAACAGTTGGCTGAGTAGCAATGTTTGAACTCAAGATATGAGAGACTCTGTATCAAAGAAAGAAGATCTGAGAGAATCAGAGTATTTTGGATACCCTGATTCTTCCTTGAATTAGCATTTCTGCCCAAGGTGTTTGCAGGAACTTTCAAGAATTTTGTGTTTGGTTCAGGCGTTATGAAGACGTTATTGATTGATCTATTAGTTGTCGCTGCTTTATCGCAGGGCAAGTGTTGCAGAATATCAATCTTGAAGATTATTTGGAAAGGACTGTACCAAGTCTCAAAGATCTACAAAGGGAGATTAGTGGCGGCTCAGATTTAGGAGCACTGTCCTTACTTCGGTTTGCCATGCAGATTATTCAGAGGTGGGTGCCGTGTCAAAACAGGCACAGGTCTAAACAGAATATTTTGGATTTGGTGATTAGGAGCAAAACACTTGTCTTATCTTGTTTGTAGCTTACACATTTTCGTGCTAGTCACCGGTGTTTTATTTCGTTTCTACGTTGAAAGTGACATGGAAACAGTGTGAATGGTTCGAGCATTCTTTATTTAGTTTCAGTATTGTATCTTCGCCTTTTTACAGGTGGGAGTTCAAAGTAAATCATGAAGAATGGTTGACCACCGTAAAGCCTGACCTAGCCCCTGCTTTAGCGGCACGTACAAAAGCCGCGCTTGAGACCAACTCTCATTCGTTGCCTCTTATCGAGAGAATTAAGGACGAGGCTCGCTATGCAATCAATGATCTTCTTAAGGTAAATGTGAAGTTGCAGTAAAGGTTCTTTGGCTTTCATATAAATTTAGCAATCACTCTCGCATTTGCCTTAAATTCCCAAAATACCAGAGGCCCAAATTTGCGGGTTTTATCAGTTTTGAGCAGGTCATATGGGGACTTTCTTAACTCTGTTATTGATTTGTTGACCAACTTATGAAATGTTTTTCGCTGATTCTGGTGTTACAAAGTTTGACCCCATCTGAATTATATTTTTCGCATTACATCAAACTAGTAATTGGTCATTTTAAAACCGTGTTAGGAGTTAACTCGCTTGCTTTGATTTTGGTCGTAAGCTTTCATCAACCTGGTTGGCAGCAAGCGTTGACGGTATTGTATGTAACAGGACGATGCGCTTCTGGTAATGCCTACAGTTCCAGATATTCCTCCCAAATTAGAAACCAAAGCAGCAGCACTTGAAAAATTTCGGACAAGAACAATGGATTTGATATGTGTGTCAGGGATGTCGGGCTGCTGTCAGGTACCTAACGCCATTTTCCTTGGCATATTAAAATTTGGCTGCGTTTCTTGGATGTAATCTTTCTCGAGATGGTTATCTTCTATTGTGGTATGTGTATACCGTGTATTCCACTGTTCTCTTAAGGGCCTGGAACTACAGGTATAGGAGGAGTGATATGATATCACTCCCTGCAATGGTCGTATTTTTGTTTGACGAACTGGAATCAATGCAGGTTACGATGCCAGTAGGAGAACATGAAAACGTGCCTGTGGCAGTATCCCTACTCGCAAGACAAGGGTCTGACCGGTTTCTACTAGATACAGTACTAGCATTATTTTCCTCATTACAGGATGAGGATAAGACCGCGGGTAACCAATATTCTACTTTGAGGAACGGTAACAGTGATGCTGCTGAGTTGGCCAAGGAAAAGGTGTGTGAGATTCGAAATCTTACATGAGTATGTAATTTAGGCGTTTCTTTTGTTCCATTTGGAGACGGAATCATAAGGAGGACACTCGAGAGTAGTTCAGGTATAATGTAATTGAATTATAGCCTACAATGTTTGGAAACATAGTGATCGTTTTTTCTGTGATGTGCAGGGTAATGCAGCATTCAAGGATAAGGATTTCAAGAAAGCTCTCGGCCATTACACTGACGCTATACGTTTAAATGGACACAATCCAACGTACTACAATAATCGCGCCATGGCTTATCTTCAACTTGCCTGGTAGGTCTTGTGTGGGTATATCTGGTTGCTGAAACTGACGCTATTTCTAATGTGTCATTTGTTTTGTTTTTCTTACGAGGGGAGCTCACATCGAGTTTGTATGCTTGCAGTTTTCTAGAGGCGGAATCTGATTGTACCACTGCATTGATCCTGGATAAGAAGGTGAGTGACTGTCTTGCTGAATCTTTTCTATCATGGAGCAAGTGCAAGTGGATGTTGTTAAATTGTGTTTTCATTGTGCATTTGTACATATATGCTGCTTTGCCTCTGGCATGATTATTGATGACGGGTTGACTTGCAGAGTGTAAAAGCGTATTTGAGGAGAGGCACCGCTCGTGAATTTTTGGGATACTACAAAGAGTCTGACGAAGGTCCCAAGCGTTTGCTCCCTGCCTCTTGCCCTCCTATGTGCTTGTGACCCAGTTCTTTACCTTTCCGAATGTCTTGTATGAAAACAGGGTTGCAGTAAAATTAGACTGCTTTAGGAACGTTTAGATAGTTATTTAAGAGTCTTCTCTATTATTCATGGTGGAGTCTCCCTTTGGTCACAATGATCATGTATCGTTTACGTATTATTTAACCTCGCTCCGTTCTGTATTAGTTCTCTCGATTAACAAAGTTCATGATCAAGTCAAGTCAAGTCCACATTATGTTTATAGATAAGTTCAAATTGCAAATGCAAATTGCTGTTATCATTCAATTTCTAATTTCCGTGATTCTGATCTATAACTGATTATATGCATCTGCAGATTTTAGGCAAGCTCTCGTATTGGAACCCACCAACAAAACGGCTAGTGAGGCACTCAGAAGGATTAAGAAGCTTCTATGAAGATTGAAGGTAGGGACAATTTTTTTTCGTGTTCAACTTTTCCTAGATCGTCCGAACGGATGGGCCGAACTTTCTCTTTTTGCTTTTTTTTTCGTTTTTTTCCCCTTTCATATCCACATAGTTGAAACCTGCGTGTGACGGCTTTTGCTCATCAAGGCTTAGTCGCTAGTGAAGAAATCTTGTTGAGAACACTGAATTGAGGATGGTTGGGGAGTGTTCAGTCAGTGCTGGACCCATGGCATCTATATGTTGATAGTGTTCAATGTGCATAGGAGAGAGGGAGAGTAGCAATCCTTGAAGTGGGCGTGACAGCAGCTAGTCAGGAGTATATTTGGACGCATCACCTGCTTTGATCGCCTCTGTATTTTAGTCATATTGAGCTGGAATGTTGTTCCGGAATTGAAACTTAACCGTATTCCGTGTCTGTCCTTAATGCCCTTTTCGACGTTCTTGACAATGAACCTTGAATGCCTGTAAGAAGCGTAACCCCAAAACGAAACATTGTTAAATAGTTGAGATCCAACCATGGGATTTAGTATTGCTAACTCATACGTCTGATTTGTTAGAAACATTCATGAATTGAATGGACTTCCAGTCGTTTAGGGGCTAGCGTGACCTATTGTTCATTTGTTTCAAAATTAGAAATTAAACTAGGATTATGCTTGGCTAGTAACTAAAAGTATAATGTAATTGCACCTAATTGTACCTAATTGTCACCCATTTCTAAATCCTACTCCTACAAATTCTTGATTAAATGAGAGCCTAGGGTTAATATTGATTACACCTACTTTAGCACTTAGAAAATTTATAGTTTATTCATACAATGTCCAAAAATGCATGGTGAGAGACTTTAGATTCCCCTTTTGACTTCCAAAAAGATTCAAAAAACAAACTTAGATAATTTAAAACAATCCACTTTCAATATCTATTAACACTTGGAAGCAAGGAAATTTGTAACATTTATGTGGTGTTCACATTTTAACACTTATCAGGGTAGTATAGAGAATTTGTAACATTTACATGAAAAACACTTAGAAAAATAAATGATGAAAATACACAAAATATGAATGTCATCCTACATTGAAGTGTAATGGAAGAATGAATCTAAAGAAGCTTGATGAAATTTTTGTACATGCCTTTAATGATATTGAAGGATTTCTTTCTTTTGCATTGAAGTAAATTCATAGCCCTTCTCTATTGTAGACCTCAACTTCTAGCTTCTTTAAATCATCAAATCACAAATATGTTATTACATCATAATATTGCTAAATCCTCAAATGGCACAACACTAGAATATAAAGAGATTGATGTTAGGGAGTTTGAAGTTTAAATTCCAAAGACATTGATGGAATTTATGGCTAGTATTGTTTGCATGATGTTATTACATCATAATATTGCTAAATCCTCAAATGGCACAACACTAGAATATAAAGAGATTGATGTTAGGGAGTTTGAAGTTTAAATCCCAAAGACATTGATGGAATTTATGGCTAGTATTGTTTGCATGATGTAGAATGTGTTGTACATGATGTGAAATGGATGATGTGTGAAGATATTGCAAGCTGTAAATGGTACTATTAATGCCAACTACAACATGATTTGTATATTACATGATAGACATAATTCAATTTCATACAAGTTATAAATTTCCATAGCCTCACTTTCATCTGAATTAACACTTATTGAAGTGAAATCTTTGAAGAGGGGAGCATAATTTTTATAAATTCTCTTAACAATTAACAATTAACACTTACTAGTGTATTTTTTGGAGTTTGGGGGGGCAACACAATTTTCCTTAACACATATGCAATTTTTACGCTTATTAAAGTAATAGATATCAAGGGTGGACCATAGTAGGAAACATATTCAAGTGGGAGTAAAGCCTAGACAAAATTGAAACACTCATTAGTCAAAAGTTTCAAAATGGTACAACTGGATTACAATAATGAAAGTTTTTACAACTTTTTGTTTACTTATCTTGGTAAAGCAACCTTTAGTACAATCTAAGTACATTAACTTAAAAAGAAAGTGGCCTATCACTAAAATATGTAACAAAAAAAATTACTAAATTTTCTAATGAATAGGTACATTCTACAATTCTATAGTATCCTTTAAAGTCATTCATCACACTTTTCTTCAAAATTCTTATAAGGTTAACCTTTAATCCCTAAGAGTCTAAGGGAAGGAGGTGGATGTAGATTTTCAATGGTTTTGGCAAAATAATTTATGATATGAGTAGAATCTAGACATCAAATCTTCATTTTTTACATTGTTTTGCAACTCCACCAAATGCTACTGTTCATATTCAAAATAGGACCTTGACAATGTTAATGATGAGATTCTCTTTGTATTGCACTCTCATTGGTTTGGAATTAAAATAGCAAATTATTTAGGTGGTGCATTTACTTTGTAAATCATTCATTTTCTAAAAAATTTGGACATAATATTTTTCCTTGATTAACTTTTGATGGACCATTGGAGATATTCTAAGATGGAATGACCAAAATGGATCCAACCCCTATAGTTGAGCCCAATTCCATCTTAACTCCTAAAGGACTGAGTGTTCATTCAAGGGACAATTAGGATTTAGGTATGTGATGATGAAGTCAAATTAAATGAACAAATGTTCTTCAAAAAATTGACACAGAATGGAGACATTCACTCCCTTTAAATGTAAAAAAATTTATAATTGGATGCCCAAATCAAAAGTCATTTAACACAAAAAAAGAAATTGGGACAATTCAGGCAATTGGGACATCTTTTGCTAAATTCCCCATCTACTTCTGAAATTTGGCATGTATCTATCTAACATGGTATCAATTGTAAAAAAAACCTATACTTTTGGTAGACAAATCTTATTAAAAAAGGAATCAAAACTCTACTACCTCACTTTGTATCTCCTTCAAGTGCCTTCAAGAAATTATAGGGGACAAATCAATGTGTTTCTTAAGTTCAAGATGATACATGTTTGGCACTCCATCACTAATTCACCTCACACTTTTGTATTGGTAACTATAATTGAGTATTTTCTTCTAACTACAAATGCTATTATCTTTAAATCTATCTTCTCAAATTCTTAAAAAAATTCCACAAATTTCAAATATTTGTTTTTAAGTTTTCAACATTTTGATTTCAAACAAACAAATTCCTTGTTGCATAAGAGATCATCAAAAAATGACTAAGTATATAGCAAAATTATTTGACCTCTTTGTATTGTAGAGTGATTTAAAGTAAAGTAGAACCTCAATATATGCTTTTGAAAGTTTTACATAATTACACACAACAAGATGTAGTTGTCAATGGTGTGAGGCTCCATTTTTTGTGGAGCAAAAAATTTACTCCAAGAGGGCTTGCAATCTAGTACCCCCAATTCATAGGAGTGAATTTTAGAGTAACACAATAAAGTAGATGCACCATTCCCATCCCTTTTCAGAACTCTTCCCTCATTTACCAATGGTGCACATTTTCTTTCTAGAATGTACTTCTGTAGTACATGATGACCGAATTTGGGAATTGGCTATAAAGGTGGGAATGGATATGTCTACCTCAAATTTGATTTATTCCATGATGTTATACACTATAACATACATCTATGGTGAAAATTTCAGATTTTATTGGTATATTTCGTATTCAATTTGAATTCTCTTCATTTTTTTCTTAAGAAATTCATGATAATTTCAAATTTTTCCCAAAAGATGTAAAAATATTATGGGTTGTAGTAGACATGTGACTTCATCTTTGAAAAATAAATTTATAATTTTTCAGTAATATGTAATTGCACAATGGTAGTGATGGATAGTGACGCTTGAAATCAATGGTCAACAACGATCCCAAAACAATTATAGGCTAATTTGCAGGAATTGCTATACTTGTGTGAAGGGGGAGCTATTTCAGCAACCACATCTTTTTTTGGTAAATTTTTTTTAATATTGTATAACTTGCGATAGTACACCCAATTTGGAAGTGTAGTGATGGCTAGTTTTGACCTTTTGCAATTATTTGAATTGCTAAGTGTTACAAAGAAATGTCGAAGATTGACGAATTTTTTTGTGAAAGTGTTGTGAAGAGTGTTCATTTTGAATTTGTCCAATGGATGGTTCTTTGTAGTGTTTTTTGGATTAATATGTTTGAGTGACAAAGTATGTCACTAACAAGGGAGTTGAATCCTTCTTGCCATGTGCAAGACTACCCATATCTAGTATTATTGTTTTGCACAACAAAAGAAACAAGCCACACTAGTAGTAAGGGTAAGAAACATCAAAAAAAGCCCTCTTAGTTAAGTTGTAGGCACAACAATCACAAGCTCCACCGCGTAGCAGTCTTGAATCTCCACTTCCAGCAACATTGAGAACATCATGATCCTATACAACACAAATTTTGTATCAAGGAAACATGAGCAATAAGGCTTGCTAAACCTCATGAAACTAAGGGTGAAATTAGAATGGCAAGGATACTTAGGAAAGGATATAACTCCGCTTCAACTAATTCACAAATCCTCTTTCCAGCCAACCTTGATAGCACTTTTCCACGAATTAATAGCTTCCTTGTAAGGAAAATTTTCTAGGGAAAAATACTTCTAGCCACACATGTGCATAACAACTTAACAAGGGGCAAGTGCTTCCCTGGTCTATTTCTCTCATAGGATTTTAAAAACTTTAACGTGGAAAAACACCTCTCATCTTCAACAAACCCAAGTACCAAGTAGCACCCTATCTCAACAAGTTTGAAATACTCAGAAATAAGCTTACACAAGTGGCGTGATTGTGAGAGTTTGTGCTACATTTTGATTCACGTCTAAGAGTGGGCCACAAGCTATCTCACATTTTACTTGCATGGTCACTTTCAACAAACCTTGCTACAAGTCTAAGTTGCAAGCTAACAACACTTAGAGGGCAATATGAGGCTTTCCACTTTCATACAATGGTTTACGATTGTAGAGTGATTGTAAAATTCTTTGAGAATAGCCAAGTACTTTGCAAAAGTTTGCTTAGTCCCCTTTTGCCTCCAATATTGTGGATAGATAATTCCAAAGGCATCCAAGAGTTCATGCTAAGGAAAGTGGCGATCCAACTTAGCACACAAAGATTGCACAATATCTGTGAACAACAACATAGAAGTTATGCACTAAAAAACCACAATGCAAGAGAACTCAAAAGATAAATGAAAGCCACAACACAAGAAAACTCAAACAAACAAAACCCACAATGTGTTCCAAAATCACAATGCATTTAGGAAACCAACAATACTTAAAAAAATCCTTTGTGGCTTCAAAAAACCCCGATGCATGACAAACCCACAACACATTCTCTTAACCCCACTACGCATCAGAACCACAACACCTTCTAAAACACAAGGGTAATTGCAAGAAACACTTGTACTATTTGTTGCGTTTTTTTAATTTCAGCCTTTCACTACTTTTTCTACTACAAGTCACCTTCACTACTATTAGAGGCATAGAACATGAAATCTAGACGGTTTGATTAGATTTCAGATTTGCAATTCCAACAACACATGATGCTCATCATTGGATGGCAAGGATGGATGGCAATGCTTAATTTTCCATAAAAATAGTTTACATTGGTAGATTAGAAGTACTATAGGCCCTACCAGTACTATTGAGTTCTTCTATATACCTTGAAATACTATTTTGAGCTGAAAACTATAATTTATGCTAGAAAATCAAACTTCTACATTTCTATTTTCAAAAAAATTTAAATGCACTTGAAAAATATAATTTAGAAGTGTCCATAGTTTCCAACTAAGAGAAAAGAAGGAAGATCAAAGCTAAAACTAAAAAAATATTTTTCATTCAACATAAATTCAACATAAATGTAGCACACTCTAGGCCAATGCAAAACACAATTGGAACATTTTTTTTGAAATCCCTCTACTGAGAAGATGTAATTCTATTAGAAGAACTAACCTACCAAATTTGACAATGTAACTCTTAAAAAAAGGTACTCGACAGCACTAAAAAACACCAAAATCATATATGTGACATATACTTGAAATTCAATCTCACCAATGGAATTAATTTAGGAAAAATTGAAATAATTCCAATACATTTTCTATAGCTATAGGAAGCTTATTCTTGAATTTCATGTTCATTCAATCCTTTTTGCAATATCTATGGTGCAAAACAACTTCAACATTGAATGTGACAGAAAATAGGACATGTGTTTCTTGCAATCACCCACAATGCATCACAACTACAACACTTCAGTTGAAGAAACCCATAATGCATCACAAAATCAAAACACCTTAAAAAACAAGGCTTAGTTCACGACAAGTGACATTGAACAAAAGCAACATTCACAACCCGAAAATTGCATTCATGATCCACATTACCTTCAAAAAACAACGCTAAAAGCTAGACTGTGTTCACAAGCCTCAATGTGAGAAAAAAAGCATTTAGAAGAAAGAAAAATTGTAGCATGAATTGAAGCACCATGTCCAATGGAAAAAAAAATGGAAAGCAAAATCAAAGCATAGACATCAATACATTATACAAAAAAACACAAAAAGAATGGAAACCAAAAAAAAGTCATACCTACAAATTGTTGCTTGATGGTATCTTGTATGCGATGGAAGTCTTGCTAGGTGATAAAAATGAGCTCGCCACTTTGCTTGTCATGACAATGTGCATAGACATGTGTGATGCACAGATTGTAAAATAGGTGTGAAATACGCAAGTCACTAGACCACTCCTTCCACTAAAGAGGAATGTTTACGCTTTGCAATGTCACCAATTCGTTGTATTGGGGGAATTCTTCCTTGTTGAAAATCGTGGCCCCATAGAAAAATAACCTTGCAAGCTCATATTGACAAACTTTATTTGCTTGCATGAAAGCACAGATGAAAATGTCACATGCTTGAGAAAGCTTGATTAAGCAATGAACTACATTTACCAATGGAATGAAAAAGGCGAGTGAAAGTAGCACTTTGATGTTAGGCATACAACAAGTCAACATCATCACCAGCCCCAATGATATATTTTTGCCTTGGCCCTCTAGTCATCTCCACGCCCATTTTGAAAAGAAGAATTGTGCATTCAACCATAATTTGTTGTTCTAGACTCTTCATGGATATCCATCTCATCTCAACATTGAATACCATTTAGTTCCCCTTAGTTTCCATGGGATTCACAAGCTTCTATAGCTCAACATGTTGCTTGTTACTACAACAAAAGTAAGAGTAAATGGATTGGAAAAGGCCTTTAAGGCGAGACACCATCGGATACTTGGAGAGAGTCTCGACAACTAGATTGATCTTGTGACTCACACAACTTGCTCCCAACTTGAAGGGAGACCATTTGTCTTGAATTTGGATGGTAACATCTTTTTTCAGACCTTGGAAAGTACTAACCCTACGAGCCCGAAAACACACAAGTTTAGAAGCTATTTTCTCATAAATGAGACCTCCCTCATCTAACAAAGCATGCATAAAGACATTGGTTAAGTGGTCTGTAGTGCCACCTTTAGAGATACAAGACAAATGGAGCAAGTGCAGCACTTGTTCCTAGGTGTCCATCGTGTACACATGAACCATGTCGTGACTTCATCAACATTGATAGAGATAATCCTCATAGATTGCACAACAATCTTCATCACAATTAGAGAAGAGTGTGAATGTTCACTCATCTCCTAACCTAGAGTTTTATACCAATGTTTTCTAGATAAATTCTTGACTTTCAAGTACCTAAGTAAATATTGTTCTTTCTCGTAATCACACAAAGGATGGCCACGAGTAAGAACTTGGAAAAGAGTTGAAAATTGTACTCCCTTCTTCTTGAACTCACCTTTCAAACTAGTAGTGAGTTGATCAACCACACTCCACCCTTGCTTGTAGTTTGCCCACAGTCTGTATAACTTCACGTGCTTGCAATCCATCTTTATGAATGTATCTCCCTTCTTCATATGCTGGCACAATCACTACAAGAAAATGGGGGTATAAATGACTTGTCCACAATGACTCCACCGACAACAATCACTGCAAAATGAGTGGAAAATGACTATTTTGCAGTGATTGTTGTCGGTGGAGTCATTATGGACAAGTCATTTATACCCCCATTTTCTTGTAGTGAATACACTACCTCTTCTACATATCCTCTAGCCTTTGTGTTTTTCGAGATTATTAAGCTTAGGAACCATCACCTTCTTCCTTTCCATGATTGTTGTACAACTCTTGCAAATTACACCACTGAGAGCACCATTTGAATCAAATTCACCCTCCGCTAAGCAAATTTACACGCCCACATTTCTTGCCACCTCTACATGATTGTAGTGAGGCTTGTCTTGCTTCTCTTTTGTACATTGCCAATAGCCCCTCCTTTCTTCCTCTTCCCCATCACGTAGTGCTTACCATCACTAGGTATCTCAGGTGCATTAGTAACTCTCGGGGACACTACAATATCTTTAGTCAACAAATTGGGGTCAACTGGTCAGGACAATGATTGTGACAAGTACATCTCTGAAACATGCGTGAGGTTGCATCCATCAATTTCCATTGACAAGCTACCCAAAGGAGTGTTGGGGTTTGGCATGAGATACTTACCCATGCTGTTGCTATTTTGGCTAGAGCCAAAATATCAAACCCTGAAGTTATTAGGTACTTTAAGTCAAGGAGCCATTAGAACCTATACAACAAAAAAAATCAAAGAGCACTGCACAAAAACCAAGCACAAAACAACAACATACTAAAAGAGCACACAAAGACAAAGACCAAAGATTAGTCAAGTGCACAAGCAAAGTGAATAAGTAAGACAAGTAGAGTAAGTCAAATGAAAGCAAGCATATGAAACATCAATGTATAGGTAAATAACAAGCAACATTGCAAGCAAAATCTGGGGGAGCAATTATTTTCAACGGCAACAATGAACCCTAGGCCACATTTTGCAATCACTATTCTACAATTGCCAATAGCTACTTGCACTCCATTCACTCCCAAGAATTTCTCAGTCACCATTTCATAATTGTAGTGAATGTAAGGGAGACAATGTACGCCTCCAATATTTTTACAACAACTTGGAAGTGGCGCATTGGAATGTCAATAATCAAATCACCAAAGTATATTGTTTTCAAACTTGAATAATGACCAAACATCGAAGGCACACATCTCAAGAATTAAGACTATCAAGATTCAAGAACCCTAAGGACATGAAGGTACGGATGCCACCATGAATCCTTGACGGCAATGAGCCCAATGCCTATTGAAGCTAAAATGCACCAAGTACAAGCAACATTAATGCAAAGTTGCAAATCCTAAAGAGAATGAGTAGGGATGTAGCTACATGAGGACAAAAGGGGGAGGAGCACGTCACAAGTACCACTGGTGAAATGAAGGGCATGGATGTCGCTACTATGCTCAATTTTGACGGCCTAGCTAGTGCCAACACAATGGTGATTTCCAAACCCTAGCCAACAAATGCAACACAGGGATTGGATGAATACCAAGTTCTGCCAATAAATAGACTATTGCATGGGTACTTTTTCGAAAATCTATCTTTTCAATTTTTTTTAACTATGTACATTTAGCCAAACATTTTTGGGGGGTAGAATTCTAACACAAATTAGCCAGTTTAACCCATAAATGTCGACAAGGATGTTTTGTATCTAATGGATGATAAATAATCTTCCTATGTAAGACATAATTGCAATTGTTCATCCTTGAAATTTTGTACATAAAGAAGAGATCTTGCACAATAATTTGACCTCCAATGACTATTTTTGGATTTTATAAAGTAGATGATGTCACACGGTTCCAAAAGGGAGGATTTCCACGGTCACCAGTCCGTCCTTTAAGGGTTAGAGATCACTGGTGGTCATGGGCCCGTCCTTCCACTGGGTTAACTGCTATGTTTTCAATGCACGCGAGTGAGGTCAACAGGCTCCTTTGCGTTCATTTTCTTCCGTGGTTTCCTGTTTTCCTAATTTAACCCTTAAACGCCGACGTGGACGTTTGGTGTCCGATGGATGACAAAAACATCGATTGCTGAATGTTAGACGAACGTTTTTCATCCAATTTTTTGGGGATAGTGATCGCGTAGTCGTTCTGCATCATACAAAGCAGAAAATAGCCTCCTTGCCTGCATTCATTTTTTTAGAAAGCCTCATTTGTGAGAAGACGGTTCACAGATTCATGTACACGGTGTTAGGTCTTATGCTGCCCTCCTTGTAATTTTCATGAGGGCAACATGCAATAGTCAGTTACGCAAATTCAGACAATCCGATTTTATTGTGCGGGCACGTTGTCAAATCACTGTTATGGGCAGCTTCCATGTCAACAGATCCGGAATGTGGCTGTTGCCATGCCTCTTACTGTTCACAGCCGTCTTCAAGCTGAACACTTGGAAAAGCAAGAGTTTCTATTATTATCAAGAAATTGAAAGGCGCCCACCTAAATTTGGAATGCCTTCTTCTTGCACCAAGTTCGGTAAGGCACTTTCACAAACCACACAAACTTGAATGAGGTAGTGCCGCTTTTCTTGCAGAACAACCTCTTGTTGCTCCTTTTCCTGCTTCGAACAACCTCCTGTATGGGATTGATGATTGCTCCATTGCACCGAACATGAAGGCGCTTGTTGTTTTCAACTTTCAAATGTTTCAGTTTCTGCTCTTCCAATGTGGAGTTCGTCGATTTGGTAGGGAAGTTTTGGTTCTACTTTGATGTCACAATCACTACACGAGCATTGACATATTTGACAACAGGTTAGTGGAACTCGAGGGTTTCCTACATGCAAACAACATCCGAATTACCTATGTTCAATATAAGAAATATTTTGTTGAACACATGGTTCTAAGAAGTTTGTCTGTCTTCGGGAAATAGATTCATACAAGTTTTGAGAACAATCTCATTGAAGTCAATGAGAACAAATCTGTCGTACCTGATACATCGACAGGCTGTTCTTGAGAAATCGCTCAGAATTTGGGCACATGGATTAGCATTCACATGGACTAGCAGTAACGTACATGACGAACAACAAGACGTACATAAAATTGAACTAGTGATTGAGAAACAAGGGTAGAGGAGTTCCAGTCACTGTAGCAAGGGAATATAGCCATTACGGGGGAATCAATGCTTCACGACATGCGACAAGGGCCTTTGAAGGTTGAGATGTGTCTATTTTTATTGTTCCAGCTATTGCGAAGGCCGGGCAGCCCGACTACTGAACTGGCGCGCTACTGTTCACAATGCAGAAACAGGGCCTTTCCCCCGCGGTCTGCGCTCTTTTCACCACTGTTCACAGACCGGTTTTCCCCACGGCGACCAGTCCGTCGTTTAAGGGTTAATAAACCGTTTGCATGCGTTTTGTCTGAACTGTAGAACCCTTCGCCATAACCAGGCTTGGACGTGGCCCCTCCCCTCTCACTCCACCTTGCACAGCAGCTTGCACCTTCCTTCTCACACGCTTCGTCAAGCTTCTCCCTTCTCGTCCACCTTTCCTGCCACTTTTCTCTGTAATCACTGCTTTGATTCCGTCTTCTCCGATTCTATCAATTGCCATGGCCCACACACTCTTCAAGATTAGGGGCGTTGACGATCGAGTGGGTGTGTCAATTTGGGCCGACGATGCAGTAGCTCATGATCTGCTCCGTATTGACAGAGATTGCGCCAATTGATTGCCAGGCGCTTGACTGTTTTGATAACAGATTTCGGATTGTACACAATTGTGGTTTTGTCTTCTCTGTTGCCCTGGTTTGAGAGAGATGGAGTTTGTTGGGGAAGTCACGAATGAAATGCAGAGGAGGAAGAACGACTTGGAGCAAGACGACGGCGCTTTGGACCCCTTGTTGTCGCCCGAATTCGAGAGGGAGCCTTACCGATGGACTTCCGTGGCGCTCCCGTTTCTGTTTCCGGCATTGGCAGGGCTTTTGTACGGTTACGACATCGGTGCGACTTCCGGCGCCGCGGTCTCGATCGCGTCGCCTACTCTCAGTGGAACGGATTGGTACGATTTGACGTCGTTGCAGATGGGATTGGTGGTGAGTGGTTCGCTCTACGGCGCCCTGCTTGGTGCAATTGTGGCGTTCAAGATTGCGGATGACCTCGGTCGGCGGAAGGAGCTCATCGTGGCCGCGACGACGTACATTCTTGGTGCTCTCGTGACTTCGTTGGCGCCCTCGCTTGCGATCGTTATTCTTGGGAGGTTGATTTTCGGAATTGGAATTGGCCTGTCGATGCACGCGGCGCCTTTGTACATTGCGGAGACGGCGCCTAGCGGAATTCGTGGCACGCTGGTGTCGCTCAAGGAGGCGCTCATCGTCGGGGGGATGTTGTTAGGGTACTTCGTCGGGTGGGCCAAGATTGACACAGTTGGCGGGTGGAGGTTCATGTTCGGGTTTGCGACCCCCATCGCGGCGATTGTCGGCGTCGGCATGTGGTGGCTTCCCCCTTCACCTCGGTGGCTGCTCCTCCGCGCCGTGCAAGGGAACGGCGTGGAAGACGACCTCAAGTACCACGCCTCTATCGCACACCGCCGTCTCAAGGGTATGAACTACTGCACGAAAGAGCGTGCTGAATACGAAATGGAAGAAACCTGGCAAGCATTGCAACTCGCGTGCCAAGGCGAAGACGGCTGCGTCACGTTCACGGAGCTTTTCCAAGGGGTGAACATGAAGGCGCTCAAGATCGCCGCGGGGCTCGTCTTCTTTCAACAATTCACGGGGCAGCCCAGCGTGCTTTACTACGCGGCTCCCATTTTACGAAGCGCAGGATTCTCCATGGCCTCGGATGCAACTGAGCTCGCTGTGTTGCTTGGGTTCTTCAAGCTTCTCATGACGGTCGTGGCAGTGCTTTATGTCGACAAGCTTGGACGCCGTCCGCTGCTAATTGGCGGAGTGACGGGACTCGCAGTCAGTTTGGTCATACTATCTACTTACTTCTCCCTGCTCAAGGGGTTTCCGTATCTTGCTGTGGCGGCGCTTCTGCTATACGTGGGATGCTACCAAATCTCGTTTGGTCCGATCTCATGGCTCATGGTTTCGGAAATTTTTCCACTTCGGACTAGAGGACGTGCGCTCAGTGTTACGAGCTTGATCAATTTCGGCTCCAATGCTGTCGTCGCCTTGGCATTCGCTCCGTTGCAGCAACTGGTGGGTGATACATGCACTTTTATCATTTTTGGGATAGTCAGTGTGATTGCGCTCATGTTTATTGTTACAACTGTTCCTGAGACGAAGGGCTTGAGTCTAGAGCAAATTGAGGCTAAGTTGCTGTCTAGCTAGATAGGTAGATTCTTTACATGAGGTAGACTGCGTTACAGATGTTAATACGACATTCAGTAGAATTTTTTTTAACTTAGATCTTGTACAATTAATTAGATGATCATGATGTGAAGTTTTACCATAGAAGAACATATGCCACCATTACTCTATGTGCTCATACACGTCGAGCCCACTAATTGTTGGCACTTTGAAAAATTAGAATACTCTGCACAGATGATCTCTGAGCTTCATTCAGTGGTTCAGTATTTGACCATTTGTGTGTCAAAGTCTTCCACTTCTCATGATTTAGAGTTTGTCCGACGAAAACCTTTGTTATGTAGCTCATCCGTCACCATGCGACATCAAAGTTCTCCGAGGGTTGTGCAATACTAAAGTGAATACAGGAAACCAAGAGTCTTGGGAGTCAAATGACTATGGATTTCTTCTAATGGCGAATGGTCGAAGTTTCTCGAATGTTCATGCTGTACAATGTGAACCAATTACTACGTCAAGGATTCGGACCTATTGTTCTGAACTAGGGCCTAGAACGATTGAGCAAAGATACTAGAACCTCCTGTGTTTTCCACTAAATGTGAATTATTTGAGATTTTTATTTTAAGTTGAAGAGCCGCGGTAGGTTTGTGATGGTTTAATACTCCAACGTAGGTCAAGCATGCATTTGAACACGGCTCCAATTTTGGAGCCAGTTCCGGCAGAAATTGGGCCAGAAATTGAGCAAGAAGTGCAATGTGATGATGAGTGTTAAAAGCACTTCATTTCTTGACTTGGGCTCCAAGCTTTTGGTGCCATTTTGCTAAGTAGACGTCTACATTATCCAGGAGCAAAGTGAACCTGGGTCTTGATGTAAAGCTTCTGGACTCGATTCCAACACTCCTAGCAATCCTATCTGTCAAAATTCGGTGGTGTAGTATCAAGCATATGAGGGGTTGAGGGGCTCTCGTAAATGCGAAGCAGGCCTAACGTCATGTGACGTAACGTTGACGGCATACATGACGTTACGTAGACGGCAAGCTCCGGTTCGAATCAATGAACGGGGAGAATCCGGCGGGTAGTAGAGAATAAGCTGAGTGAAATCAGTAAATTACGATCTGACCGCCTTAGTTAGTTTCAATATTTTAGGTCGTATAACCAAACAGAAAACTAGGAAATGAACCGCACATGAAAAAGAAGCAATGGTTTTTCATCCTCTCCTTCAAGAATAATTGGATCTTAACTGCTCTATACAAGTTCCTGCCAATCCTAGCTAAGTAGCCCAAGTGTATGGTCGATGAGAACTGGTTCTCACATTCAAAATTCAAGATTTCATTCAAAAGCAGTAAAAAATTATCCAACAATTATCACACTGAGATTCAATAGTCATTTATTGTAGTTGTTAAGTTATGTGGTGGGAAAACAAGCTCTTTAAACAAGTAAGGTGGGAGAAGATAAAATAACCCTTTTGGGATATGTAAACTAAGATTAGTAGAAGCTCAACTGTTCCTAGTAAAGTCAAAAGCAAGAATTGTGTTCCAAATTAAAATTTCATACCTCATTTAGACATAGTAGAATAAATTTTTTCAAAATACTTTGAATTAAGTTAATGTAAAAAATCAAATTAACTTTCATCTACAAAAATCCGTTTGAGATTTCAAGACTCCAAGCAAAAATTATGGACAAAGCTTAGAGTTAGATTTGAAGGGACATTTTTTTGATATTTTCAAACATCCTCTCTAAATGTTGTCTATAAAGTTTTTTTGGAGGCTCAAAATGACAAATGGGGTTTTGGAGATGAAACTTAGTTTGACTTCCCAACTTTTCTTGGCTTAAAGAATTTTAGAAAAGTTATGTTATTATGTCCAAATGAGGTCTAAAGTTTTGTTTTGAACACAATTCTTGTAGTTTTGACAATGATTAGTCAAACTCTCATCTTCAAATTGTCCTATAGCCTTTGAGGATCCATGATGAACAATGGATTTCATTATAAAAATGACTTCTTTACTCTACATTCTCATCAAATGTCAATGAAGTAATTCCTTCACTTTCCCATCACTTTCCCATTCAACTCAATGGATTATTATTGGATTCTTTGGATTTTTAAGAAACCATCTTTGCATTTATTTGTAGATTTGGTTGTTTAGTCCCAAAATTAGTAGAAGAATTTGGTACCTTTTTATTCTTTAATTAGATCCAAATATATTGTCGAAGTATGGTAGTCTACAAATTGCCTTCAACTTAGTATTTGAGCCGCATCATATCTTATTTGTCAAATTTTCAACTCATTGCTTTTGAAAACTTAAAAAAGAATTACTGGAATGCAAAAAAAATAGTTTTTTTACTAAATTAAATGACTAAGCTTAGGCAAAAAACAAATAACTACAAGGAACCATTGAATGACATGTAAAAAGACTAACAACAAAAAACTAAGTGACCTTATAAACTCTTTGTTTATTGGTTTAGATCATGTGAATCCATGCAATCAATTCATGCAAAATTGGTAGCTTACTCACGTGGAATGGATGAAAAACAATGAATTTTTGGAAAACATGTAGACAAATGTAAGAGAAGGCATAACAATGTTAACCCATGCATAGGGGGTCCTTTTGCTCCTTCAAAATGCAAGAGCTTCAAATATTAGGGGTATTCAACACCTTCTTCACTACATGCCTATTCTTCAAAGAATGGAGACGCTGCAGCTCTCCATTAGCTTCCCCAGGGCTCTCTAGAAGACTATATTCTTCTTTTGTGAAATCTTCTCCACATCCATTATTTTGCTCAAAAGGTGAATATTGGATGTGAAGAAGATCTCTTTGAAGATTTTTTCACTCCTCCATAGCTCACTTTCACCTTACTTACCACCTCTTGATGTTACATCCCGAGTTTCACTCTAGCATTTCCATTTTGCACCTTTGTCGTGTATTCTAGAGAACTTATACATTTTGTGCCTTCATCGAGTGATTTAAGGAGCTTGCCTTTTCTATGAGTACTACGTGCCTTCTACATCTAGAGAGCTTGCGCATTTTGTGCGTCTATCTAGAGAGCTTGCGCATTTTGTGCGTCCATCCAAAGAGCTTGCACTGGTAAATTTCATTTTCAAATTCTCCATTGGCTCATTCTCCTCACCAACAAAAGGAGTGTCACATTGTCTTCTTGTTTTTTGGCTTCTAATTGGCTCATTTTTTCTCTCCACAACTTCTCATTCTTCTTAGAAATTTCATTTTGAGAGAAGGTGTGACTACCCCTATTGTCACTCTCTACAAGGCAAGAGTTATCAGGGATGGGTTTATTGCCTATTTGCTCCATAGAAACTAGCACTTGACTTAGACCCAATCTTGCTTAAAATTTTTGAAAATAAAAAATGAATAAAGTTGTTTTTCATCAAATAAATGAATGATTTTCCTTTTTTCAAGTTAACCCTCCAAGAACCATATGGTTGTTGAACAACCAATTGAAAATTTATTCAGGTTCTTAGAAAGTCAATTTTGAATGGATTTTTCTAAAAATTTGACACCGAGTGTGGAGATGTACTCCTTCACTGAAAACCTAAACCCTTTAGTATTATGGGAAGAGATATTCCAATCACTTGGGGACTAGGAGATGACATTGAAGGTTGTTAAGTAATGTTATTAGTGTTTGCCATTGAATTGGGTTGTTTTTTGCTGAAAAAGATTTCATTTATTATGAATTTTAGAAGTATATGCTCTCCAAGTATTTCAATTAAACATGGCTTGTACAACAATCTATTGATTTCCGAAATCTCCCTAGAACCTGGAGAAGAAGATGAAGGCATGTTAACTCCTAAAGGTTTTTGACTATGTTTTCACCAAAAATGCTCCAAAATTACGATTTCTAGTACAAGTACCAAATTTTAGAAAAACAACATTTCTAGACACATGTGATTGTAGGATTTTGTAGTATGCTAGTTTAGAGAAGATGTGAAAAAAATTTCAAAATTTTTCACTATATAGATTGCAAGATATTAGGGTTTGAAGTGACAGAAATCCTTTCTAAAACTAGGTAGCTCTACTTCACAAGGTCACATTTGTATGAAAAAATGTCCAAAATGATGGTGTTTCTTTGGATTCATTCTTCAAAGTAAGTTTTCAACATGCTTGAAAATTTTCAGATCATTTGGAATTGTACAACACATAGGAAAAAAATAACAAGTCAAAAGAAGTAGAAATTGATTCAAAATAGAGAATTATTAAGAATTTAGTTATGGAATTGAAAATTGACAATCACAATGGTTGTAATATTCAATGTCTAGGAAGAACCAACAGCTAGTTCAAAGTTAGCCAGTGGAATTAGTGAAAAAATAGTTGCAATTTGAAAACATTGGCAAAAAATTGATAGAAAAAACAAAAAAATTGATATTGAATAGAAAATAAAGAAAATAACTTGACTCTATACTTGAAAAACCGATTCAATTTGAGAATTGAAGGAAAACAACCAATAAAACTCAAAAAACTTTCCGAACAATGGTAATGTTGTATTAAATAATATAAATCCGATGATTTTATTTTTTTCCAAAATATTTAAAATTGAGTTCAATAAAGGACTTCAAAGTTTATTTTAGAGTAGAAAATCCATAACTATCCTCAAACTAAAACTCCTCATAACTTTCATCTCATTAATCAAAATAGAATGATTAAAAGCTTTCCATGTATATAGAAATCTTAAAAACCAATTTCAAATTTTTATTTTTAAGAATAATGATTTTTTAAGAATTTTTTTGAGCTGCCTAGGCTACTTGCCAAACAATGAAAATTGCATATTATGCAATAACTTTTTAACCACGTAGTCAAAAGTTATGAAAATTGTTGCCCCCTAAAGCTCCTCCTTAGGCACATTTTATGTGAAAATTTCAGAAAAAACAAAACTCCATTCATAGTGAGTTGCCCAAATTATCATGAATTCATTTCATACAAGGGGTTAGCTTAACATTTTGTTCAAAAGTTTTACAACGAATAGGAAAATTATGCGTGTACCCGTTGTAGAAACTTTATGAAAGCTTAACATCCAATGGGATAATGCCATGTGTCTTCCTTTTGATAATCATGTGTGAAAATCACTATGTACCCAATTTGTAACTATCCCCCCCAAGAGGCTACTTGCACATTTTCAAAAAAATCATGAATTCAATATGTCAAACATGAAGATACTAAAATTAGAGTACAATTTCAAAAAATCAAGAATTCAACGTTGACCAATTGTAACATTTGCATATTATATTTAAATGCCATTCTTGAATATATATCTAAATATAATTGCAATTTATCTTTAAGAAATTAAAAAAGAAAGACTCTTCAATACAAAAAAATAGTTTTCAAACAAATTTGTTGGGTTTAAGGTAAACTAGCCCATGATAGGCCAATTCTCTAATGCAGACACCTACAAGAACACCTACTACAAGCTTCCATCAATCCATGGCAAACTTTATCTAGTAAATGAGATTAGGACTTCATTACGTGGGTTAATGGTCAAAATCAATGCTTTGAGTGATGGTGATGGAGTTATTAGTGATTGCTTTAGGAACTTCGTCCTTTTTAGTGTAAATTCATTACAAGAACTAACTTTATTATTCCTTTATATCATGCCCATGTTAGGAAATTTTGTTACTACCTTAGGTGGTATGATGATCATTGTGGGTACACTTTTTGATGGTATTGGGGTAGTCTAGAGATTGTTTTGGGCTAACTAGGCATCACACTTCAAAAATTCATAACAAATTCATACTTTGTCAAAAAAATAAAATTTCAATTGTATTCTCCATTTCTCATGTTTTTCTTTGTATAGAAAAATATTTAAAATTTTCATAAACGTCAACAAGGCAAACGAGTCATTCTACCTGTCATAGGTTGGTTTACTTTAGATGATACTGTCTTACAAAGGGTCAAATTGTTTTGGGGATACGATCTAAACCGAACATTTAGCAGCTGTCCAGGTTGCGTAAATTATTAAATCAATTTGTACCTATAATGTTAGATTTCAGGATGCCACAGGTCAGAGGCAAATGTTGGAAGCCTTGCATAATATAGGTAGACAAGCCTATTACCACCTTGATTTGCAATCTGACTATGTTGGGGCCATTTCCAAGAAGGTCAAATATTTTTCATAGATGTGTGCTTGTTTCATGAGTCGAACCCAAGTGAAATTATAATTTTCTGATCAAAATTGTAATTTTTATGAATTTTTGAAGTGGTCTGCCCTGAAATGACAAAACCGTTTGTAGACTAGAGTCATAAATGTCCTAGAAACAACCTAAAACCATCATTTCATGTATCTATTAGCATTTGGAAATTGACCAATAAAGAAGTGACACGATACCCTAAATGACATTAATTCTCTGATTTTGTCAGAATCTGGAGCAGATTTGACTAATTTCTGGACAGATTTAGATGCTGAAACGGACGGAATTGGGGCCAATTATAGAGTGACGGAATTAGGATGCAGACGGAATTGGGCAGGTCGACCTTATACTCTCGCGGTACATTTGGTCAAACCTGATACGTACCCACGGCAATGGGTTGCCCACGTGAATAGGTTTGTCTCCTTTGTGCATTCCTCAATTCTCAGTGCCCGCGCCTCTTGTGTTCAAGGAAGAATTCGGATCCTCCACTGGATTCAGTCACTCGGGATCAAGCTTTCAAATGTCTCCTTTGTGTGGTTCAAATTCAGCTTTCGGATTTTGCATGTGAGGAGCCTCGTAACATGAAGCTTTCTATAACTTTAAACTGTAATTTGAAGTTGTGTCTCAAGCTGTAGGTGCTCTGTTTTCTGCTAGATTTTGCATCAGATGTAAGAAACGAGCGGATTCTTCTTCTTCTTCTTCTTCTTGCTCTAGTGAGGTTGTGCACATTCGGTCTCTCAGTTGCTGAGGAAACAACTAGCGCGTCAAGCTATGGATCCTGCGAGCTATGAAGTGGCCGTGATAGGGCTAGGTTTGATCGGCTCTGCGGCATGTCGCTATCTCTCTCTGCGCTTTGGTAATTCCGTCGTGGGAATTGGTCCCCCCGAGCCGCGCGATTGGGAAGCCCATACTGGAGTGTTCGCTTCGCATTACGACGAAGCGCGCCTGACGCGGATTGTGGATAGGGACGAAGTCTGGTCCAAGCTTGCCGCGCGCTCAATTGCGTCCTACAGAGCCGTCGAGGAGGAGAGCGGAATCAAGTTTCATCACCCGGTCGGGTCGCTTAGGGTTACGCCGTTCTACAAGCAACAGGGGGACAGCTTGGTGGCAGCTTATCACACGGGACGGCGGAACGGCGCTGCCGTGGAGCTTCTGGAGAGCGGCGACGAGTTGAAGAAGCGGTTTCCTTACTTTTGGTTCGAGGATTCTCATGCCGGTGTGATGGAGGAAGGAGGTGCGGGGTATGTGAACCCTAGGGCTATGGTGAAGGCGCAGTTAGAAGTCGCTGCAAAATATGGCGCGCATGTCGTGACAGAGACTGTGGTAAAGGTGCAGCCAGGGGAGAACGGCGTGAGTATTGTCACTGATAGTGGACGAGTTTTGATTGCAAAGAAAGTGCTCCTTTGTACCGATGCTTACACGAATACCTTGCTGTCTAGTTGCGATTCTGTCGCTCTGACGACGAATTTGGTATCAGTTTTGTTGGCGGAAGTGGACATGGAAGAAGCGGAGAAACTGAAAGAGATGCCGTCAATTATATGGCGTCTCCATAGCCATCCTTTCTTCCACTCCATCTACGCTTGCCCTCCAGTTCGCTACCCCGACGGTCGGATGTTCGTTAAGATCGGGGGGACCGAATGGGAACCTTATAGTAAATCCTCGCCCGAGGATTTTGTGGAATGGTTCCATAGTACCGAAGGGCGGCCAAGTGAGACGAATGCCTTGCATGAAGTGATTCTCCAGCTTTTGCCGGGGACTTCGTTCAGGAGCTTTAGCAGAAAGCCATGTATAGTCACCTACACCTCTCATAACTATCCTTACATTGCAGCAGTCGATGGTAATAAAAGTGCGAGCGAAGCGCAAGTGTTTGTATGCACGGGTGGATGTGGCGCAGCGGCCAAATCCTCTGATGAGATCGGCCGCATTGGCGCTCTGCTCGTCACTCACCGGACTTGGAACTATGACTTGGATCAAGATCTGTTCAAGCCTGTTTTCACTGCTACGACTGGCAAACTCGATGCCAAGGTGATACCGCCGTAAGCATTGCGCATTTGCCAGGTCTAGGCAACTTGCACTTTCAAGTCCCTAAGTATCAGTTCACATCCGCCTAAGCACAAGTCCTCCGCCTCCATTACCGTTCGACTAACTTACTTCAAATTCTGTGCTCATATTAGTTACACGTTCCAAACCTTTACTGTACCAGGAGGCTGAAGCTACTGTACATATCTGCTGTAACAAAATTAGTTGTTCAAGCTCGTCTGAAGAGTTTGTTATATTCATACTCAGCATTACATCAAGCATTTGTTCATGTCAATAATGATGCGACGTTGCAGCAAAGTCTCACACTTTGGAGACGATGGTGTCTGTAAGCTTTGAGCATTGACGGAAAGCACCGCCGATTCGTTGATCTTTTTTCAACTAATGATAATTGATCGAACTACCGGCAACTTAAGCTTGCGCAATTTCATGCTGACGAAAACAACGCCACGAATCTGGCAGGATGGCCTTTACAAAACACACATATGCAATTCCAATGGTACTATCACCATGCAAATCATCACCGTCTCAAACAAATCTCTGTCGAAGTCAACTTTTATGCTTCGCAGTTCCAGGGGACCACAACTCTTTAGTAGACTGGTGACTCGGTTGGCAAGTCGATGTCTGAGGTGCACGATGTTCGCCAGCATGCATGTGATGCGGAGAAGCCTGCAAAAGTTGAGAAAAATTTAATAGTTTTTTTTAATTTCTTCGACCTTGTAAGGCGAGGTCTATGCGTGAAACTGTCATTGCAGTGCGTGGCGGGTTGTCTTCCGGTGCCATCTCTACACAATAGCGTGTGCAGACGCTGTGGTTTCTAAGGTGTGACACTTTTGATGCGCTTTTCATGTTGCTTTACATAAATAGGGTTTTTACCTGACATTCTCGAATATCGCTCATTTTCTTCGTATCAATCGTGTTCTGTGATTCCTCTGTGTGGGTGTGTTAGCCATGGCGAACCCGTCTCCAGAGATCGTGTCCTTGATTCCTCACAAGGGGTGCCCGAACTTAGGAGATTATAGAGATGAGGAGCTTGGAACGTCGAAAGCTGAATTCGGGCTTCGTCGGAGCTTGAGTCTTATTGATGGAATCAGGTGCGCAATCGTTTTGATGCAAATTGTCGACCACAGGAGAATTTGTCAAGGGCTGATTGGCGAGTATTCTAGGTAGAGGACTGAGGGAGGTGTTCCAATTGTGATGCAGCGTGCTTGTGGGAATTATTGTCGGAAGTGGTATCTTCGCATCGCCCGGCGTGGTGCTTCA
Organism: Straminergon stramineum; assembly: GCA_963920665.1. Taxonomy (NCBI): domain Eukaryota; kingdom Viridiplantae; phylum Streptophyta; class Bryopsida; order Hypnales; family Calliergonaceae; genus Straminergon; species Straminergon stramineum. Next base: position 15,519,913 of record OY987272.1, read on the forward strand.
AGATGCTGGCAGTGTAGGTTTAGGGCTCTTAGCTTGGGTCGCTGCGTCGTTCATGGCTCTCTGCTCGGCTCTTGTCTACGCTGAACTCGGTGCTGCCATCCCCCAAGCTGGCGGCAATGCCGAATACTTCAGGGTTCGCTTTCCGTCTCTTGTCATCCTTAATTTCGAGTTTTCGAGCATCAAGCTGCTTCTCCATTTGTCTGAGACTTCTGATTACTTCAAGTGGAGGTTCTGCATCTAATCGGGGGTTCATTTCATTGACCTATGGTTTTTATAAAGACACTAGAGTCGAACATTCTCCTGTATCAAGCCTCCCTGCTTCGGAAACATTGACTGTGTTGTAGGGAAGCCTCATAAATCACAAAGTCTACAGAGTAAAGCAATTCCAGTCTCCCTGTTTAGAGAAGCGTATGGTATAGTTTGCAATGGACTCTCTCCATATCACAAACTCAACAAAGTGAAGCAATAGGGTCTATTATATGGCTGAAATGACCGTGCTGTCGGACTGTCCTTAGGGTCTAATAATTTTTACAAAAATTGGAGTCTTGACCTGTTGTTTTAATGCACTAGGGCCCTCTATACCGTACTACTACTCTCCCATTTGTAGTAATATTTTGATTGATATGACCCAGTGGCTTTGTTTGCAGATTGCTTTTGGCGATGTTTGGGGCTTCGCTTTTGTCTGGACAATGTACTTTGTACTTACGAATGGAAGTTTGGCCATTGTAGTGATCACATTTTCTCGCTACCTCGTTGCTGGCGTAAGTGAAGAAGCTCAAACTTACCGTTGAGTTGGCTCCCCTATTGTCTTGCTGTGCAAAATAATGAATTTTACTGAACAGTTTACAGGAGTCACTACCCTGGAGGACGATATGGACTCCGATCCTACAGTGAAAGCCTTGGCAATTGGATGCGTAGCGGTCCTTACCATTTGGAACTGCTTTGGTAAAATCATCTTGAACCGAGTCGCCAGGAAATAGATGGCTGGCTCTCAATGTTAAGTTAATATTCGTCAGATTCCTAAGTCCTCATGATGAGTTAAGTTAATTCTAGTGTGATTTAACAAACGATATTTGTCTTTTAATGTTTAATGTCAGTGTGAGGTTACTATGTATCATTGACATAGATTTGATATTACATTGGAAAATATTAAACGCATATGAAACCAACTCTAACTTGATATTTATTTAACATTGTCTTAGTATTAATCTTATATTCTATTAGATGAACACTAACCTATCGTTAATAACTTTGTGGGGATCTTTTGGGTTGTTCGTGCTCTTTTGCATTTAGCCCTACCTTGAATCAGTACTCCCTCGGATGCCTGCGTTCTTTTCTTACCTATCTAGAGTTCTTGTTCATACCTTGCATGACTTTGAGTCGGCGCCTTGTCTCTTTACACCAATTCGTTCTAAGTTTACTGATTATTCGCTTGTTTTGTCAATATTCAGGGGTACATATCGGTGCGAAACTTCAAAATTTTCTCAGCGTGATGAAGCTCTTGCTCGTTTCAATACTAGTCGTAGCCGCATCCTATTTTGTTTGGGGGAACCCAAATGTGTTGGAGGAGAATTTGCACAAGCCATTTGAAGGAAGCGATTTCTCGGGCTTTGGCGGGAGCTGTGTTGCTGCTCTGTGGGCCTTCACTGGCTGGTTGGTCTGGGATATTCACACTTGATCCTTCAATTTGATTTGTGGGCTTCTTCATAATAACAGCTAGCTTTTATGTCAGATATTTATACTAGTGAGTACTTACATCATGCTGAAGGGATGAATGAGACAGACCCGGTCAACGGTGAAAGTGCTAACTTCGTGAATTTTCGACTTCCACTCACTGTAGAGGGACAATTACAGTCAAATGGTTCAAAACCATTTCTGTTCGAAGATCGTCAGAAGGTGGAATCGCAGGAAATTTGAAGTTTGAGTGACCTTTGTCATCAATTACGTACATTTTTCTTTTTTCATCATAACCGTTATGCGTATATAAATTGTCTCACTTGTTGCGCAGGGGCGATCTCGTATTCCTGACAGAAGAACTGAAAGACCCTGAGCGAAACATTCCGCGTGGTACAATGGGCAGCATCTTTATTGTGATGGTCATTTACGTAGGTCTTTTCTAAACCACAAGTTTCTTTGCACGATAAAAGAGCTAGACCATTCTTCTTGCATTTGCTTCTGTATTCAATATACTTCAAAATGAGAAAGTCAGTAATAGGTAGAAAATGATTGGAATGAGACTCTTCATGCATAAACCCTCATTTCAGCCGTGTTCCGCCTTGATACTGCTAGAGCATTTGGAAAGATTTCCTCAGTTCCTATCCTTGGAGCTGTGCTGTTATAAGATAATGTGGGGTGACCCTAACGATCCACCTCTCTTTGCTTGCACCTACAAGCTTCTGTGCAAGAGTTTTCAGAGTAGTTCAAGCTTGGAAGCTACCGTTACGTGAACTTAATCAGGTAGTATCATTTTGACCATCCTAGCAATTTTGGACACAGTCTAGCGAAAGACGCTAATGTTATCTATGTTGTCAAAATGTGGCAGCTGGTAATGAATGTCGTCTTCCTCTGCATCCTTCCTGCTGCAGGCAAGTAGCTGTCACCCTCCAGTTTGATCCTCTTTAGTCTGATTATTTTATAGATAATACTACTTTGCAAGTAGTTAGAGCTTGTGGGTTTTATTGTAAGTTCCATATGACCTGTATCTAAAGTTTGCCGTGGAATTCTCTTGAAAGGTCGATGATTCACATGTAAATTCTTGCCATGATAGTGATGAAGACGTCAGGAGTTGTTGCCATTGACGCAATCAACGCGGCTCTGGGATCTTGGGCAGGACCCTATATGTCCATACTTGTTGCTATCTCCATTTTAGGCTCTGCTAATGGCATCGTCATCTGTGGTGCTCGTTACCTGGTAATGAATCCCTCTAATCATTCCGTTGTATGGAAATTGGACACAAGGGAATTTCCAAGTTTGGTATGGAGGCTTCTTCAGTTTATTTTTTTCCTCCTATAATTATAAACGTTAAATTCTGGATGCAGCTCTGGAACCCAGGAGTTCTAGTTTCTGATGGATCCTGTTCTTAAATTTTTTTTAAGGATCTGTCTAGCAATGGCTTGCTTATATTTTGTCATCAGGTCTAATCGTATCTGTCCTAATCTTGTAATCCTTGATCTTCGAATGAAATTGTGTTTGAATGTCATTTATCTTTTTCATTCGGCTCCGAAATATACAGGAGCACTTGTTCCTGTGCCCTACGTTGAATTTAATTGCCGAAACTTGTTGCCTTTAAGAATGGAAGAAGGAAGCGGACAGCTAGATCTTATCACATCCTTTCATGTGCAGTATGCTGCGGCTAGACAGGGTCACATTTTCGAGAGAATTGGAGCTGTTGGTGTACATAGCCGCGCCCCATATGTCGCGCATCTTGTTCAGGTTTGACAGTTCGTTATCCCATGGTTAAAATCTGTTCCCACATTCGTCCGACTTTTATCTGGTATGATCGCAAGAACTTCTCCGAAATCTTTTATCGGATGTTTCAATATGCCTTGTGCAGGGTTCCTGGTGCATATTTCTATTGCTGCAATCCAGCAATTTCGTTGAGGTATATATAACATCGTGCTCTGAAAAATTGGTCTGGGGCAGAAGCTCGCAACATTCTATAGTTTAAATGGGCTCGTTGGCCATTGTTTAAATACTCATTATTCTAGGCAGTTGACAATGGATGTTTGTGGTAAATAGATGTTCTTTGGCGTTGTAATTCGCTAGGACATGGAAATGAACTTGATTTGAGCAATTTAGCGAAGAGAAACGATAATTGTCTCACAGATTGATGTGCAGCGATCTACAGAAGTGTCGAGGAGAAAAGGCGAGGAGTTTTAGTAACCTTAAAGAAGCGAGATTTGATGGCTTTAATATGATCAATTTACTGGTGATGTTGTGAAAGATATAATTTAAACAGGGTCTAATATTGTATCAGCAGAGTCAATGAACAATATTACATGCGTTGGTCAAATAAATGAATAAAGTTGAACAAAAGAAAGTTCCCATATGAGCCATTCGAAAATGCTGAAAATCTTTCGGCCCGATTTGGCACTTTTGGACCTTTGAGGTACATGTTCATGTAAAGCCACGTTTGTGTTCTAAAATTAGTAGAATTGTCCAATATCATTCGACATTGACGCGAAGTTCGTAGAGAGTGCAAAATATTCTGTGATGTCCAGCCTGAGCACTACATTATTCTGAGGATGAAGTGTGGCGCTTAATGTGTGCAGATGGTCAGCTTCTTTGGCGTGTCATCATTCTTTTTCCATGGTCTCACAGGTGCAGCTCACATAAAGATACGACGAGATCTCCCCAATTTACACCGACCATATACTGTGGCCTTCTATCCGTACGCCCCACTCATAGTCATGGGGTTTTCCTTGTAAGTCGTTCCTTTTCCAATATATGCCATGAATATCAATTCGGCTCGTTGTTGAGGTTAGATCAGCTTACAACACAAGGTAAAACCATCTCCAGTACATGAGTATTGATTGCAACTGGTGCATGAGTTTCGCTTCGTATTTTTTTGCTTCCGTATGAGTTGTGCAAATCTTTGCTATTGGTAAGGCTTCAAAAGCTAAGTTTGCATGTTTATCACTAAGGAAACTTGGACCCACAATTTTCCTATGTCTCTTGAACTGCTCTTCCTTCATTGATGAGGGACGTGCCAATCGGTTTTTGTGTGTTTATTTAATTATCTGATTGCTGAACTCACTGGTGGTTGATGTTTTACAGGTACTTGGTAGTTTCTGCGCTGATGGCCCAACCTTTACCAACAAGTTTGTCCTTGGGGTTCGTTATCAGTTCATTCCCTGTCTATTATCTTTTTATCAGACAACCTTAAATTCAATCAATCATTGCGCATGTGCGAAGGAGGTTAAATTATCACAAATTGCCGTAAAACTAACACAGATTTCCTTGCTGCCTTTACAAATTCTTACTAGTGTTCAACAAGTTCAATAGTTGCTGGAAAAAAATTCTAACAGTTGCTAAATTATCACACCAACTGTGCTCCCATAATAGATTGTTTTATGCCGATAGTCCCGAAATCCAAAAAAATAAATGCATGAAATTATAAAGTCTACTTTATATAATTTTGTCATTTAGTGCTCCAATTGATTGCCTCAAATTTTGTATGATGACTTGTCATATCATATTTTTTTATCTATAAATTTCAATATATAAATTCTGTATTGCAAGTGCAAACTCTATATGTTAAGGTCATGTAGTTGAAATTTGACATAAAAGTCATAGCAAAGGATATTTCTAATATTTGAGAGTTTTTATAATATTTAAAAATTTATTCTTGCATCTAATGTTGAACTTTTTAGTTAATTAGATTTGATTTGTTAACATACCAAGTTTAACTCATCTTTGAATTAAAAATTGTAATTTTTTTGTCTTTTCAAGAAAATTTCTTCACTCATAGAAAATATGTTTCAAAAGTCTAATTTAGAAATAAGATTTTAATACAAATAGAATTTTCAATCATTTTTTTTGCATTGATTATAAAAAGCTGTATACAAAAAATTTAACCAAGGAAGTCCCAAGATTTTTTTTAATCAAAAAAATACTCAAAATTGTCATTTCTATTAGAAAGAGTAAACAAATTAAGGAATTAATTTTTCCATATTTATCAATAGGCTCTTGCAATCTTGCAATTTACTAGTGTGAGAATAAATAGAAAAAATTTCAGAAACTTTTACACCCTAGATTGTAAGATATTTGCATCTAAAGTGAAGAAACAAGTTTTTATGCACCTTGCATGATTAGATTATAAGGTTTTGAATCTTAGTTTAAATTCTTTTTTCTTTACATATTTCTACATATTTTTAATGATATTGAAGAATTGAGTTGAGAGTTTAGGATTTAAAAAAACAAAAAACATTGGATTTTCATTCTTCAAAAAATTGTTGAATAGAAGTAGCCAAGTAGGTGTGAAATTGAATTAAAGACTAAATTGCCAACAGTTCTAAGATGGAATTGAACACACTAATATGAACAATGAAACCTTTTTAGCTAGCAAATAAAAATCTATGGAATTTATTTATTAAAGAATTGTGAAAATCAAATTCAAAAACAAATATAAGATTTTTTTTTTTTCAATAGGATGCTATGATTGCTTGCAAAATTAGATGCTCTAAAACTTTCACACAACTAATCAAAATGGAAGTAATCAAATCTTTTTATATTGAAAAAAAATTATTTTGGGAAAAGTTTTAGATCTTTATTATATATTTTTGTTGGCTATTTTGTTGCCATGCAACCTATATTCTATGCTTAAGGTGGCATAACTTTTGTTCTTTGGAAGTGATTGAAATAAAGATTATATTCCTTAAAAGCTAATTTGTAATTCTATTTCAAACAAATTAAAAAAAATATGAAAATCATAAATGAGATCATAAATCTCTACAAACCTTCAAATGTTGCCAAAGGAGATGCTCGAGACTTTAGGAATTAAAACAAAAGGTGAAGTGTTTGATCATTAACCCTTAAATGTTGGATTGGTCATTGTGGGAAAAAGCAATTAGGGAACAATATGACATGGTAGCTCTAACCATAGGAAAACTCATCATTCATAAGTTGTGCAATAGCCTGCATTGTATGCTGTCTTCATGGAAATTGCAATGAGGGTAGCATTGACTCTAAGATTGTGTTTGTCAATCTTTGTGACTTTGTCTTACAATTGGCAGAGCCTAAAAATAAAGATGCATTCAATGTTGCTATTTAGGGTAGTCCATAATGGAGCATTTTTGTATTGTTGTGTTGAAAAAAAAATGGATGAAAAAAATCTTCCTCACATCCACCAAAGCCATTCTTGTCATCCATCAACCACAAAATGGTTGTGTCAAGGTTTAGTGGTTAACCTCTAAGTGCCTAAGCCTTTCTAAGTGCGTTTTGACTATGAAAAAAGAGCATTGGCTTGTAGCTATCTTCAATGAAGCAAATTGTGTTTTTTTTCCAAATCTAACCTTATAGATGTTAATAGAGTTTGTTTATGCACACTAATTTTGAGTGCGAAATTTCCTAAGAGTTGTGATATTATACCAAGGGAAATGTATATTTTCTATTTTTAGTATGTTGTCTTTGTCCACAATGTTTCAAAAATTTGGATATAAATTTTTGGAGGGATTGGAGGTAACATGAACAACTTCAAAGAGTGTTAGCATGCAAAAATTAACTTCCAAAAAATTTTATTTCACATGAAAAAACATCAAACTCACTACACAATCCACCTTGCAATTGTTGAAATGCAATTTTTGTTTTTAAGTAGAACTTGCAAATAGCTTCAAATAAATACTTGCATGTGAAATTTTCAATGGTGAAAATCATGAAAGGACTTTAAATTTTTTCATTGGGACCATTTTCAAAGCAAATGGATAATTACAATTTCTTAGATCTCAAATCAAATGAAATTGCCAAACTTTGTATAAAGCTCGGAAATGAAGTAAAATTAGCAAGCTTTACACTCCACTTTTAGTACATATATACCTTTGAAGACCTCTCAATAATTGCAATATGTATTTTTTTTCAATGAAAAATGAAAGTTTTCCATAGTTAACCCTCAAAGTTGCCCAAAAAGAATTTTAAATCAGTCACAGGAATTTAACTGCCCATACAGAAATGGGTGTGAAATTTCAGATCGACCATATATGGTCATTTGGGCAGTTAGGGGTTAAGGTGCCCTAAGAAAATGTAGAAGATCTTTATGAGAACTATTCTATGTTTAATTTGTTTTTCATAATCATTTTCAATGTGATGCATTATCTAAAAATACTCGGAAAAAAATGTTTCAATTCAAATTCTTATTCAAAAGTAAATTTCAAAGAATTTGAGTCAAGTGCATTGCTTTTAGTAAGAAAATAGATGTCATAGATTGAAATATATTTTAAATGATCACCAAGCATTTAGAGATATATCAATGTAATAGTAATTGTATTTTAAAATGAAAAAGTTTAGATCATATTATTCTTTCTAATCTTTTGTTGTGCCAAGTGATTGAAAATGCATAGGTAGCTAAACTATTTTTATGCTTTTTCTTTTCTTTTTGCCATTATCCATGAGGTTTTGCTATTGAAATGATGAAATCCAATCTCCTCTCTATGAAGACAACTAATCATATTATGACTACTCATTTTTGTCAAGGTACATTAATCTATCTTGAATCAAACATTGACTTGAGTAATTAAAACATCACTTTCAAAGAGAAAAATCCTAATAAAAAAGACAATTACTTTATACAATTTGACCACTTTATATTATCATGTCCTCAACGGTTTAAAATTAGTGCCACCTCTTATAATATATTAATAATTTAGCATGCCATAATATAAACTATAGTATGACTCTAGTAAATTAGAGTCACATATGCTAATTGGTTATATTAGTATATGTTCTTCATGAACAAGAAAAACAATTTGTGCATTCCAAATGTTTAACAATGAGGGCTAGAACACATCTATTCTTTGGAGACCTAGGATGGATTAGGATGGACTAATCCAAAATTTCTCACATATTGGGACAAATGTATAAACATGCCCCCTATTCTATTGCTAGTTAATTTTTGTATATCATAATCATTCCTAGCAAAAATGGGGGCTTTGATTTGTAATTATAAATCCAAATTCTCCAAATTTAATACCCAACAATAAATGATAATGTAAAACTTAGATTTGGGAACCACTTATTTGCAATCCCCAATGTGAGGCCTAGCCTTCCTCCAAATAGCTCTCTCAACATTTCTCATCCACTAGTAGCTAAGTGGATAGGTGAAAACTTTGTCAATGTGATGCCAAGAAGGTGCATAAAGGAAAAGCAATGGGCATAAAGGCTACTAGATGTTATGGTATTAACACAACATGTTAGTAAGTACCCTCCAACAGTGCCACTTTTTCTTGTTGTTTCATTTATTTGCTATTATTAGATTGGTCAAATTCTCATATTTCCTTGGTGACAAGTGAAAGGAGGCTTTAATGCACTAAAGACTGCAACATTCGAATGCCATATGCAAAAGTTACAAAGGCTCAAAGTTTTTTGGGGGCACCAATTTTTTCCACTTATTTATATATTGATTTTGGAGATGTACATAGAGTGATGACAACTGTTTTCATGAGGGTGCGATTTTCTCAGCCAAGATGATTGATAATCACCTCCCGGCGGGTATTTTGAAACTGGAGAAGCTTGCTAGAGTGGAATTGGTCAACACCAGGGCTCTTTTTTTTCTGGCTTTCTGGTGCCAGATTGCACCAGGAGAAAAAAAATGGCTAAAAAATGGCAACAAACAAACTATGAAGTTTTTAACCAGAAAATTTTGTATTAAAAAAAAAAAATTGGATGAAATTGCTAGATTATGGATGTGGACATGATCATGTGATATGGGCCACTAATGTGATATTTTTCTATTCAATTTGTGGACGAATGTTGAAATTTGGAGCATCACTGTAACATTTTATATCGACACTTTCGCACTTCATAAAAAAGGGGAAAAAAACACCTGAAAAAATCCCTGATCAACACATGCAAAAATCAATCCAAAAATGATTCCTAACACACTTGTTAGCCTATGAAAAACCCTGAGTCCTGAATGCAAGTGAGGTTGGGAACTGAGTGAACTGAGTTAGTCCAGGAATACTTAATAAGTGGCCGTGTTCAGTTCAGTTCAATTCAGTAGGAGAATGGAAGGTCAATGACATTCCTCCCAAGTCTTCTGCTGCAGACAGAAGCACAGACTGAGGGCGTGGAGCCCCTGCTAATCACTAACGTACTGACAGGACGAGGGTCCAGTAATAAATAAATTGAAAATGGTGTTGGGCTCGCTGGACTTCTGTCCGTCTCAATAAAATTCTCAACCATAGATTTTCTAATTTTTTAGTTTTTTTCTGGGGGCCCAATTCCCTAAAGGAAGGAAAGACATTCAGTTCTTCATCATGACTTGTTTTTTGGTTGGAGGGGTTTTGTTGCAGAACTTATCTTAACAGGAGGAGTGAGGTAAAGTATACTGAAGTTCCAAACTCATCAGATTCATTGTTTTGTTCAAGAAAAGGGGTGTAGCTGATTGACCAGGACTGGACTTCCAGTAACGTTGAACCCATAAAGGACGCTGAGGACAGGGTTTTGTCCGATGAATGACAAAGAATTCACTCACTCACTCCCTGGCCGTCTCCTGGGTAGAACAGAAGTGCAACTTTTCATCCTCGGAATTCGGGGTGGAAAGGGGAGACCTTCTACACTAGTTTGACCTCCAATGAGTATTTTGATTTATTTTTTTTAAAGTAGATGATGTCACATGGTTCCCAAAGGAATGATTTCCATGGTTACCAATCCATCCTTTAACCCTCAAGGTTTTTGACTATCTTTTCACCAAAAAAACTCCCAAATTGCCATTTTTAGTACAAGAACCAAATTATAGAAAACAAAAAATATTTTTAGACACATGTAACCATAGGATCTTGTAGTAAGTTGGTTGGAGAACATGTGGAAAAAATTTCAGAAATTTCCACTACATAGATTGCAAGATATTAGCGTTTGAATTGACAAAAGTCCTTTTTTTGTCCCTTCCAAAAACCAGGCAACTACTCTTCACAATGTTGCAGTTGTATGAAAAAATGTCCAGAATGGATGCACATCTTGGAATTCATTCTTCAAGGCAAATTGTCTACATGCTTAAAAAAATTCAAATCATTTGGAATTGTACAACATATAGGGAAAAAATAGTAAGTAGAAAGAAGTAGATAATGATTCGAAATACTAAATTGTTAAGAATTTTCTTATGAATTTAAAAAATAACAATCCCAATGGTTGTAATGTTTTAATAAACAATATACATCCTATCATTTTTTTGATTTTTTTTAAATATTGAAAATTGAGTTAAATGGAGGACTTCAAAGTTTATTTCAAAGTAGAAAATCCATAACTACCTGCAAACTAAAATTCCTCATAACTTTCACCTCTTTGATCAAAATAGAATGATTAAAAATTTTCTATGTATATATAAATCTAGAAAAATAATTTTCAATTTTTATTTTTGGAAAATGTGATTTTATTTTATTTGCATGAGCTTCTTGAGTTAAGAAAGAAACTAGATATCATACAAAAACTTTTTAACCATGTGGTCAAAAGTTATGAAAATTGTTGAGCCTTAAAGCTACTCCTCAACCACATGTTGTGTGAAAACTTCAAAGAAAAAAAATGAAAAATTCCACTCGTAGTGAGCTGTCCAAAATATCTACAATGCCAAAAAACCATGATTGGGACTTTAGGGGTTAACCCCTAAAAGCCCAAGGCTTGAAAGTTAGGTTTGAAAACATCATTATTTTTGAAGCGTTGTAGATGCAAATGCCACTAAGATATAGAAATCTCAACCATACAATCTTGTATTGTATAGTCGTGTCGTAGATGATGTGAATCAAATTTGGAGTCAATTGGCCTCATAGATTGCAAGATTATAATGCATTAGTGTTGAAAACTTATGTTGGAATTTTCCATGCAACACATTTGGAGGTGAAATTTGATTGCTAAACCTACTTAAATGAAAAAAATTTAAACTATAAAGTGATACAAAACCAACACAAATACATTGGTGAAAGAAAATATCATTCAATTGACTTATTGTGTCTGCAAAATGGCTTTGAAATGTCAAGAAATAGTACAAAAAAGTTGCAAAAAGTTGCAATAAATTCATCTAAGGGTGAACCTCCTCCTCTTAAAATTCGTCTGAGTTGCCCATAACTTATTAGATTGATATGAAATCTTAGCCACACAAACTAGATTAGTATGTGCAACTTTTAAAAAAAAAATTGGAAACAAACATTGTATGAAGAAGAAACAAGCTACCAAAGTTCATTATAATCCCAAAATTTCTTGATTTTGAACTTTGAATTGCTCCCAAACATTCAAAACAACTTGGATTGACATGAAAATTCTAATACTATAACTAGGCTTCAAGGGAAACATAACCAAGCAAATTTTTTTGAAAAATAATATTGGATAAAGGAGATACAAGCCCCCAAAGTTTCATCCATCAAATGCATTTTGGTGAACTCAAATTGAACCTGTGAACTTTGATTGGCTTTTTAAAAATCATGTCATCTTGAATTGATCCGAAAATTTTACCACACAAACTAGAAGAGAAAGCACAAATTTCCCAATAATTTTTATTAAATTCGGACATTGGATGCAAAATTTATAACACTTTGAATTGGACTTGAAACCATAAGAGGACACTTTTTGTCCCATGGGGCATTTTAAGGGTTAAGGGTTAAGTTATTGGGGATTGTTACAAAGCCGACTGAGACTCTGAGAGTCCACTTGCTTGGCATCCTGTTGGGCTATTCCTGTTACAAAAAATCTTCTCAATCATCCATAAGTTTCAAAATAAATAAATAAATAAATCTTCACATTCATAGTTTGGCAATTTGTAAAAAACAGAGATCATCCTAGGCAGATAGGCAATATGGAGTCCAGTTTGGGATGTACATATGCATCCAATTGTTTGTTACCCCAGTAAATGCCCAAGGCCTTTTTTGAGCTTTTTGGAATTTGCTCTAAATGGAACAAGAAAACAACTTTTTGAATATTTTTATTAACTGAAAGAATTGAATTGTAATCGTACAAATTTGAATTAGACATGTTAGAGATCATATGGGAAAAGAAAACACAACAATTTCACTTATGAATTGAAAGATTAACTGAAAGATTATGATGTTTGATCATTAAGATGTTAAAACTGTGAAAGTAATTTGAAGTCTTTAAATCCTCTTTTCACATGTTGTAACTAAAAAGTTGATCACCCCAAAAAATATGAGATTAAAGGGCAAAACATACATCATCCCAATCTGTTTATGGATTCTCAAAATCTACTCTACAATTTTTTTAAATGAATTTCTAATGTGATCATTTCTCCAAGTTCTAGTGTATTTAGAGGCTCATTTCCAAGAGCAATCAACACTAGAAAATCAAGATTTGCAATGGACACCCTTGCACAAAAATCTTGAATAGAAAAATCAAAATCATTCATTTTCATAATTGGATTTCTAATGTTGAAAGTAGACCTCAAAAAGTATTTTCAACAATATAATTTATTAAAAATAGTAACTTAATAAGGTTTTATTTAACTTCAAAAATTTTGTTGACACCAAAATTTGGTGCCTCGAGCATTTCAAGGTTAACCCTAAAAAGATGTTGTTGTAATGCAAAATGTTGCATTATGTAAAAATATATGTTTATATTGATTTGATTTGGATTTAAATAAGTACATAGTTGGTAGAAAATTAAACAACAAAGTGAATGGAGAAAAAGGTCGTGTCATGATAAGAACCATTGTTTAAGGATCTATGCGAGAGCTTGTTAACGATCTTTGGGTGCCTTACATCTTATCATAGCTTAAGGGACAGATAGCTAGTTGACTACTCATTCCTACTTCACTAGCGATGCTAAGCCACAGGTTATCCAAACTAGTTGACAAGCCCAACGAGAATCAAAACTCAAACTGGTTGGTTAACCATCGACGTACCAAACTAGCCAACCAAGTCCATGACTTGGTGACTACATTTGGTTTTCAATTGGTTATATCACCTCCATCAGCCAATCTCTTTCCTATTTGGTATTTTATTCTCTATCCATATCAATTCCATTATTTTATTTTACTCTTATTAGAATTTTACAAGTAGTAGTATTGATTTGGCTTTGTTGCATAGTTGAAAGGTAATAGCTATTTTACCTTTCTTGTTTTTTGCTTGAAAAATAATAATAAATCATTTGGATAAGGTTTGAAGGCCCATCTATGTTAAAGAGAAGGTATGGGCTGGTCCAAGTGGCATTTGGTATTTAGGAAATGTCTTAGGAAGTTTCTCGAGGGTTTTGTGTTTGAGTTTGGCAAGAGAGTTTTGTAGACCGAATTTGAGAGGAGAGATCTTATGTGCACGAGGAGTTTGGCAATAAAAATTGAAGAAATTGTATATCTTAGTGTGGTGAATCCAAAAAGTCTTTTTTTTGCTTGAATTGGAGTTGGCATTCAAGTTTTGTGCTAATTTGAGTGGCGAAAGGTCTATTGCTTCCCATATAGAAGGGTAGAGATTTTGACCGACTATAAAAGACAAACAAATATTTAGATTGCAATGAAAATTTAACAAAATGTGGGAGATTTTGTTAGCTTTCCATAGAACTATCGCTCATTCAATTCAGAGTTTTTATGAATGAGTTGTGAGTATTGAAGTAGGAAAGAGTTTGTTGCCCTCAATTTTAAGAGCCAAAACTTTTAGTGGCTATAGAAGTCAGACAAAATGTTATAATGTTTTGAAATTTGGAGGAAGAGTAGAAGATTGTGTTAGCTTTCGAGAAAGCTATTATTCATCTTATTTGGCCTTGTGATGCAACAACAATACTAAATTTAGTTTAGCCAAGGAGTTGGAGTTGGAAGCGTTGAAGAGTTGGAGAAATTGAAGACTTGTATATTATAGCTTGTGGCTTTCTTTTCTTTATGAACTTTGTTGTTGTGGGCAGTGTAAATTATACCATTCCTCAGCCTCATTTTGTATCGTGGCGACAAAGTGGGGGTTTTCACCCACATAGTAGAGACTTGCTCTGTTCTTATGGTGAGGTTGGATTGATAACCAACAAATAGTGAATTTGAAAGTTTAAGAGTCATATTCACCAATAGTATCTTGTGGTATGCCGTCGGTTCAAACTATCCCATACCCCATGGTTTCTTATCCCTACCTTGATCCATCCACCACTTTAAAGCCAAAAAATAATAGGCCAATGGAGAGTAGTTTCAAGGAGTTGTAGAAGATTCAACAACCAAGACTCAAGATTTGTACCTGACTACGTCATCTTTTGTTCCCAAGCCATTTCTAGTTGTAGCCAAGATCTTTGTGACTTCCGAGGCAAACCTCTCTCTATGACACTATCAACACAAAGTATCCAATTAATTACAAAAGAATCTTTCTATAAGGACAAAAGTGCAAATGTTCATCCTTGGAATTTTGTGTGGGAAAGGAAGGTCTTGCACAATAGTTTGACCCCTAGTTAGTGTTTTTGGATCATTTTTTATACAAATGATTCACAATGTACCAAAAAAATGATGTATACTATGAACAAATTGACATTCTAAGATTAACCCCTCAAGGACTAAAAAGACACAATGTGTACTCTTCAAATTTTCACCACCAATTTATCACTATTCTGCTTTCTATTTGAGGCACTTTCAAATTCCAAAAAGTGGTCTAGAGCCATAACAATGTTGGTGGATGTTGATGATCAAGGCATGTTCTTTGGGAGTTGTAGGTATAAAATTGTACTTGGCAAAGGTTAAAGGATGGTAGAACAATAGTCTTCAATTCAAATTTTAATACATTTGTCACATTCTCTCAACTTTCAAGATTTGTAGACTTTAATTTTACATTTGGTGGAGAATTGATTGTGTGGAAAAGGTCAAAGCAAAGAGTAGATTTTATTTTTTCCTCATTTCTATCTAAATGCAATTTAAAAAAAAATTATGAATGTTAAATATTATAACACACTTAGATTTTATCCAAAATCCACAAGCATTCAAAAGTGAAATAAAATCTAATCAAATTTAATATTTAATTTTCTTATAAAGTTAATTACTCAAATAATTACTCAAATAATTACTCAAATATATTCGAAGCATGAATTTTTTTATATATTTCCATTCTATATAAGTTTCCATGCAATAGAATGTATTCCAATACTTGATTTTTTGGTGTTGAGAGCAATTGGAGATGAGTGTTAGCTACATTAGAACTTTGGAGGATATTCACACTAGGAGTTTGTTCACAAATTTTTTGGGTGAATTTTGAAATGAAATCAATTGATTATGTTTATAAATGTCATTTCTTCTAATCTCATTTTTTTTTATAGGACCATGATTTTAGATTTGACATGTAAACAAAGGATTAAAAGGATTCAAATAGCTTCCAAATTTCTAATTTCTATGAGATAAAACATTATTAATACATGGCATTCTTGTTTCCTTCATCCATGTAATTTATTAAAAATCTAGTTTCAATGAGAGTAAGAAATTTATTGGTTGCAACTTCAAAAATATTATAAAAATTTATAAAAATTTATTTTTATTTTTTATTTTTTTTATATCAAACTCTAAGAGGCTCAAACTAGGCCTTGATTCTTTAGGAGACTAAACTATTAGTCTATATTTCACTTTCATCATTCTTGAATGTACTCCATACATTTGGAGTTAATTTGAGCTATATTTGGAAGCTCTTGAAAACATGCATAATTAAACTAGTGGATACATGGTCTCAAAAATGTAGATATATAATTGCATAATATCATATTAGTTTCTATCTTTTATACTAGTTTACATTTTATATTAGTATTTCTACAAAGAATGGACATATGATTACATATTATAATTTAACATATATTTCCACAAAATACAAATTTCATATTAGAGGGATTCCAAATCTACAAAAATTATTCCTGATTTCTTTCCTATTTAGATTAGGTTGGTTGAAATTAGTACAAAAATTTGACTACCAGTAGTTGCTACATACTTCATATTTAAAAATTCTATTTAAAACACTTTGAATTTTCTACTAATTTGAAATCAAGCTCATAAAATTTACCTAATTGTAGTAATATGGTTACAATATTCTTACAAAAATTTTCAAATATGTTTTTTTTAGCAGAAATAGCTCTTTCAATTGAAGAGAACAAATATATTAACCTATATCAATTTGAGAAGTGTATGGTTTTTCTACTCATAAGTTAATTTGTACATAAAGTATAACAACCCAATGTCATCAATCATCCAATTCCGACATCTATTGGATACTCCTATTTGTGTCAATCACCCATCCATTACCATAATCTTAGAAACCCTTCAATGACATGAGAATGCACTTGGGGAGATAACACATTAGTATATGGTTTAGCATGGATCTACCTACTCTTTACCAATTTAGTCCCAACAAACTTTGAAAAATCACAAAATATTCATTTCTTCTTAGAATGCCTTCATTCTATTTACAAATGGCTTCTCTCAAACTTCTTAATCTCTAAAGAATTTTGTGAGTTGACAAATAGCTTCTCCAAGGTACCTACACTAAGTAGTGAAATTAGTTTCCCCCCATACTAATTTCTCGACATTTGACAATATGTCAATATTTATTCTTTTTGTACAAAAGTGCACTACTTTTGAATTAAGTATTGTTTTAATTGGGACTCATGAACCTCCATGTGCACAAATGGAAATATCCGTAGAAGTAATTGTTGACTTTGATGATTGATAAAGTAACTTTCTTGGGGTAAGGCAACTTGATTGTTAACCCCTACAGGACAATTGAAAATTTGGGTAGGTTCCTACGAAGTCAATTTTGGTTGGATGTTCACAAAATTTTGACACAAGGTATGAACATATACCTCTTGAGTGGGGATATAATTTTTTTCTAATTGGATGCCCGGATCAAAAGTTATGCTACCCTAAATTCTTTTTTAGTCAGGCAACTTTTGCATAATTCCTCCTTTATTTCTGAAATTTGGCAGGTGTAGAACTTACATGATACAAGATGCAAATGTAAAAAAAATAATCATGTATAGTATAAAAATCTCACTTTAGGAGGAGTTAAAGTCTGTTGACCTTGTTGAGCAAGGTTGAAAAAAAACTTTTTCTTCTAGCTTCAAACATTATAAAATCTTTCAAGTTTCTATATTTTTATTCACACATTCCCATAGTAGACTGGTATAAATTTGTACGGTTGAATTTCAAAAAAAAACTTTTTTATTCAATTTTTTCTCACTGCCCTAAAAAGTGACAGTTTTCACAATTTGTGCCCAAAATGTACCTCGATCCTATAGGGTTTAAGGCAACCTAATTTCACTATTCATTTAGAGTAGATAGTAAATCTGCTTGCTAATAGGCATGTTTCCCTAACTTCAAAACTGATTGAATCTCCTCGATCAGTCCCATGTTTGTCATTAACCCGCTCCCTTGTCTCTCTGAAAAAAGCACCTACTGCAATGGACAAGATTCGACAAAAATCACAAAGATTTATCAAAATTGAAACTTTTTGACAAGGAAAGGGATTCTAAACACTTTCCAAAGTACATGTCAATTTGTTTGCCTTGGGATGGGTTGTGTCTAGCCAAACATACACCCCAGTCGTTAACCTACAAGTGTCCTATGCTGCAGAACTTTAGGACATTTAGAGAACTTTAGGACATTCCTGACCAATCGGCATACCTTACTCAATACCTTGCTTCTACCCAAGCTGCACTTGCTTTGAGTTTGCAAAACATTTTGTTTGTTTTTCATTTGAAACACTATTTCTAGTACCCATTTTGGAGGACTAACTCCTCATAAAGTCGGATAGATGTACGTTACTTTAAATCCCCAAACTTGGCCAAAAGCCACACCAAACAAAGCTAAAAAACTCCGCGTACTGACTGACACCTTTAACTTATCGATGTCACGAAAACCTCCGACAAATTGAAAATTGTCCATGTTTTGAGGGAAAAAAACACTCCGACAAAGTGTCAAGTTTTTCTCCTCAGAATGCGCTCAGGGTACAAAAGCAATGGCAACCACAGGTCAAGTTTTTTGGGTTTTGTTTTTGTTTTTGGAAACAAATGAAGACCTTTGCTGCAGAGAGAAAGGGCACCAAGCCACCAAACCGGCCAAACAAAAAAAACAAAAGCAGGGGAAGCCTTTGGAGAGGATTAACTTATATGGGACATATGGGACATGTAACTTAGTCTTGGGTTTGTTGGTTCTGTCCTACAAAGGCAGACGAAGACTACCCGACAATTTCAATTTTGTGACTCTCAAAAAATTTACAAAGACCTCCATTCACACTCCAAATTTGGAGCGTCTCGTTTCTTTCCTCCCACTAAGGTAGGAGGTTGATAAGTTGAATTGTGTACCTTTAGGTCTACCTACCTTTTCAATGACATTAATAGATTTTTCAAGAAACATGTCACTCTTTCTTAGATCAAGGATGCATTTAGCACTTGGTTAGTTTATAGACCTCCTACAATAGAACTCATAGAACAAAGGCTCTCTTGTTACCATCCTTGTTGAATAATTTTACCCCATTCATTTTGAGAAAACAGTAATGTATTGGCAAAATTGGTAATCAATATTTGCAAAGAATTATATTTGAATTTACAAATATTGATAATCAATGATGAAGTTTTGCAATTAAAAGACCTATGCAAGTAGTTATTAGACATATTGTGGGTTCTTCTAGTGGATCAAATCTTTGTCCATTTGAAACACATTCTAGTACATTGATAAGTCCTATTTGTATGTGTACACAAATTTCACATTGTTTATGGTAGTGCACATTGGAATATTATAGTAATTGTACTAGTTTTGTTTTTAAAAAATTCTAGTGATAGTAGTTTTGTAGGTGACTCTAATTTTGTACCTTCATCAATAGAACAAATCCATGTTATGAATGTTCATAATTTTGAGCAAGACACTAGAAGAAAAACATGTCTAGAACAACCGGACACTATGCAACTAGTGTCCTATACAACTATCTTGCCACTGTAATCCTCTCTATTAGCACCAAATCTAATGTAATTGTTTTACAACATTGATACATTATTTTAGTTGCAAAGTAGTCAATCTATAGTTGCAAAAAACAACTAGGAAACGACTAGGAAAAGATTGTAACTATAAAATGACCATAGTTGTTTCCTAGTTTCGTTTTAGTCATTTCCTAGTTGCTTTCTAGTTGTACACTAGTGGTTTCTTAGTGGTTTCCTATAGTACTAGAAAATTCAGCTTTTCCGTTGATTTGGTTGCATAGATTTGATTCACTTTTCTATTGATTTGGAGAGTAATTTGTTGCTTAGGATAGAAATCAGTAGAAAAGTGAATGCAACCAAATCAACAAAAAAATTGAATTTTCTAGTATTGAAGCTAATCATTTCCTAGTCACTATTAAGTTGTACACTAGTTGTTCCTTAATCGTTTTGTAGTTGTTTCTTAGTTGCTTCCAAAGTTCATTCCCATTTGTCTTATATCAATGGTCCCATATCAATTGTAAAGAGTACCATTAGGTTGGACATATAAGACTTGCAAGTTGTTGTAGACTTATGCAATGGGATTTGTTGATAGAATTCTAAGATTTCTACAATTTCTAGATTTTTATGGTTTGTAAATGTCTATAGAGTATAGATTTCTACAATCTATAGAAATCTAAAAACATTTAAAATTCTAGAAATTTTAAAACCTATGGAATTGTAAGGTATCCTAAACCAATGAAATCTATTACATACCAATATTTGATTGTTTGAAATCTAGAAAAAAGGTAGTTCTGAAATTCAAAAATCTATAAAGAAGTTAGATCTGAATCTAGAAAAAGGTAGATTTGAAATTTTGAAATCTAGAAAAATGTAGTTCTGAAATTCAAAAAATCTAGAAAGAAGGTAGATATGAAATTCTGAAATCTGTAAATCATTGAGATTAATATTTTTTAAATCTACAAATCTACAAGTTGCAAACAAGTTACATACAAGGCATGACTTTTGCAATTGCTTCACCTTATTCTTAGATTTTAGGGTGTTCACTTCAACTACAAGTCTCAAGAATATCACTAGTCACAAACTAATTGCAAGTGTCCTATACAACCAAAAAAATAGTTGCATAGTGTAGTTGCAGAACCCTTCATTTTCTTCTAGTGAGATGTGAATTGAAGTTTCATTTACAATTAAGTGTTCATGAGTACAAAAACTCAATATCACTCCAAAAAAAAAATTTAATTGTATAATAAATAAATCTATGTTAACCCCTAAAGGACCAAGGTGTGTTTTTTGGCAACATAACTTTTGGGGGCAAGTATGTGTGACTAGAGATTTCCATATTTTTGGCCCAAATTTTAATTAAAGGTGTGGACGAGGAATATCTTTCATCTGCACTAAATTTCAAGGCATTTGGAAATATGAGTCAAAAGTTATGGCCTAATATGTAGTTTGTTTTTTAACTCAGGCAATCTAGGCAGATTTGAAAAAATCACTTTTTTCAAAAATAAAAATTTGAAATTGGTTTTTTAGATTTATATATAGACAAAAAGCTTTGAATCATTCCATTTTGATCAATGAGTCAAAAGTTATGAGATGTTTTAGTATGTGGGCAAGTATGAATTCTCTACTCTAAAATAAACTTTGAAGTCCTTTATTTAACTCAATTTTCAATAAAAACATGAGATTTAGATTGTTTCTTACAACATTACAACCATAGGGATTGGGATTTTTCAATTCCATTAATAAATTGTTAACAATTTAGTATTTTGAATCATTCTCTACATCTTTCTAGTTACTATTTTTTTTCCTATATGTTGCACTATTCCAAATGATCTGAAAATTTTCAAGCATGTAGCCAACTTGAATTGAAGAATGAATCTAAAGAAGAACCACCATTTTGGACATTTTTTCATACAAATGTGATCTTGTGAAGTACAACTGCCCGTTTTTTCATAGGGCCCAAAAAAGGATTTTTGTCACTTCAAATGCTAATATCTTGCAATCTACACAGTGGAATTTTCTGAATTTTTTCCACATCTTCTCAATCTAGTGTACTACAAGATCCTAGGGGTACATGTGTCCAAAAATAATATTTTTCAAAATTTTGGTACTTGTATTAGAAATGGTAGTTTTTGAGGGATTTTGGTAGTAACATAGTCAAGGAACTTTAGGGGTTAAATTACTACGCTAAAGATTATCAAGCTCAATTGAACAACAAAAAGATACTAATTCTCAAAATGGTCAAATAGACTATCTTTGTTACAAAGAGGCCTCCAAGGCTCTCTAGAAATTTTGGTTTTCTCATTTGCAATGACTCATCCAACTTTGAGGGACCATAATTTTTGACTCATAACTCTAGTTCTTACATTCTTTGGGCTCTTGGATGCTCATTCTCATTAAGCTTTCACAACAATATGGCAAGATATCAATTCTAAGAGAGGTGAAGCCATAGACCAATTAAAAATTGTATGAATGACTTTTATTCCAAAGAATGTAATTATGTGAAATTTCCTCTCACCACTAAGTTTTGGACATAATTCTTGGACATGACAAGAAGTACCTCCTTGATATGAAATAGACCAAGGTTGGATTAAAATACCAATCTCAAGTGACTAAAATAGAATAAATTAAAATCTTTGTCCCTACCAAAGTATTGTCATGGCCTAATGGCATTGTTGGGTATTGAAAAGGCCAATGAGAGTTTGCTTTTAAATTAGTCAAATTTTCATATTGATATCCATTTGCCATGCAAGGGGAACGCACTATTCAATATAATCAATTGCCAAGTTATATATTTGAAATATAATAAACTTTTAGAGACAAAGGTTCATTAATTAGAAGTTTTTTATATTCTTTTTGTCTAGGCCATCTTGCAAAATTAGGATGCCAAATATCAAATTTGTGTTTACTAATTCATTTACTTAGCGTGCATGGCATGAATGGATTTTGATCTTTCCTAATTTCTTGAAATGGTCTTTTTGTCTCCACACAAGTACAAGTCAATTTGTCACAATGTCTTGGAGCATGAGGATTGAATCAATTGGTCAAAATCAACCCCTAAGACTGTGTGACTTACAGTTTAGACCATTTGTCCCTTCCATCCTCCTCAAAGTTGAAGACGCCAAAAATATTGAAACTATTGAAATCCAGTTAATATCCTCCTAATTCCTTTATTGGTTTCTAGATCTTCCTTAGTACCAAGAAAAATCTTTGAATGCAATAATGAAAGTAATTGCCAATAACTTATCACCATCATTAAATTAAAAAATAAATTATATATATCACCTCATTTTTATTTCTTTTTCTAATATCAAAGACTATTGTCTTAGTTACACCTATCATTTAAATTGCCAAAAATTAATAAAATGAAAAAAATTATAAATCGGTATTTAAAAGTATACTTTTTGGTTCTCTCATTTAGTAAAGAAATTGCCAAGTTGATTGCATGAAAGTAGTTGTACACACTCCATCATAAATTCATTTATATAACTCTCCAATCTAAGAGGCTCAAAATAATCTAAGTTGTTCCACTTTGATGCCAACAATGATTAATTTAGCAAACTCATTATAAAGATTCAAAAAATGAAAAAGATCTGAGTTTTAGGAGAGAAAATTAAGTGTTGAAAACATATTTTACTTCAAGAGAAAAGGTGCCTCCTTGGTGTTTGGAAGGTCCTATGTTGTATCAATTATTAATATAAGAATTATACAATATTTAGAGATAGGATAATCTCTCATGCAAGGAACTAAATTCACATTTGATAATCACACCAAGTTTGCTTAAATACTCAGATTCCAATGCTTTAAGACTTTTAGGCCACATATTGAAGTATCATGAGCCCCTCTAGTATTCCATCACTTCATATCATGACAAAGTATAATCTTAAAAAAATTGTCCCCTATGGAATACATGTATCCATACAACAATTCTAATATTGAATTATTCTTGATCACTTGACTTGCTATGATAGATATTCCTTTCTACTTTTGTATAATTAAATTTTGTAGTTGGTTGGAACTTAGAAGTTAAAATTAAATAACAATTTGCATGACTCAGAAGTAAGTAATCCATTCTCCAAAACTATGACCTTGTGTTTTGATGAGGTGAAATTATACTAAACTATTGGCAATGCTCTTAACCATCTTGATTCCTAAATCCTCTAATCAAACAGAGGATCCACTTATAGCTTTTGATGGATTCCACCATCCTAGGGAAATTCCGCATAATTTGCACTTCACTAACCATTCATCTTCATTGCCAACTCACTCTCTACTCAAAGTTGCATACCATTATTAACCCCTAAAGGACCAAATGGTGTTTTTTGGCAACATAGCGATTTCAGGCAGCTCACTACAGATGGAATTTTGATTTTTTTTCTTTGAAATTTTCACACAACATTTTCCTGAGGAGTATCTTTAAGACCCAACAATTTTCATAACTTTTGAATACATGGTTAAAAAGTTATTGTATAATATGTTGTTTTCATTGCTCAGTGGGCAGCCTGGGCAGCAAAAAAACTTCTTGAAAAATCTTTTTTTTTTTTAAATAAAAATTTGAGATTGTTTTTCTACATTTATATATACATGAAAAGCTTTGAATCATTACATTTTGATTTGTGAGATGAAAGTTATGAAGAGTTTTAGTTGTGGGTAGTTTGTGGGTAGTAATGGAATCTCTACTCTCAAATAAACTTTGAAGACCTTTATTTCACTCAATTTTTAATATTTTTGGAAAAAAATAGAAACTTGAGGTGTAGATTGTTTATTACAACAATTTAACCATTGGGATTGGCATTTTTCAATTCCATAAATAAATTATTAACACTCTATTTTGAATCATTTTGTACTTCTTTCAACTTACTATTTTTTTCCTATATGTTGTACAATTCCAAATGATCGAAAAATTTTCAAGCATGTAGCCAACATGACTTGGAGGATGAATCCAAAGAGTTACAACCATTTTGGACATTTTTTCATTATGATTTGACCTTGTAGAGTGCATCTGCCCAGATTTTTGCAGGGCCAAAAAATGGCTTTTTGTCACTTCAAATGCTAATATCTTGCAATCCAAACGGTGGAAATTTCTGAAATTTTGCCCATATCTTCACAAACCAGCGTACTACAAGATCCCACGGTTACATTTGTCCAAAACTGTATTTTTTGTAAAATTTGGTACTTGTGTTGGAGATGACAGTTTTGGAGCATTTTTAGTGAAAACATAGTCAGAAACCTTTAGGGGTTAAGCAATGTTGAGGGGATGCCTTTTGCTTCCCCAAATCTAAGACTTGCCCAACATTCTCATTAGAAGACTACCTTACAACATATAATGCATAGTATAATGGAAGGATTTAGCCATTCAAGCATTGAGAATTTAACCCTGAGGTAGTTTGCTCTTAAAGCGACCATTTACGAGCTAATTGCCTTTTGGGGGAAGCGAAATTCCTTGTAACAATTTTCAATCAATTTTGGTAGGAAGAAAAATGGCATTGGCATCCAACCCAAGTTGTTTCATATTATTTGGACCTTTGTAGAATTAGTTACGACTTATAGAAGTTAAAATGCAACTATCATTGAAAGCGACCACCTCTTGAAATGTGCACTTTTGGTGAATTGAAGAAAGCAAAATGTACCTCTATATCATGATTGATTTTAGAGCATGGGTGCTATTAGAGTAGACTACCTTAACCCCTGAGCGCCCTAGTGCCCCAAATATGGCCTTCCAAAAATAAAAGGTTGCCATGTTTGACTATTATAATCTTTTCAACGGTATGGTGAAATCATTTGTCCTTTCCTCCACAGCTTTGGGCATGTCTCCGCTACCGATCAGTATGGTAAATTTATGTGGATCTTGTATTAGGTGACAATTTGATTAGAATGAGTTGAGAAGGGCCTAGATTTTGGTAAACATGCTTTGGGCGCTCAGGGGTTAAAGGACCAAACAACATTTTTTGACAACATAGAAATTTGGGGTAGCTTACCAAGAATGGAGTTTCCAATTTTTTCTTTGAAAATTTCACACAATATGTGGTCAAGGAGTAGCTTTAAAGCACAACAATTTTCATTACTTTTAACTACATGGTTAAAAAGTTATTGTACAATATAGAGTTTCTTTCTCAACATAAAAAATAAAAATAAAATAAATAAAGATTTTAGCCTTGCTTTGGAGACTAGTATTTTGAAGCAATTTTGGGTCCCTAAACATGAAAGAACTTTAAGGGTTAAATGAAAGTCACAACAAAACGTACCCTTGTGGAAGAATATACCTTCCAGCAAGGAAAATTCCCAAAGGATTTTATGCAATGTTATGTGAAGGTTTGAAGCATCCATATCATGTCTCATTGATAGAGGAAGTGGCATTCAACAATAACAATCCACCCAAGTACACTCACCTCCCAAGCTCCTAAGCTCCCAAGTTCCCAAATCCCAAGTACACCATAATGAAAGAGTTTTGTTGGCTTTGAATTACAAGGAAGGAAGCTTTGCATCCACATATGCTACATGAAAAGAAGTTCAAGTAGATACTTGACTCAAAAGTTTGCCAACGCTTTAGAGACATAGCCAATTGTAGTGTAGCTACTTGTTTTGTTTATCATTCTTAACTTTTAAAGTTTCATTGTTCCCTTAGGGTTCAATTTTTTTTTGGACATGCTCCTATGGTTTCAATATTCATTTGATTTTTTGAAATTTTTTAGTAGATAGAAAAACACATGAGCTTTGGGGGAATATAGTTTTTATTTCAATCGGTGCCTAGAAACAAAATTTATGGCATAAGAAAAGTCCTTATTTGGGTGCGGCAGGCAAAAATCACCCCCCCCCCTCCCAAAATTTTAATTTAAAAAAAATATTCTCATAGATTGTAATTTTATCTCTACAGTAAGCTTTGATCCATTTGATTTGGATTTGTTCTATAAAAATGATAGACAATCATATTTTTCGAGCAATTAGAGCATCTTTTTGAAAAACCCTCTTGCAGGGTTCATTTCTTATTGCAATTTTGATCATTTAAAAAAAAAATTAGTTTGACAAGGTTAAGTTTGCTTGCTAGAACAATCTCAACATTGGGATTATAGTGTTTCAATCCCATTTTAGAGCTATTATCGATTTAGTTTTTCTTTGAA
Organism: Straminergon stramineum; assembly: GCA_963920665.1. Classification (NCBI taxonomy): domain Eukaryota; kingdom Viridiplantae; phylum Streptophyta; class Bryopsida; order Hypnales; family Calliergonaceae; genus Straminergon; species Straminergon stramineum. The sequence continues at coordinate 15,546,585 of OY987272.1, forward strand.
TTTTGGATCTACTTCTACCTAACAATTTTTTAAAGAATGAAAATCAAATGTGTATTTCTGTGAAATTTTTTTCCTAGAATTTTAACTCAATTCTTCAACACCATTTTTTTAAATTCCAAGTTGAGTGCAAAAATTCTCCACAAATGGCAATCAAAGTCATCTAAAATTGCACACTAGTGTTCAAAAAAACTTTTTTTCCCAACTTTTGAATGCTAATATCTTCCAACCTGTATGATCAAACTTCATGAAATTTTTACCATATGATTTGAGACAAGTGAATTACAAGATCCTATGGATGGATTCTAAATTTTTTTTTCTGTTTTCTTGGGTGTTTTCTTGGGTGAATGCAATAGAACTAGCTCGTTCAAGTTTCTTCGTTAGTTTTTAGTATTTTTTCTCCTTCGCGTTTTTCTGGATAGTGATGAACTCATTGCAGCAGTGAGTGCTTTTCCAGTACAGTACCGAAAAGCGGCCCTCTGTGATGATCAGCCCAGATCGGAGTCTTCTAAGTTTATTAGAATGACTGAAGGGCCTCCTCAGATGAAAAGCTACCAAGCCTGCACCGAGAAATCCAGTGCAGCGCAACAGAAGCGCCTCCTTTGTTGCAAGTGTACGTAGCCAGCCCTTGCTGTGCTTTTGATCTTCGCCGTCCGCGCGGGTGGATATTATTACGAAAGGGCCGGCAGGGTTGGAACTTTGGAAGGCAGGAACAAAGTCTGGAGGTCAATGGGGAAAGCAGGAAAGCAGGACTTCAGTTAAAGCCGAAGAATATTTGATTGGGATGCAGGCACTCTCCAGCGTCTCCAGTTCAGTAATAAGCTTAAGTTTCTGGCCTGTCTGTGGGGAGTTTGTGATAACAAGTATGATAAAGCTACTGTAGTGACGGGAAAAAGCAAACAGGGAACCTGCACGGCTGCGTGGAATGTCATGACGTTACGAATGTACACTTGGCCACTTGCCGGAGGCTCAGTTCCTGCAAAGCTGCAAAGGAAGGGAAGTAAGTTAGAAACACTGCCCATTCCCAAACTGGAAAGAAGATTCAAAGTAAGGTACACTAAGGTTGAGACATGCACCAATATCCGATCTTTCAACCCCTACAGGATCAAGTGTCCATTCAATGTACGCAAGAAATCTCAGGTAGGTTCCTACAAAATCATTTTTGGTTGGATGTTCATGAAATTTCAAATTTGAACATAATGTGTATCTATGGACTTGCTTCTTGAAAATCTAATTGTTTTTCCGATAGGGTGCCTAGATCAAAAGTTATGCTACCTTGAACTTTGTGAGCAGCTTGGGCAGCATATGCAAAACTCTTCTTCTAATTTTGAAATTTGGTGGGTGTGTAGCTTACATGATACAAGATGCAAATGTTGAAAAAAATAACCATGTTTAATGTAAGAATCTCATTCTAGAAGGAGTTAAAGTTTGCAGGCTATGTTGGGCAAGGTTGGAAAAAAACTTTTTCACCTAATTTCAAACATGATAATCTTTCAATCCATGCAATCAAAGTTTCTAAAAAAAATTTCACTTGTTCCCAAAGAAGTCCAAGACAAATTTGTATGGTTGAATTTTGAAAAAAACAACCTTTTTAATCATTTTTTTCTTATTGCCCCCCCAAAGTGGCAGTTTTTGACAATCTTTGCCCGAAATGTGCCTTGGCCCTTTAGGGGTTAAGCAATTTTGGAGTAGATTTTGAGCAGTATGAGGTGGTAGAAATTTTTTCCATGTAGAAAGATAGGAACTATGGAGGTTACAAATTTCTTCAGAATCTTAATCCCAAAATTGAAATTACTATGAATTTTGGGAGCCAAGAAGTATTCATGACCCATAGCCAATGTCTAGACTCTTCCAATTCCAATCATTCAAGAACTACTTTCTTGCTCACGACTTCATACTTTCTTGCTCAATACTTTAGGACATGTCTCATATCCTTATAAGTCCCATTTTTGAAAAAGACCAAGAAAACATATTCCAAGTTTGGGTTGGAAATTTGTCCCAACCCTTGGTTAGAAATATTGCACCCTACAAGTAAGACATTGGGGTGTAGTTGACAATTGGTGCCTCTACCTTACTTATATCTAACCAAGACTTCATTTGCTCAAGATAAGGTGACCTATTTTCATGAATGAGGGAAATCTAATGTTGACCAAAGTCTTAATGATTGTGTGATGAAGAATTCATTGACACCTAATGAAGTTGCAAAGACTCATTTTTAGTTTTGCACTTCTCAGAAATAGGTTTGCCTAGAGATAAAAAACAAGTCAAATCAATAGTTGCATTCTCTATCTCTACACAATAATAGAGAAAATCATAGCATTGTTTTAGGGTTAAGGTAATTACATCTAAAACCAACATCTACAAATTCTTGCCTCGGGTGTACTCTCTCTATTCATGAGAGTCTAGTGTTTGTTTTTAGAAGATCTATTTTCAGCACTTTGAAATTTTAAAGTTTATTTGTAGAGTGTCCAAAAAAAATAGCATTCTACAAGAGTACAAGACCCCACCCAAAACTTTTTCCATATAATAATAATGGAACCATGCTGAATATCTTATCCTGGGGTTTAGGTACGGTGCCCCACTGCCTCACTCTCTTCAGCCACGTCGCCCAATAGCCCCAGGACGAAGTACCTGAGCAAATGGGTCAGGTGTATATTCAGTCTAGCCGGCCTAATAACTGAATATCACCCATAGCCTGACTGATGAGGAGATGGATGACTGTGATGAGCAATATCAGCAGAGTAATAATTCTCCATGGTACGCCGTCCCACACGGAATCAAAGTTGTTAGTCCCGAGTCCCAGAACGTTTGTACTTTTACCGACGTGTTACGCGTCTCACTGCTAGCCGCATGGATCTGCGATGTCGATGATCAGGTACACACTCAGACACTCACTCAATCACTCCGATTGTAGAGTCCGTCTGGAGGTGGAAATTTAAAGTGGTGGAAACTGGAAAGCCAGTTTTGAGGATCTACTGGGCTGGGCTGCTGGCCGGACCCAGTCCCCCCGGCCTAGCCAGGCAGCAGGATCGAAGACGTCCGCTTTATTAGCAACCAACAATGATAACCAAATCGCTGCCTAGCCATCCATATTGATATATATCTGACCCAGGACAAAAACCAGGACGGCAGGACCCACCTTTAATTTGATTTCCCAGTCCAGTCCACCCTTGAGTTAAGTACGATGGCTTCGCTTTTGCTGGGACCTTCCGTCGGACGCTCTGCGCAACCAGCTGGCTTCGCTCACTTTTGTTTTTGTTTTTGAACAAATGGGAAACCCATTGCGTTAAAGAGAGAATCAGAAACAAGTCAGCCAAGTCAGAAGGCTGGACAATGAAGAGATAACGAGCAAAGCAAACTAAGCGAAAGGCTAAATAAACAAGCAGGGAGTGGGCAACCCTGGTTCCATCTAAGCTGATGGCCTGTGCGAGAGGAAGCCAAATTTTGTCGAAGCACACTGAGTTTTCAGATATGGCGCTGGTCCTGAATCAAGTAAAGCGTTCCAAAGGGCTCGTTGGATGAAATTAGTATTACATGTACTGTTGGGACAATTCAGTGTAGCTGGCATAGCAAGCGAAGTTTCTCCGACCATGGCAGGTATGGCTGATGAGTACTACCTCACAATGCAGAACTTCTGCTGACTCACACTTCTCGATGCCACATTTGACAGGAATTATAGGCTTCGATTTGCGATCGACAGCCAATGCATGCAGTACTTCACCTCAATGCAAATCGTCTTCTCTGCATGGCACTGATTCAATACCTGCTTCAATGACGAATTTCAGTCTCCACGAGTTGCATCGTTCGGAATCCACGAAGGCATTGCAGGCAAAGCTGGTTGACCCTGCAGGTGGCAGCTTTCGAATCAGAAAGTGCGAACAGGTCAGGCCTGCATGAATGCGATTCGAAATCTCAAAAATTGAGAAAGAAGCAGCCATGCAGATCATTGTCGATCAAACCGCACCTGCAGGTCCGAATATAATTTTCGACGATCCAATATTTGCAAGAACATCAGGGTAGGACTGGTCTATCTAATTACAAATAATGGCATAAGGTTCTCAGACTTGAGAGCCTCGATCATTGGTTCCGGCAAGCATTGGAGTGATGAACGTATAGGGCTGAATAAAGCGAAAGAGATATTTCTTCCTCGACATGCACAGGTGATGTCAATGCCGCCATACCGGTAGTTGGATTGCTTCCCAGAAAGCGAGATAACTTCTTTACTTGCTGACTTTCCAAGTAATTAATCCACACCACTACTGGTGCCTTTACCCAGGGGCAATTCCAAACTTGAAATTTGTATCGTTCTTTAAGGAGCTTAAAGAACGGCTTTGTTCCAAAGTCAATAAAGGTAAATCGGCCCAATGGTGTACATTTTACACGGCTTTGGAATAAGCATTCTACTCATGCTGAGTGGATTTTTAGAGACAGCTCCGGCGTGTTTGAGGGCTTTTCCCCGCCTCGTGGACTGCTGCAAGATTCACTCAAGGTTCTACTTTAGTGCCTGGCTCGCAGGGGAAAAAATAAAGTGACACTGTGGGAGGTGCAGAAGTGTTCTGATCGAGCGTGATCTCCATAACAACCGTGATACGGAAACTGCGAGCAAGTAAACAAAACGAAATCAAAACTTGATCACTCGCCTGACCAGTCTGAACCGGAAGATGGATGGGAAGCCAGGATTGCAGTGAGGAAGGGTTTCCAGGAGGCACACAATAATCTCCCTAACCCCTAAATGTAATGTGCACGACCTTTTAGGGTTGAAAAACATCACTGATTTTGAAGTATTATAGGTCTAAATGTCACTCAAGTATACAAATCTCAACTGTACAATCTTGCAGTGTACATGTAATAGATGATGAGAATCAAATTTGGAGTCATATGGTTATGTAGATTACAAGATAATAATGTTTTAGTGTTGAAAAAAGATACTGAAATTTTCCTAGCAACACATTTGGAGGCAAAATTTGATTTCTAAACCTACTCAAGTGAAAAAAATTAAACTATAAAGTGCTTCAAAACCAACATAAAAATACATTGGTGAAAAAATATCATTCAATTGACTCGTTGTGTCTACAAAATGGCTCTGAAATAGCAAAAAATAGCAAAAAAAGTGGAAAATACACATCTAAGGTTGAACATCCTTCTACTAAAATGCTTCTTAGTCATTCATAACTTCTTGGATTGATATGAAATTTCAACCACACAAAAAAGACTAGTATGCATACATTTTTTTATCTTTAAAAATTGGAAACAAATATTGTGTGAAGAAGAAACAAGTTGCCAAAGTTCACCATAATCCAAAAATGTCTAGATTTTGAACTTCAAATTGCTCCCAAACAATCAAAACAACTTGGATTAACATGAAAATTTTACCATGACAATTAGACTTCAAGGGGGAACATAATGCAACAAATTTGATTGAAAACAAACAATCGATGAAGAAGAAACAAGCATGGGAAATGTCATTAAAATGACACCATTCCGCAACATTGGCACTTTTATAGTTTAGACTGTACAATTGAAAAATGATAGATAGAGTATGCCGTTTTAATGAAATTCTCTATAAGCCTTCAAAGTTACAGCCCTCAAATGCGGTTTGGTGACCTCAAATTGAACTCGTGAATTTTGAATGGCTTCCAAAATATCATTACATCTTGGACTAATTTGAAATTTTTGCCACATAAATTAGAAGAGAGAGCGCAAATTTCCCAATACATGTCATTGAATTTGAACATCGAATGCAAAAGTTATAGCACTTTGAATTGGACTAAACTATGTGAGGACACTTTTAGGGTGCCAATGTTTTCTCAAGGGACAAAATGGATTTTGGATACACTCCTATGGGCTTTATTTTTGTGGTGATTTCTTAAAAACTTTTTTTGAAGATAGAAAAACACAATAGCATACTCTAAATATAACTTTCATTTGAATCAATGCCCAAGAGAAAAAATTATGTCACCCTAAGTCCAAAATGAGGTTATTTGGGTAGTACAAATCTAATCTCAAAAAGCCAAAATAAAATTTGCAAATTTGATTTATCTGATAGAAAGTGTTTTTCTCTACGTGGAAAGATTTAATTCACTCTATTTGGATTAGGATGAGAAAGTTTTGGTCACAAAAATCTAGCTTTGGGGGCAATCTGAGCATCTTCTTGAAAAAAAATAACTTGTAGGTTTCTTTTTTTAATTTGATTTTTACAATTTAAAAAAAATTGATAGGGTTTAGTTCACTTGCTAGAGCAATGTCAATGGTGGAATTATTGTGTCTCAATTCTATCTTAGAGCTATTGACAAATTAGTCTTTCCTTCTATCTCATATATCTACTTTTACTTAATAATTTTTAAAGAATAAAAATCACCAGGAAGGGGACCTAAACACAATTCTTCAACATTAGTTTTTTAAATTCACAATCTAGAGTATAAGAAATTTAAGTTAAGAAGATTCAAAGCCTTATAATTTAATCAAGATAGGAGCAAAAGAACTTGTTTTCTTCACTTTAAACAGAGAGAGAGCAAACAATACAATATTGTACATTACACCCTTAATAGGTAATTTCTAATAATACGAAAATCATTCAAAACTAGGTCAAAGCAAAATCAGTGAATTTGATAGAAATTTCTCCTCAACCCACCAGGAGGGAGGGTGGGTATCATGCATGTCCATACCATTTGGAAATAAAGACTAAGCAATTTACAAGAGAGCACCATGTCATCATGAGAATCTCATGACTACCTATTTAAGGATTCCAAGTGATACAACAACTACTAAGGTTGTCGAGAAAAAAATTTCAGAAGGAAGGAATTGTCACGACCCTCATCATAAGGCGTGCCCGTGCCACCTCGGTGAGCAAGGGGGACATTGGGGGTGACTCCCCAAGCCTTGCAAGAGATGAGGTGAGGGGGACTAGGAATCCCGAGCGATCAGAGCGATGTAGCGCTCTGATCCGGACGAATTTGGGGGCGTGTGATACATGCTTGGAAAGGTCTTGAGAAGACGCTTCCAGCCGTCCAAAGAATGCGTGATTTGGACTTGCGAGTCAAAAGTTATGGACGTTCAAAGTTGGGAGTGCCCTGGCCGCGCCGGGAGTGTCCCGAATCTTTGGAGGGCGATAACTTTGCGAGTACTTGTCCGAATGGAGAAAGTGAGCAGTCCATCGGCATCTACGCGTTGCGTAGATGTCGAAAATGGGGTCGCATGTGCGATTTGGATCCCGGACCGCAAAGTTATGCCGGGTGAAAGTTCGGGAGTCCCAAACTAGTGCGAATCGAGAGAAACGGGGTGGTCTTCCAAAACCAAAGGGTGTTTGGGAGTCCCCCTTGACATACAAGGGGGGGGGGCTGCCGAATCCCGCAGAGAGTACTATGAGGAGGGGTGATCTCCCTCCTCCCTCCCGGATGGTGCCATGGTAAGCCTAAGTGGCCCCGGGTGGTGAGGTTAGTGTTGGAGCCTCACCACCACTTGTGTGTTACCATGAAGTGCTTGTGCACTCCTTGATACCGATTGGGTGGTGTCCCACTCCACACTAGGCCATGGTGTGAGTCCCGTTTGGTGAGTCCCGAAATGAGTTGGGTTAGGCCTAGTGGGGAGTTGGGTCCCATTCAAGGGCAGTTAGCACTGGTGGGAGTAGTGCCTCACCGAGTGCTTGGACATCAATGGAAGTTCCGCCCTATGTCATCAAATGACATGCCCGGTGTCTTGTGGGAGTTAAGTATTGGAAGGAAAGGATTGGAAGTCACGGAGGAATGGGGAACCCCGTGACTTGAGTTGGAACCTAACATTGTGGGTGCGTGGCATGTGCAGTGTTAGGAGAGCGTGAACCTTGGTGGCATTGAGGTGTTAAGTGTTTGGAAAGTGAGCTTAAGGTGGTAAGTGTCACTAAGGGGCGTGACAGGAATCATATGTTGATGGAAGGTTACACAAACAGATATTAGTCAACATTTTGCATATTCCCAATGTTACCGATATTTGGTTTGAACAATCCAAGTTCTAGCAAGAAGGAGAGTGTAGACAGTTCATGAATGTAGCCGCAATAGGATCATTATTTTCAAACTAAACCAACCCCGTCCCAATTGGTAGAATTGATCAATAAGGTAATGCAAAATAAAGTCATACTACCCAAAGAATGTATTAATCATGAATCATGAGTCATGAGACTGCTCATGAAACTTATACAAATTGATGACAATGTAATACTAAGTATTTCATGAACGCTAGTAACCCTTGATCCAACAACTTAACACATTCAAATGTAGCCTCGTTCTATTGCAAAAGCAAAGGATCAAGGTCTAGGAGACTAGAGCAAGTAGTGATCCTACCATTTGTTTTTTGCAAGAAAGTTGGAGGGAAAGCTCCTCACTTACGCCCATGCAAGCAAACAAGTAGAAAGTTTGTTAGTTTACATGCGTGAGGTGTCTTCAGAGCTTTCCTAGTTGTTATCCTTGTCACCAAATCCAAGCAAAGAAATTAATTGAAAGCAAGATAAGCATGCATATTGAAACCCAGTAAAAAACTGTTTCAAAACAATAAAAAGAACTCCCTTAATGCGTAAAAACTTGTTCCTTGGAGTTGTCTAGGGGAACTCTATGATGTTGTAATGAAGCCATTGCACTAAATGCAGCTCTCGCATACACTGTTCCCGAGGTAGTAATAGCATTCAAAATATTAGCCCCAAAGTAGTAATTGTAAAAGATTGCACTATAGGTTGATCATTGGGTTTTGAACAAGCTTCCTAAGGTTTTCAATAAGTATAAGTAGTCTTCCAGTCAAGCTTCTGCTAGTCATCCATTTGTCCTCTAAATATTGGTGGGAGAGGTGATAATGAGTGCAAATTGGGGTTTTAACCCTTGGGCGCCCTAGCGCCCCAAATCTGGCCTCCTACTATGAGAGGTTTGACCATTATGATATCCTAGGTTGTATGGTGAAAACTTCTATAAGTTTCCTCCAAAGATGCCCTCTTTACTTTTCTTGCAATCTCAACAGTTATGTCTCTCAGATCTTATTTTTTATTCCATAGGATCAACTTGAGTGGCTATTTGTAGCTTGTTTTTGGAATTTGTGTTGGGCGCTTGAGGGTTAAACTCCATATATTACTATGAGTGTACTTACACATAAGGACTTATTGTGTGGTTGTGGCACTACTTTGTACTCACGTCCTCAACGTCCTTTACAATTTCCAATTTGTACAAGAATATAATTTGTTAGTTTATGGTAGTGTGACTATGGTTTGTACAAACCTTGCCACTATTTATTACAACTAGGGGAGTTTTCCATATGTGCTTCTTGATGATAGCATAAAATAATAATCCCATCATTATGGGCCATAATTAATTTTAGAGAGAGAAGTCATTTCTCTATTGAAAAATAATTTAAAAATCCCCAATGAGGATGAATGAATGAATACTTAGTAAAATCTAAATGAAAGTCAAAATAAATCTTGAATTGAAATACCTTCCAAGAAAAGTATATATGCAAAATGTAACAACACCCGTTATCACTTATATAATATATATATATATATATATATATATGAGATGCTATTGTTTTAATGTGAGAGAGACTGCCACTTTTGGAAATGATGAAAAACTTTCACATTCCAAAATCCCCGAATAAGTACACATGAAATTGTTTCTTGGGAAAAAAAGTTCAAACTTTTCCTTCCAAAAAACCAATGCTGAAAACTACTATGCTATTGTAGTACTACAGTGTAAACCTAAAAAATACAATATGAAATTGTTAGCCAAGTCACTGTCCCCTAAAACCACATGAATGTATATGGGTGCAACAGTGGTTCTAAGTCCTTTGTCTGCTATGGTCTCACGCAAGTTTGCATTCAAGATTTTCATCCCGAGTACCATCAATGATAATGATATCATTCCATTCACATTGCATCTCTTCAAGAAAATTATTTGCATCAAAATAATCAAATGAATTATATTGATAACAACCAGTACGAGTGTAATTTTTTCATTTCATTTGAGAACACATTCTAGAAGGGATAAAAAAAAAGCATTCAAAATTTGCACCCAAACAAAATATAGTACAATTGCAATCCTTCCTCTAAGTTTCTCAAAGCACCCCCTTGAATCACATAATCATGCTTTGCACCTTCTTGTGGCTCGCCCAAGTTCGCTACAAAACGCTACTATCCCAAATTAGCAAGACAAGAACCTAGATTTGTGAGCTCCAAAAATATTTGAGTTACATCATCCATATCAACAACATCTAGATTCATCATACACTTCCAGAGTACTCAAGCCCTCTAGTATTCCATCCCACCTTGACAGATAAACAAAACCCAAGAAGTTGAGGGAATATATTATCGAGATCGTAGCATTGGCAAAAGAGTGCCTAGAAGAGTACTTCCCAATTGTTTCTTCATCTTGTACTTGTAGTATGTCATAGCCTAGTCAATGAGGTTTGTGTGGATCAAAACAATTTCATTATTTGCAAACAAAATACCATACTTGATGTACTCCTTAACTACATCTAAAATTTGTTTAAGTGTTACATTCATGCATACACATTGAAAATGTTCTTCACCTTTGTCTTTGATATAGTACCCCAATCCAATGTTACAAAGTGTCCAATCTAGTGTTATAGAGTGTTTTGGTGAGAATGTGGTGCCCCATTGGGCCATTCCGTACATCGTCCCATCCAAAATAAGTTTTGATATGTTTACTAACCATGCCTATAGAAGAAGCCAAAAGTCAACACACCATTTGCATAAGCAACTTCAATAGAGATCCACCTCTTTTAGTGGAGCAAAATCCAGATATGCACTCTTCAATGAATTCATCAATTTTCTTCAAAAGCTCAACAAAGATGTTGGTGCTTCCCATAAGAATGGTAACACTGACATTCAACTCTTTGAGCTGTGGAGGAGCTTGTTTCCTTGAAGTTTTTTTCAAGGCAATTTTTTTCATTAGTTTTTGCTTTTGTAAAGATTTATGTGCAATATTTCGAATAGTAGTACCATTGTTCTTTTTAGCTGCTGCAATGCTAGCAAACTTAGATTTTGTGTTTTTGCCTACGTTGTGTATTGATATTTTAATTTGCACTTGTTTCCCATTACAAGTTGCTGCTTTTATTGTTTGAGATATAGATGGTACCATTTTGAAACCTATTCAAACCTAAGCAATCATCAAGCAAAAATTGGAAATCAAAACCAGAAAACAAAGAAATTAAGGAGAATCAACATTGCATACAAGTCAACAAACCTTGTTCAAAATCAAGCAATCATCAAGTAAAAATAGGATTAAAAAAACTTAGACAAATTGGTTCTACTATCGTAATGCTCTACTATCCACTATTATAATGCACTATCAATTTGCTCTCCACACGGTTCATCCTATACAATTGACCTTGCTACCCTCTCATACACCAACAACCTCTCTCATTGCCCAATACATTGAAATGAGTATATTTCCTATTGTTTCAAAGGTACTCTCTCCAAGAAACACATGAGAACTACCATGATTTCACGATGAACAACACACAAGAACTACAAACGAGAACTATATATAGATGACAACCACAAATGAGCATGGAGTTTTTCAAGAACAACAAAATGGCAACACTTGAGGCACATCAAGGCAAAACTGAAGACATACCTCAGGATTCCAAAGCGGTGGTCCAACAAAGTTCCAATCAAGTGAAATTTGCCAGAGAGAACAAATTCTAGAAGTGGTACCTTAGCACTTGAGGAATTGAAGTTGCTCACGCAAATACTCACATGAGCAAATGACACAAATCCCAACGCCAAAATCTAACTATCCCAATCAAGTAGATTTGTTAGTAGCGCTATTCTACAGCTCTGGATTTTTCTTTCCTCGGTGCCAATCTATAGTTGTTCCAAATCCCCAATATTTTCCCATTAATATTCACATCCTAGCTTGAATACCACCTCGTTGTAATAATTAACAGTAGTTAGAGAGGTCTCTAGTCTTTTTTTTAATTTCCTACAATAACTAACAACTCAAGTTGTTTTGGCAATAGGGAGGTGATAGGCACAAGGTTGCCTACCACTTTTTGGCTAATTATGACTACAGTTTTTAGAGTATCCACAACTGAAAATATATAGTTTCCTAGAGTCTAAAAGTACGCATACAAGAAAAGTATAGAAACCAATTTGTACATTTATAGAGGAAAAGAGGTTTATCAATTACAATATATTCTTGCACTATATGAATGTATATGTCCAAATGTGAAATATATTCTCCAAAAGCATCCTCTAGATTATAAATTTTGTTACTCAAAAGACTCAGAAACCATTATAATTGAAAGTAAAAAAGTAAAAAACTAGCAAAAAATTCTTTCATATAGGTCCATTGGCTTTATCCTTCAAAAGTTATAAGGGAAGAGTAGGCCAACATAAAATGTAAATAGTAAAAATATAGTGAAATATAGTTTTTGTGTTGCAATGTACAAATTTCATTGTTTTTAAGATTTCCAAATTTTCAATTATTATTTTTAAACCTTAAAATTCCAAAGCACCATATTTGGGTGTCAACCAAACTTTGAACTTATATAAAATCTTACCAAATTACTATTTTTAGTAGTTTTTTAAAAGCTCAATATTCTTTAAAACCTACATTAGAGGGGATTTGAGGCCTTGGGAGGGCCGTTTCAGGTTTATTCCCTTGCATGTTCCTTGTGCAGTCCGGGAACAACTGATTGCTCTTAAAAAAATATCAATTTTTTTAAATTTAATTTAAATTTAAAAATGAAAATAAAATTATATATATATATATAACTTCTTCTTTTTAAAATTTAAATTTTTTTAAAAATTTTATTATTATTATTATTTTTTTTTTTTGAAATGAAAAAAGGAGTTGAAAGAAATTTCAATTTTTTTTTTTGACGTGGCTATGTCTCGGCCATGTCATATTGCAACAATGGCACAGTTATTGTGTTCCCCATAGCTTGGGAACTCACAATCTTGAAAAGGCCTCAAATCTCCCCTAATGTTTTAATCATCAAAAATTCAATTTTTGAAAAAAATTATTCTTAATTTTTCTATTGAAGATTTTGTATGAGGGTGTCCATTGCAAATCTTTTTTTTAGTAATATATAAAGGCTCGTGGAGATGAGCTTCAAATACTTTGGATCTAGAGGACAAAATCACATTATATCACATTGGGAATTCATTTTTAAAATTATAGAATAGATTTTGAGAAGCTTTAAATCAATTATGGTTATGTTTATTATGCCCTTGTGAATCATATTTTTTTCATGACCTCAATTTCTGATTTGACATTTGTAAAACTCAATTGAAAGATTTCAAATTACTTTTACAGTTTTAACACCCTCTTGATCAAACATTATAATCTTTTTATACACAAGTGATACTATATGGGTTCTTTTGTGTGTGAATGATTATACATCTAGTTTGAATTCATAAGCTATAGTTTTTTTGAAATTGATAAAACAAATCAAAACCTAGGCTTTTTGTTTAGTTTTGACTCTGGAGCAAATTCTAAGAGGCTAAAAAAAGACCTTGGACATTTAGGGGTTAAAATTGGAATTTACTAATTTGCCGAAAAAGATTCATATACATAGCATAACATTTACTTGAATTAGATAGCATCAAACAATTTAATTGAGCCTTTTAGTACAAAATTTGCGCATTGTCACACCAATGCATTTCAAAAATCATTAAAAAAAAAACAATTAGAGAAGTTTATTACTGGGATTTTGCTAAGGGCATAAATTTTTTCATGGAGATAAAAGGAAGAAAAATATAAATTTTTTCTTTTTAATTTTATGATATTCAAAAAAGGAGTTTTAATATTATAGTTTTGATTACTTATATCTCCATTTGAAAAGAATTTTGGGATGACTTGAGTTTTGGGATATAATTCTATATGAAAAAATTTCAAGTAGTCGTGATAATGAGAACCTAGATTTAAATTGAAACATGAACCTTATTCACCATCTAAATATTATCATTTTCTAGTATTCTAAAATAAGATTCCTATAATCCTATGCATAATCTATTTTAGCAAAAAAATTCTAATTTGGGTTTATAAGTGTATAAAATTTAAAAAAACTTGTCTTTTGATTTTTTAATAATGATACTCAAAAACATTTTTGTAAATGGTTTGAAGATTGAAAATTGCGTTTCTGTCAACACAGATTTTGCATTTGGGGGCAAAAAACAAGAAACTACGTCACCTAGCTTTTGTTGAAGCCAACACAGTTTTCTACTAGTGATGTGTTAAAAAAATGACATTAGGTTTGGAACTTCCTTCTATAGTTGATGTCCTTGTGAAGTCATTGCATACAAGAAATTGCACTATTTCTACTAATTTTGAGCTTCCAATATTTATAGATTGTGCTTTATATTTTCAAAAAATTCATGAGTTTTACATTAATAGTAAGAATGTCTACATTCTCTTAGTTCACAAAAATATTCCAAACATTTCAAGCTTCCATCCCCATTCAAATACAACTTTGTATCTAGAAACTCACCTTCTACATTTGGGGGCCACATGCATTCAAGTTCCTTTGGGAATTAAACCTTAAAAAATTTTGACTATGTATTCACCAAAAAAGCTCCAAAACTACCATTTTTGAAGTAAGTACCAAATTTTAGCAAAAAAGTCCAACAATTTTGGACTCATGTAACCATAGAATCTTGTAGTGAGAGTGCTTCAAAAGATGTGGAACAAATTTCAGAAAATTTCACCGTGTAGATTGCAAGATATATGCATTTGAATTGACATAAATCCTTTTTTGGCCTTGTGAAAAATTGGGTAGTTGTTCCTTTGCTCGGCCATCATGTGGAGACTCTGTTGGGCACACAATAGACTTATTTTTGAACAAGAACACATTAGCTCTATGGAGATTAGTAAGTTCGCTTGGTGAGATACCATCTTGGCTTGGATGGCTTAGAGAAACCACATTCTTACCTTCCTTAATCCCTTAAGGCCCAAAGAGCCTGTTTTGGGCCTCTGACCTGCTCAATAGGTCAAAGTTACAACTTCATTTCCCTACATTCTAAGAAATATATCTAAATAAATTTCATATTCTGATGTTCATATTGAACGGGGAAGTTCAAAAGTACAATTGATATCGTGTAATAAGCTTGATGTACAATGCATACTATCAATAAAAGTTCAAACTTGTGAAAAAGTACAGAAAGTGCTTGGACCTTGAGGGGTTAATCATTGCAGTGAGGATAGGCAAAGGATTATTAACCATGAGTTCATTAGCACTTGGTGCAAAAACAATGTTTTCTGCTCCAGCACTCTTCACAAGCCCTAGTGGCAGCTTTCCCTCAGCCTAGGAGAGAGGCTGAGGCATCTGCACATGTCAGACTGATGTTTTCCTTTCTCTTTTTCTAATGGTCACCGTTCTTCTTCCAAAAACAATTGGGCAGCTACCCATTACAAGGTCACATTTTTGTGAAAAAAATGTCCAAAATGGTGGTCCTTCTTTGGATTCATTCTTCAAGGCAAGTTCAATACATGCTTGAAAAATTTCAGATCATTTGGAATTGTACAAGATATAGGAAAAAATTAGTAAGTAGAAAGAGGTAGAGAATGATTCAAAATACTAAATTGTTAAGAATTTAGTTATGGAAATAGAAAATGCCAATCCCAATGGTCATAATGTTGTAATAAAAAATCTACACCCAATGTTTTTATTTTTTTTTCAAAAATATTTAGAATTGAGTTAAGAAAAGGACTTCAAAGTTTATTTTAGAATAGAGATTTTGTAACTACCCGCAAACTAATATTTTTCATAACTTTCATCTCATTAATCAAAATGGAATGATTAAAAACTTTTCACGTATATATAAATCTTGGAAAACCAATTTCAATTTTTTATTTCTTAAAAGAAAATTTAAGATTTTTTTGGGCTACCCGAAGATCAATGAGAATTAAATATCATTCAATAACTTTCCAGCCATGCAATCAAAAGTTACAAAACATATTTGGGGCTTAGAGCAACTCCTTAGGCACATGTTGTGTGAAAATTTCAAAGAAAAAAATAAAAATTCCATCTATAGTGATTTGCCTAAAATAGCTATGTTGCCAAAAAAACGAAGTTTGGTCCTTTAGGGGTTAAAATTCTAAAAAGCACCTTTTTCATTGCTTAAAGTTGCAACTTGTTCTGACAAGCATTTATTCACAACCAAGTCCACATGAACTTACCTTTGAAGAATCCCATATTTATCAACCTTAGACCTTCCATAAATAGATATGAACATGATATCATTTTGTAACAATAGCACCCAATTGCTTGCCCAAAGAAAATGACAATTACACACTCTACAAAAATGGGTGGCATCTAATGTGCAAATAGGAGGGTCTAGTAGATATTGGAATTGGGTGATTGATGCCAATAAACTGATCAAAGATAGAACAATCCATTAAGATCAAAAGACCCATTAGTTCAAACACCTACGAGATAACCCCATCACAATTTGTTATCAAAAAATGAGTTTTGGACCACAATCAATGTCTTAGGTGATAGTAATGGAGTGATGAGTGACTACAATAGGAACTTCCACTTTTTGAGTGACTGCAAATTCATTGTAGGAAGTGGGTTTATTAGGCCTTCATATTGTGGCCATATTAGAAAATATTGGGATTGTTATAAATGAGTAAGAGAAGCATTATGGATACTCATTTTGTTGGTCTCCGAGTAGTTTAGAGATTCTTTTGGGCCATGATGGGCACTACACTTCAAAAATGAATAACAAATTCATACTTTGTCGAAAAAATATAATTTCAATTGCTCTTGTTGTTTCTCACACTTGTCTTTCTGAGGAATTAAAAAAAAATAGCAATGGCATGAAGGCAAACTCCTAATTTTGACTATGATAGGTTGTCCTACCCGAGGTTGTCTTCTCTACCAGAAAATTGGATTTCCTTGATGTCTCAGGTCTAGTTAGGACACCTTTTTTTGTCTAGCAAGGCCATTTTTCAACAATTGAGACAATTTTGGAATATCACTTCAATTTAAATCTAAATTTAGAATATAAAATGTATTCATCAAATTGAGACATGTCACTAAAACAAGACTTTAATATGTTAGAATTGTAAACAAGGGATAATTTTTTCAAATTCAAATGTAAATTTGACTTGATTAGATGTTGTAAGGCTCTATTAGAGAAAAATTGCCAATCAACCTATAGACAAAATTCAAATCTTTCTCCACATAAATATAGAGACTCCCATATTTTGAAATTTGGCAAGATTATTAAACATCATCTTAAGATTCTCATATGAAAAATAGAATGCAAAAAATATTTCTTCCCATAAATTTTGTTGTAGTTTAAAGGCAATAAAGTTAAAATCTAGTTAAAATTCCTTGCAACTATTAGAAGGGATTTAGCTACTTCGAAAGACCACAAGTTCCCATAAGTTTTTGGATCATGAGAACTCATCCACAACACTTGACTAACATGGCCAAGCAATAGCCATATGAGATGATAATAATAATAATAATAATAATAATAATAATAATAATAATAATAATAATAATAATAATAATAATAATAATAATAATGATAATAATAATAATAATATTTTATATTTTTAAATTTTGGCTAGCACTAGATGGTTTCCAACATGGTAAACCAACCTGAAACAGTCTTCTAGGGTACTTGAATCTCTTCTAATGCCCTTCATCACATAGTCTCTAATCAATGGGTGATGATACAAAATTTTGTTCTTATGACAATTGAGTTGTTAGTTGCATTATGTGGTTAGTGTCCAATAAATGGCAATGGTTGTTGTCTGTTTTTTGGATGTGTGCGGTAAATGGCAAGTTTACTCTAGACGTCTATAACGTCATGTTTGTCATGTTATCAACAAGTTTGGAAAGACAAACCTTGATTCTACCTTAACTTAACCTTTGAGAGTAATAGAGAGAACATTATAAGTGAGGAGTTTTTTTTGTTGGATCTAAAAAATCTAGAATAATTTCACAACTACTCAATTATTGAAGTTTTAACGGTTGCAATTTGAAGCCAACTTACAGATAAGTACAAATTTGCAATTTATATGAGAATCCACCATGCAGATTTCAAGATTATAATATTTGATGAACTTCGTATTCCACAAATTCTATTTTCTCAATGTCCAAAAAACGTCCTCTTTGATGCACAAAGGTTAATTGCAAAATGATAGCTGACAAACATAGTAAAGGATTGGAAGGCCTAAATCCATGGTCATGTGTACTTCCATGTTAACCCTTCAATGTCGACACAGATGTTTAGTGTCTATTGGATGACAATGAAGCTCACTATGTAGGACAAAACTACAACTATTCATCTTTGAAATTTTGTGCGGAAAAGGGAGATCTTCTATAGTACTTTGACCTCCAATGAGTATTTTTTATTTTTCTAAAGTAGATGATGTCACGTGGTTTCAAAAGGGTCGATTTCCACGGTCACCAGCCCGTCCTTCAAGGGTTAAATGGTCGCTTTTGCACATCCTTCCTTGGTCAATTCCAGATGCATTTGGGAAATTGGTTGCAAACTTCCTAAACACTCGTGCACAAGTAAAGGACTGATTGGTGACACAGGAAATCAACCTTTCTGGTACCTTGTGACATCATCTAATTTTTTTAAAATAAAAAAAATACTCATAGGAGGTCAAAGTATTGTAGAAAATCTCTCCTTTTCGCATAAAATTCTGAGGATGAATAGTTGCAGTTATGTCTTACATAGAGAGATTCTTTGTCATCCATCGGACACTGAATGTCTGTGTCGACATTTATGGGTTAACTTACATTTCCGTCACACTGTGATTAAGCTTAGCTGTTAGCTGCTGTTGCCACTGGCTGAGTGTCTGGCTCTCAAACAGCAGTTGTTTTCAAAGGTGGGGCTCATGGCATTATTTGGCTTCTTTTTTTTTCTTTTGAAACCCAGAGTTTATTCCAAGAAGAACAAGAACAAACGGTGGAAAGCCGAGGGCCACGCCCTGGAGAGAAATAACATGTACAATAACCAGGAAGCCACAAAGAATGCTAATTTACACGAAGACGCTGCATACAGGCTTCTACATTATTTGGCTTTCAGTTGCAGACAGAAAGTACGTTCTCTGAAGTTCTATCCAACTGAAAGTATATTGAAGTGGCTTGCAATATCTTCTGGAATCATCGCAATGTGTGGGCTTCGGATCCTGAATTTTTATCGGTTTTTAAAATCATCTTCAAGCCATATGTTGGCTTTGGATCCTGAATTTTTGTCGGTTTATAAAATGGACTTGAGGTAAGTCCTTACATCAGAGGACTTACATCACAATAGGTGTAATGGAAGTGAAATCAATATGTGCCTTTTTTTTTTATTGGACCAGCATTGGACATGTGAACTTGTACAGTACAATATCTTCCCTGTATCTCTCCATCCTCATACAGTACACAGGATCTGCGGAAGAAAGGAATATTTTATTATATTACATTATATCATATAGTATTACAGCCAGGGGTGATCCTTTCCCCCAAGATGGGTCCCAAAAGCCTCATGTGCCAGTGAAAGGCACAAAACATTTGAAAATGTGAAAACAAGGGGAAAAAAAATATTTGAAGGTAGTTAAGATGCGAGCACCCAAAAGCATCAATAAAACAATTGAGCATATTTGGAGTATATATGGAGTATATTTGGAGCATATTTGGAATATTTTTTTTGTAGTATTAGTGAGTGAAAATCATGAATATTAAAAAAATTAGATTTTACGGATGTTGTATATATTTTCTATCAATTTTCAAAGTCGCAGCTCCCTAGATCATTGAATGTCTTACGTAGGTGGACCCAAAAACCAGTTGACAACAAATCACAATTAAATATGTGTCCTTCACATGTGTCAACCAATCAGAATTAGACATATAAAGGACACATTAACTAAAGTCCAATGTACAAGGATGGGGGCATGGATGCTAATGGGTGTTTCTACCTACGACAAAATCTTGAAATTTATGAAAAATTCTTCATATGATAAGCCAACCTTAACCCCTAATTGCCTAATTGACCATAACCAACCATATACAATTGATCCAAAATTCCAAGCTCGTATCGGTGTAAGTAGTTAAATTCCTTTGACTGTTTCATTTTTTTAATGGGTAGTATCAAAGATTAACTATTGGAAGTTTTTATTTTTCATTGGAAAAGGTAAAGAATTGATTTTTGAGAGGTCCTCAAAGGCACATATGTACCATTAGTAGAAGTGTAAAGCTTGCGAATTTTTCATGATTTCTCAGCTTTGAACAAAGCTTGCCAATTTCATTTGATTTAAGATCTAAAGAATTGTACTTATCCATTTTCTTTAAAAATTGTTCTCAATGGAAAGAGTAAAGTATTTTCCTGATTTTCACTGTTGAAAATGTGAAAATAAGTGTTGATTTGGAGTAATTTGTAATTTCTCCCTATCCAAAAAATTGTATTTCAACAATTGCATGGTAGATTGTGTAATGAGTTCGATAGCTCTTCATTTGAACTTAAGGTTTCTCAAAGCGCATTTTAATGTGCTAATATCATTTCCAATTGTTCATGTCACCTCCAATCCACCGAAATTCTTATATGCAAGTTTCTCAAACATTATGGGGGGACAACATACTAAACATAGTATACATACATTTCTCTTGTTATAATCTCACAACTCCTATGCAATTTCACACTCAAAATTTGTAAGCACAATAATAAGCAAGTTTTTTTTAAATGTCCTTATGTTTAGATTTTTTTATAAATTTGCTTCATTGAAGATAAATATAAGCCCATATTCTTCTTTCATAAGAAAAAATACACTTGGAAAAGCTTGGGCACTTAGGGATTAAATCATCATATAAAGTAGTAAAATTCAATGATTATAGGTACAAAAGCAAGAATCAGACTTTTGATTTGACATCTATTTAAGTCATTTACTTCTTATCCTATTAGTGTATGTGGTATAGGCTAGGGGATTTAATAAGATCATGTGGGCATCAATTTCAAAGAGCACCTCTACCATTTCCCTTGGTAGATACCTTCAATAGAGGTTGGCTTGTCCTTGCATTGTGGAGTGCCCCATTGTGCAATAGTCGAATGTGAATATTAAATAAAGAATCCCATTATTCATGTACTATTGTAATTACTTTCTATAATTTCTATTTTGAGATGGTCTCTACAATATGTTTCTAAAATACTAGTACAAGTGTAGTCCTATATATATGTAATTATTTCAAAAGACACATGGTATAGTAGTGTGGATTCAGAGGATCTTTATGGATTAGATGCAATATATAGAGCAATTGATGAAGCGATACCAAAAGTTTTGGCAAGCTCCAAGGATCCTAGGAATGGAGTGGTAAAACTCCTAATGAATCAAGGAACATTCTTCATTGGTGCCTTTGACTTGTGTATTGATTTGATGTAGATTTTTTTATGTTGATGTGGCTTTGCTTTATTGACCCATTACATATGATGTTGTGTTGCTTTCTAGATGGAGTTGACTATGGTAAATTGTAATTTGAGAAAAGGGGACTACATAGAGTACATCATTCGTGAAGTGGAAATGAAGTAAGTACAAGAACATTTGTACCAACATGCTCCTTTTATGAAATATGTGAAGATCATTGACCTTTCTTTTCCATCACTAATTCATGGCATTGGATGAGATGATGATTTTCTTGAGATGAAACTTTCTATTGAATTATTTTGCATAGTGAGACATTGTAAAGTCTAAACAAATACCATTTTTCGTAAATGCATGTGTGTGAGCACAAACTTATTGCCAATTTTAGGCAATTTTGAATCGATCATTATCTCCACAAGTAACAACATTGGAACAATGCTAAATTGTGTTCTGAATCTAAAACTATTAATTGTTGAATTATGTGGAAATCAACATGGAAATTTATATAACAATTGTGACAAGATAGTGTCTAATTGTCACTAGTATAAGGGAATGGAGAAGTCATGAGTGACTAGTGTTGAAACTTAACATTGCCAATGTGTGGCATGTGCAATTTTAGGAGATTATGTCTTTTGGTGTTACTAGAAGTGAAGTACTACAAAGACATGTTGGAGAGCCTAAATTAAAGAAGTAAGTTTCACAAAGGGGTGCTAAAAATAAAGGTTGTTTCCTATGAAGGTCTATGCTTTAAATATACGACTTGTTTCTTACCAAGGCCTCATTTGCACAAGATAGGGTGATCTATTTTCATGAATGAGGGGAATATGATGTGGACTTTCATTCATTTAAGATAACCAGAATTAGATGACGTACTTGCGTGGTGGCAATTTCTCTATGGACATAGATGATGGTTGCCTTGATTGTAAATTTATTTGTTGTAATATCATAGGAAAATTTATAAGAGGCAAAGACTCTTCTTATCATTATGATATAAAACCCTAACATATTGATTTATAATTTCTTATATTATTTGTTTTGTATGCCACCACGTTCAATTTTAGTGCTTCTTAGAAATAGGTTTGTCTACACATCAAGAATAAGTCAAATTGTAATCTACACTTCCTTAATGTCTCCTAATTGATGAAAAATTCCAAAATTTCAAAATTGATGAAAAATTAGAAAAAAAAAAATAGTGCAATCTTTGTTGTTTCTATTCCTTGATGGGAATAAATGATCCCCCCTACCATCGCTCATTTGGACATATGCTAAAATGCTTAACATTGTCAGAAACAAGTCTTGTACCTTATGCCAAACTTCACACATGCTTAGTTAAAAGGTCAAAACAAGAGCTTTGTGTCATATCTCATGTATCTATTTTTTCAATTGGGTTCTACAGACTATGAGATGTTGACCTAGATTGGTTGAGTACTAATGTAGAGTCGTTAACTACTATAGGATTGGATGATCAAAGCAGGTCTCAAAAACTTTAAAAATGTCAAAAGCACAAATAAAATTATCATCTTGGAATTTTGTGTGTACATTGTATTCACATAAGGTGAATATCATTGGTTTGGACCATACAATAGTATAATTTTTCCACATTAACAATGCAAAACCATTAAAACAACTATATAATACACTAAATTTTATTTTATTTTTCAAAAATTAGACAATTTGCAATTAGAATTTTGAAAAAATTACAGCACCAACTAATACAAAATTTGTTGAATCTATTTATTATACTCATGTCCAAAGGTCAGTCTCCTTACTTTTGGAGAGAGTGAATGTCACTTCAAAAGGAAATGAATGGCACACTTCAAGAATGTACAATACTTCACACAAGACAAGGGGCACTGTTTTGATACATGATCACCACACAAGTGTATGCACAACCCTTTATACCAATATGAATAAAGCTTACCATGTTTTTCAACCTCTTGTTGTATTAAATATTTTTGAAGAGTTCCATGTAGGATTCCACGAAATGGGTGGTACAATTTTTTACTAAAAAATTGGAATTGGACCACAGTCAAATGCCCTGTTGAAGTCATTGTATATGAGGAATTGTTCCATTTCTCCTTGTTTCAAGCATACAATCTTTTTGAAATCCAAAGGTTCCTTCATTATTCCACAATTTGAAGGGAAACTTTTGACTCCGTGTACGGAGTCCAAAGAACCACATTAGATTCCAAATGAACAAGAACAATGCCCCCCTACAGACAATAATATGAAGCTATATCAATGTTTTTGCATTGACCACCTATAATGTTTTTGTTTTTATTTTATTGAGAAATGAATTGACAAAAATACATGTGAAAACAATCTCTATTTTCGCATTACATTGCCCCCCCCTAGAAAAAAACCCACATGAAACCAACCAGTCTGAAAATGTGCATTGACCAAAGGTACAACTTCCCTTCCCTTTACCAATCCTACCCCCAGAAACAGCGGAAAGGGCATGAGATGCACATGGGTTTTCTCTTGCATCACAAGGCGCATCATTCAGTACTGTACTCCGGATAAGGGAGTCGAACTAGTTTAGTGTAGTACTCTCCTCCACTCCTTCCCACACCAATTCTTGGGCCACACCAATTCTCCTATGGCCACACCGAAAGGTCCCTGTGGACCTCACTGGTGCTCCCCTGCTGGCTGACTAGATAACGTTTTGGTTCACTAAAGTGAGACAGGAGGGGCTACTTCACATATTATACAAGGGAACTTACTAACGGAATTCTTTTTTCACTGGGAGAGGGCAGCCACCAACCTAACCAGACACTAACAGAAGTCCACTGGACCTATACTACCTACCTCACTCACCCAACTCTTTTTTATTTTATTTTACTTTTTCTTTTGGAAACACTCACTAACTTCTAAAGCTGAATCTGTGGCTGTCAAGTTAGTACTTTAGAGGGAGGCAACCCATTTCTGACCACTTAAGGGAAGCATATACATGTATTCACAAGGGAGATTTCAATAGAGGGAAATTTTCCCATGTGTAGAAATAGAGTTCACAAGACTTTTGTAATTTTTCAGATTTTTATTTCTTATAACATAATTATTGTAAATTTTTTGGCTGAAGATTTTGCTCCACCCATATTGGTAATAAATATCTTCTTATTTCGGACCAAGGACTGGTTGCAAAATTCAACAAAGATTGGTTGTGATATTGAGAGTCTTGTAGCCAATCATAATGCGCCACAACTGCGATGGAAGCTATACCAACATTAATCATTGTAATCACCTCCTGATCAAAATTACTCCACTTTACCTTACATTGCCAGAATGGGGCAGTGATCAGGAATGGGTTGCCTCCCCTCGAGTGACAGAAGGAGGAAAAGAATTTTCACTACCAAATGCTTGACTTGACTTATGGAGCTGAAGCAGGACACGTGTCGCTGACTGACAGTTACTGTAGGTTTCCATTGCCTCCCATTGAATTTGCTGATGGATGTGCTTGTGGGAGACTCCAACTGCCATGCTCAGGTACAGACCAGCCATTGGACCAAGGCAAGACTCTGGTTAAGTTCAGTTAGCCTGGAGCACACACAACTGACCAGGGTGGAGCCCTGATTGGGGATGAGGGACGGAGTTCAGTTAGTGAGTAGTAAGTTACCAGATCAACTGATACTTTCACTGACTTTTGGGGAAAATGAAGAGAAGAACCAAGAAAAACTAGAGTAAGACAGACTTTTTCACAATGTCCCATGTGGGTGATCTCCGATAGGTGTGGCATAACTTTCTCACGTCAATAAATAAAAAGTGAATCACTTCTTTAGAGATGAGGTGGGTCAATTGTACCAAATCAACAAATTTTGTTGTTCAATGTTTATGACTAACTTATAACCATAAAAAATTACGGTAGACTTTTTCGCAAGTTTTCTCACATATGTGAATCTTCTCCAGTAGTTGTGGTAAAACTTCATCATGTCAAATATGCAGGTAACTTGTCTATAGGAAACAGTGGATCCCAATCCGTGCAAGGAGATCTTACTATTGAGTGCTCCATCCAATTGGAAGTATCTTAGTGTTCAAGAGCAAAAAGAATCTTCATCATTTTTCATGTCGCTTGTACGAAGAAAAAATTATATATGGTAAAGTTGTCAATCTTGACAAAATAAGCATTTTTTTCCTTACCACAATGTAAAGATAGAACCCCCCCAAGATGCAATCCATGGTCCCAACCTCAATTTTTTCTCCCTTTTCATCCAAAATTTGTCATTGTCTAGTTTTGGCATACGGGTGGCAATGCCTCAAGTGTGTACGTGACATGCAACATGTGCTTCGATATTTGCATCTTTCAAAGATCAGAATCAGATTGTGTCAAACATGCCCTTGTACTATCAATGGCATTCAAGTACATGCAAATGGAATCCAAGAGTATTTGTTTGAAAAGCAATGTTCTTTTTCTTTTGTTTCATCACATTTGCATCACGCCCCTCCCCCAACCCCCACAAAAAAATTAAAAAATTAAAAAAATTAAAAAGCTACCCACCATTGAGTAAAGCAGAGACTTGACCGCTAACTTAGCTAAGGGTGGAACTTCTTGCAATTCCAGTTTCAATTTGGAGTCTTGTGGACAACAGCCATTAAGACTGACCCCTTGGGGCTCCAGGACATATTCTGCGGCTCGGTCATGTATTGCGGTATCATATGTTGTATTTTCCTCTTGGAATGACATCTCTTTCATTTGTGTCTATAAAAATAATGTGGATGACAGTAATTTAGTATTGGGGATAATGTTTGAGTTTTACCAGCTATTTTCCTTTGATTCTCTTGTTGACCAGTTTTTCAAGTATCAAGTCCAATTATTTTCTCTATTTTTTACTCCAAATAGAAATTTAATAGATTGTTTTTTTGCTGATGCTCTTGAACTGCAACTGGGGTTTGTCCCACCTGGTAACTTTCAACTAACTTTTCAACTAACTTAACCGTCATTTTTTTACCAAACTTATGCTGAATAACAGAAGCAATGTGAGCTTCTTTGCTTTGCCAACATTGTGGAGAGAGAGACCTCAAGCAAATGAATGCTTGCATATGCTTTGAAGCATTTTCAATGAGTGATTGCGCACGTAGAAACATTTTTATTTTATTTTTAAAAAAACAAATGAAGTATTTTCAATACCACAGGGCATTGAAGTATTTTCAATGCCTGCATGTTGTGCAGCAAATTCAAACTGCCCACCTGCGCAAGGTAAGTTTAGACCAATAAATACACAGATGATTGCCCACACATGCCTCACATGGGCAATGGTACAATAAGACCTCCTCCTATTCAAAAGGAGAGAAAAGTAATGAAAAATTGTTTTTATTATGTAGTGGAGTCTTGCTACAAATAGTATATAACATTATTAACCTTTGGATATGGAATAGTTGAGATACGTGTAGCTTGTTGGTCTCTACTTGCTTAAAGTGAAGTATATGATGTCTAACTTTGGAGATACTTTTATTTATATTTATATTTATTATATTTATTATATTTATTATTATTATTATTATTATTATTAATTTATTTTCTTCAATTATTTATTATAGGTTACATTTTGACTTGTTTAACTTCTAATGGTCAATTTTTTGGTGAATGAACAATGTAACTTAAAATCTGGATAGGTTCCTATAAAGTCAATTTGGGTTGGATATTCACATAATTTTGGTATAAGGTGTGAACATGTACCTCCTTAGTGGGAATAAGGTAGAAGCACCCATATGTAACAAGAGTCATTCATAGACACCTAAAAAAGAACCTAAATTCAAAGGCTTGTGAATTTAAAGTAGACAAGTGGGGTTCTAAAGTAGACAGGGGGGTTCCAAGAAGTTGTCACTCTTTCAAAGAGTAGCCAATCACCCGCACTTGATTCAAGTTTAGGGTGTCTTGCTTTTGGGTGTTTCCGTGCTCGCTTGGGTGTTAGTCTAGTGTTCACATTAGGTGCATCTATGAAGTTGTTTCAAAGATTCATATACTATTCATACAAGCTCAAAAAATATGAAACTAATTTTGTTGGTTTCCTAAACCATTTCCTAACTTGTAGACAACATTTTTTTCTACATAGACCCTCACGATCATGTCATTTTTAATACGTGTCTATTTTAGTTGTTCCTACCTTATAATTCTTTCATCAATCAAGTGCCCGAACCAAAAGTTATGCTCACTTGGATTTTTTCAATAGCCCAAACAATTTGGGCATCTTTTGCAAAAATGCTCATCACCTTCTAAAATTTGGCATGTATGTAACTAATAAAATATGGCATACATTTGTCCCCAAAAAATAAAATTTGGTTATGAAATTACATTCCAAGAGGAATCAAACTTTGTTAGCCATGTCAAGGTGGTTTCAAGAGAAAAAAATTCTTATAACTTCAAGCCCAATTATCTTGTAATTTGTGAAGTCAATGGTCTTGAAATTTTTCCCACATACTCCAAATTTTTGTCTCCAACTTTTCATCTTTTGGATTTCAAATTAAAAAATTTCCTCATTGTACAAGAAATCATCAAAAAATGACCAATGTATGCCAAATAAATTAACTTGTTTGCATTGCAAGGTGCTTTAGAATAAGCTAGACTCCATATTTTCTTCTTAATTTTTTTATAAGTGAATGTAACATCATATACTTATGAATGGTCAAAATATATCCTCATTTTTTTATAGAACAAAAATTTTAGTGCAGAGGGCTTGAAGTCTACTAACCCTATTTTGCAAGAATGAAAATTTTTTTTCTTACTTCAAAATTCATAATCTTTCAATCCATATGGTCAAAAGGGTTGAAGTTTTCCCACATGTTGCTTTACTCGTTTAACCCCTAAAGGACCGAGGGTTTTTTAGGGAGACATTGTCCCAAACTACAGTTTTTTGGTATGTTATTCAAAAATGAAAATTGAATTTTTTTTGGAAACTTTAACCATACAAAACTAAAGTAAAGTATTTTTAAAAAGTGTGGAAAAAATTTCAGACCATTTGACTGCATGGATTGAAAGATTATAACATTTGAAGTAGGGAAAATGCCTTTTTTCATTCTTACAAAATAGGGTCAACAAACTTCGGGCCCTTTTGGAGTAAAATTTTTTCTCTACACGAAAATGGGTATTTTGACCATTTGTAAGTATATGATGTTAGATTCACTCATGAAAATTTTGGAAGAAAAAATGGAGTCTAGGTTACTCTAAATCATCTTGCAATGCAAGGACATTAAGTGAATTGGCAATTTGCACTTGTCATTTTAGATGATTTCTTATGCAATGTAGAAATTTTTTATTTGAAATAAGAATGGTGGAAAGTTAGAGACAAATGTTTGGAAGACGAGAAAAAAAATTCAAGAATTTTGACTTCACAAATTGCAACATAATAAGACTTGAAGTTAGAAGAAATTTTTTTTTCTTGAAACTGCCCCAACATACTAATTACAGTTCAACTCCTCTTAGAATGTGATTTGAGGACTAATTTTTTTGCTTTTGGACTATTGTATGCCACATTTTATTAGTTACATACATGCCAAATTTCAAAAACTAAGGAGCTTTTTGCAGAAGATTCTCCAAAGATTCTTATATTGCCCAAGTTCCCCCTAAGTTGAGGGCAACATAACCTTTGATTGGGCACCCAATTGGGAAAAAAAATAGTTTCCCACCAAGGAGATACATGTTTACACATTGTATCCAAATTTCATGATCATCCAACCAAAAATGACTGTGTAGAAACCTACCTAAGATTTTTTGTGTATGTTGAACAGACACTTGGTCCTTTAGGGATTAATTTACTTTAGTAAGATTGAAATTAAAAAAAGAATTTAATTTTTCATTCTGGACTATGCATAAAAAATTGACAATTTTGGACCTATTCTTTTCCAAAACACCCTTTGCCCTTTAGGGGTTAACCTTTAAATGACATTACAAACCCTACATACATTTTGAAAGTAAAAAACTGGATTTTCACATTGTTCTTCATTTTAAAGGTTTATAAACTTAACCCCCAAAATATAGCCCCAATAATCTACTTTGTCCTCCATTTTAGTTATTTTCAAAATTGTTAAAAATGAAATGTGTGTTTTAATGTAAAAATCTAATGAAGTTTGATCAAGTGCACATGAAATGTCTTTTAAGGGTTAATTGTACAAAATAGTGGCATATTTTGGGCAAAAATTGTCAGAAATTGATACTCTATAGGCTATGCAAAAAAATGGAATTTTTAATAATAAAAATTCAAGCATAAAAATTGCAATGGACTACAATGTCAATGTGTAGAAAAATTCTAAAAACTTTGATTGCATAGATTAAATGATTATAATGTTTGAATTTGGAAGAATTTTTTTCAATCATACTCAACAGGGGCAATAGACTTTCTTATCATGGAATGGAAATTTGTACCAAATATACTTTTAAAAAAATCCATAAAATCTCATGATGGTTTTCTACATGCCAAATTCTAGAGGGATTTTGGGATTTTGGCGTAAGTTTACCAAAGATGCCCAACCTACCCAAAATATTTGTGTAGCATAACTATTGATTAGGGCACCCAATCCTCAAAATATTTAAATTCTTGCAAAAGAGGAATTAGAATAACTCTATGTCAAAGTTTCAAAAAAATTCATTGAAAATTGACTTTAAAGTAACCTACTAAAGTTTTCAATTGTCACTACAAGAAAAAACACCGTTCAATCTAACATGAAAATGAACTAATATATGTTGGTTATTTTTGTTGGTTAGGACATCTTGATTTGGACAATAATCAACACAACTATGTTGATTTTATTTAGTGATTTGATCAAATTTTTATTATTATAAAATTCACGACATCAACTACCACCTAGGCAAACTTGCCACCTAGGCAAGGCTACCAAGTCATCACACCCGCCATGTAGATAGGCTTACGAAATTTAATTATAGAATTAATTCAAATTCAATTTAAACTAAAAATAATTTTAAAATCAATTAAGATTCAATTTAAGAAAAATTGAGGACAATGTTTAAGTTAAATTAGTATGTAGTTGAGAAGTGAACTTTGATGACCACTCACAAAGGTGATTGGAGAGGTGAGAAGACAAGAGCTTTATACAGGTGGTCATCCAAGTTCACTCTCAACTACATACTAATCTAACTTGGATATAGTCCCAAAATATTCTAAAATTAAATTTTAAATCAAAGAGCACTTAAATTCTACTCATCATCTGATTAATTTGATTGTTGAAGTAACTAAACAAATTTTGGTTTTGGTAACAATCAACATATTTTTGTTGGTTGTTATTTTTTCAAAAAATGTATTGGCTAGATCAACACACGAACTTCCATTTTTTTCCCAATAAACACAAATTAGTTGATCTTGTGTTGATTAGGGCCCCTTTTTCTTGTAGTGTGTCCACTTGGTGGACAATTGTCCTTAAGGGGTTAACCCCTAAGCGTTTTGAAGTCCCCATTAATTGTGATGATGAATGTAGTGCTTTATAATAAATTTTTGTTCAAATGATTTCTCATTCACCAAAAATAATAGTGGAGTATATACTATTTTAAATCCTCTAGAATTGATTTGATAAAATTGGTGTGAATTACAAAATTGTACAAAGATACGAAAAAATATGCAAAATTTTAAAATTTAAGTGTTAACCCTTTAAAGACCAAGACATATTTTAGATAGAAATTGTCAAAAATTGACATTTTTTTATTGCAATGGAAAAAATCAAAAAGGTGTAGAAAAAAATCCATAAAACTTTGACCATACAAATTTAAAGATTATAACATTTGAAGTTAGAAGAAAAAACTTTTTTTCCAACCTTTCTTGACTTGAGTGAGATTTTTACACTACACATGATTATTATTTTTACATTTGCATCTTGTTAGATGTAATTTACATATTTGCCTCATTTTAGAAGTTAAGGAGGATTTTTGCACATGCTACCTAAGTAACCCAAAAGGATCAAAGCATCATAACTTTTGATCCAGACACCCAATCCCCCTCCCCCCCCCTCCCAATCCCATACAAAGAATACACATTCACACCTTGTCTATCAAAATTTTATGAAAATTCCAACCCAAATTGACTTCATATATAACCAATACTCCAAATCTTTTGGGGGTACATTGAATGGTCACTTGGTGCTTCACGGGTTAACCACCTTAAATCACCGCCGAAAACGTTTTTTTGTCCGATGGATGACAAATTTTTTTCCTATGAAGGACCAAAAAAACTATTCTTCATCCTTGTGCACAAAAGGAGAGAACTTGCACAATAGTTTGACTTCTAATGAGTGATTTTTCTTTTTATTTAAATAGAGAATGTCACACATTTCCAAAAGGGATGATTTTCACGGTCACCAATCCATCCTTTAACCCTTCACCGCCTGAAGTCCAAACATGTGTAAAAGCTTACTTGCTTTTCAAGTCCTATAAGTCTAAATCTCAGTGAGGTATGAAAATCTCAACCGTACAATATTGTAGTGTGCATGTTGTAGACGGTGTGATAAAAATTTGGGGTCATTTGACCGTATAGATTGAAAGATTATAATGTTTTAGTGTTGAAAAAAGATGCTGAAATTTTCTTAAAAACACATTTGGAGGTGAAATTCGATTTCTAAACCTACTCAAATGAAAAAATTTTAAACTACAAAGTGATTCAAACCAAAAGAAAGACACTTTGGTGAAAAAAAATCTCATTCAATTGACTCATTGTGTCTGCAAAATTGTTTTGAAATGTCAAAAAACAATGAAAAAAGTAGCAAAAAATCACATCTATGTCTGAATCTCCCTCTACTAAAATGCTTCTCAGTCACTCATAACCTCTTGGATTCATATGAAATTTTAAACACACAAACTAGACTGGTATGCGCAACTTTTCCAACAAAAATTATTGAAAACGGACCATGTACGAAGAAGTTATAAGCCGCCGAAGTTCATTGTAATGCAAAAATGTCTGGATTTTGAACCTCGAATTGCTCCCAAACATTCAAAACAACTTGGATTGACATGAAAATTCTACCACAATAACTAGACTTTAAGGTGAACACAACCCAACAAATTTTATTGAAAACTAACATTGGATGAAGGAGATACAAGCCCCCGAAGTTGCAGCCATCAAATGCAGTTTGGTGAACT
Source organism: Straminergon stramineum (assembly GCA_963920665.1). Taxonomy (NCBI): domain Eukaryota; kingdom Viridiplantae; phylum Streptophyta; class Bryopsida; order Hypnales; family Calliergonaceae; genus Straminergon; species Straminergon stramineum. The sequence continues at coordinate 15,578,994 of OY987272.1, forward strand.
TGAGTTGAACTTGTGAACTTCGATTGGCTTTCAAAAATTCAGTACATGTTGTATTGATCTAAAAATTACACCATACAAACTAGAAGAAATAGCGCAACTTTTCCAACAAGTTTTATTGGATTCAGACATCTGATGCAAAAGTTACAGGACTTTGAATTCGACCTGAGGACACTTTTCGTCCCCTGCGGCGATGAAAGGTTAAGGGTTAAAGGGTTCTAATAAGTGAATGTTACGTGATTGCTACATTTGTGAACTATTTTCCCCACCCCAAGGCCCAAGTGGCTAGAAAAGTCAACCCTCTTCTTGGTCAATGCAGTTCCCCATAAGACAGGTACGATAATGTAATGATGATCCTAATCATATGGCCAGAGGTCGGATCCAAGTCCTCAACTTGAGTCAATTCTACACATTACCTGACCATTATGACTGGGACTACCAATGGTAACTTAACGTACAACAAGAACAGTCAAGTGACGGAAGAACTCTGGCTAGGGACTTTTTCAGAGCTGGGGGAGGACGCGGAAGTCCAGACTCCAGACCAAGGTTCTATCTTATTATTATTACAGTACTGTACTTTACAATGCCCCACCCTTAATTTTAACTTACTCTCCCAAGATAAACTTGAGCTGTGGGTTCTCAAAAAAATGGCCCTGCCTAGTGCAATGAAATTCTGTTTCATTTGTGTAAAGAAAAAAAAGAAAAAAGAAAAGAAAAAGCCCAGCTACTCAACAGTTGTGTGTCTCTTCCTTGACAGAGAACTGTGGATTGAGGAGAATATCTTTATCAGACTCGCTCTACACATGGCAATGAGCACCAACAGCCGCCACATGGCTGCAGATAAGGGGATGTACATTGGCACAAGGGAGCTCAATTTGGGCATCAGGTGGGCCTTCAAAGTGCGGGAGGGTGGGGGACATGCTCTTCGAGCATTGCTACACTAAATAGTAAAATTAGGTTGCCCCACACTATATAAATACTTAGTATTACATTACAAGAATGGACTACTTTTGAATTAGGTGTTGTTGTAATTGGAACTCATGAACCTTCATTTGTACAAATGGAAATACATGTAGAAATTTTTGTTGATTTTGATGGCTTGTAAAGTACCTTTTGGGGGGTAAGTCAATCTAATTGTTAAGGCAACCTAATTTCACTATTTAGTGTAGTGTTTCACTGGAAATGTGGCTTGCTATGGATATCCATTTAGCTCCAACTGCTCCTAGTGAGCCACAGGTTGGCGAGCCAACACCCCCACTCATTCTCGCCATATGAGCCTGATGAAAGGAGGATTCACCCAATCATTTGAATTCTTTTTCATCCACCGGTGTATCATTCATCTTTGATGATGAAATCTTGTTCCTAAAACCACCTAACTTGGAGCTCAAAGCTAGGAGTGTGGTTTGGAAGGAGGATGATAAATTAACGTTGGCCTAACAACCAAGAGTATGGCATTGAAGAGAGTCCTAACAAAAATAAAATTGAAGTAGCTAGATGTCATGACCCTTGTCACAACCCTTTGATGGATGAATGCATAGATAGATGAGATAATTTTTGATGATTGTGTCATGATCTTCATATTATGGCCTTTGATGGATCAATGCATTGATGGATAAACTAATCCATGATGAAATGTGCACTAGTGGACAAGCAAAGATTGCTTGGAGATAGATTTCTCCAAATGGTGGATTTGTGTGTTGGAGTTAGACAACTCCAATTGGATGACAAGGGCATTAGAGTGCTTGGAGATAGATATCTCCAAATGATGGATTTATGTAGTGGAGTTAGACAACTCCACTTGGATGACTAGTGCATTGGATTTAGACAATTCCCAAAGGACATTAAGTGTGAAGGAACTAGGAGGTAAATAACTCCAAGTAGAAGATCAAGCTGTGGATAAAAAATAAACTGCATGAGATATGATCTAGAGAAGTACAACTAAGACTTTTACTTTAATGGATGGTTCTAGATAAAACCAAGAATAGAAATCTAAAAATAGAAAAGAAGTCTAAAGATAACAAAGAAGTCTTAGTTTATTTTAAAGACTAATAGTCTTTATTGATAGTCTCTAGTATATAAGAAGAGCTTAGAGGTGAGGAGACTATCTTTTGGAGATTGATCTCTCTCTATGGTTGGGTGGTTTGAGCTCTTGTAGAAGCATTATTGTTCATAAGTATATTTTGTTTGTTTTAAGAATTCTTTGTAATTTGAAGTTACAAGTTTGTGGGAGGTTTGTAACACTAGAGTAGAGGGGAGGATGGTATTTGGAGGGTTGTTTTTGCAGAGGCCAGTGACTTTTGAATACTAGCCAGGTCTATAGTGGGGTCCTAAAGTGAAGCTGACCATGCCCTAGCCCAAGCCAGAAGCCTTGCTGGTGAAACACTAGCGATGCTCTTAACCTTTAAAAGGCATTTAATGTGTGGTCTTAGTCAAACTTCATTAGTTTTCTACATCAAAACACATATTTCAAAATCTTGATATTTTTCACATGTAGTAATATATGTTTGAAATAGAATTTCATTTTTTCATACTTAAAAACATCAAAAATTCAATTTTATACGATTTTGCAAAAAAATTCTTTGTAAAAATCATAATAATTACAAATCTTTTAAAATAGTATGAATTTTTTTAATAAAAATGAAAATAATAGTGAGAAACATCATGGTATAATTGATGTACTCTTTGAACTCACAACAAGAGAAATTCAAGTGAAAAAGTTCTAAAGTGGTGTATTTTGAGCTTTCAAGATGCTATCTTCAAAGTGTCACAAAAGTTACAATTTTAATAATTTTGAAAAAAAAATGGAGCAAAAAGTAGATTATTAGAGCTACATATACTTAGTTAAGTTTAGAAACATTTAGAATCAAGAACTATATGAAAATGCAAGTTTTGACTTTCAAAATGCCCTTTGGGCTTGCAATGTTTTTTAAGAGTTAAAGATGGACCACCCCTCTCAAATGCCCTTAGAAATCTCTCTAATGCACCTAAGTGGAGATACTCTAAATGGCATTGTGGATAGTTGGAAATTTTAAAAGTTTGTTTATATTTTGTCAAATGTGAGAAAAGCCAATACCAATTAACATTGTATTTTTTTTGACAAAGTATTCATTTTTTGTGAGTTCTTGAAAATAAAATAAAAAAGGCAATTAGAAGCCCCCTGGAACTAATAAAAAAAAGTGCATTCACAATGGTCATCTGACTCATCTACAATGATCACAATATTTTCCAAAACAATCATGCACATCATGACCCTAAAATAGCTACATTCGTATAGTTTAACAACCAATGAGTAGTTGTTCCTATTGTAGTTACTAAGCCATTCTATTGTTAGTCGAAATTCCAACTACTATGGATCACCTAATTGTGGATCAAATGTCACTTATTCAAAAATGATAGTTTCAAGATGGATGCATCGTGCATGACTATAATAGGCTCACTTTATAATGCATATAATGGGTATTTTTGTCTAGTATAGACTCATCTACCTTATATATTGAATTTTTGTGTAGATTGCATTCGAATTGGCACCAATACAAATCCATGTTGAAAAAACCATGGTTTGAAATTGTTTTGTGCTAACTTCATACTAAAACTAGCACAAATGCATTAAAAATAACACATAATTATTTAACACAAAACAATTTCAAACCATGGTTTTTTCAACGTGGATTTGTATTAGAGTGGGAATTTGAAGAGACATATAGATATACCTACACACATATGTATACGTATATATCCTGAAAAATTATATAACCTAAATAGATTTATCTAAGTATTAATGGTGTTGACGTATTGTAAGTATTTATCTAAATATGAACACAGATTGGAGAATAATTTCAAATTCTACCTGATATCAAATTTTGATTGGCTTGTAAGTTTAACCTTGAAATGCATGAGAGGACATTTTGTGTCCTTTGGATGATTATAGGAAGTCCTATTGGATGGAAAAAGTATTTTTTGAATATAGTTTATATTTGATATATTTTTCTACGTCTAGATTGAAAAATATCTTTATTTGAAATATTTAATAAAAATTTAAAATTTTCATAACTTTTGTAAGACATATGTTTTCATCTCTTATAAATAAGTATAAATAGTTATAAAATAGGAGTATATAGAGTAGAAGGATTTTGATGTTAAATTCCATGGTCGTGGGCACGACCTTTTATGACCAATTGGATAGATTATACACCACATTATCACCATTTGGTATTTGTACTGAGAGCATTATTACCCTTATTTTGTATACTAACTTGGATCTACTATGACTTTTAGGCCAGTATTTGCTTCGAACAACAACTTTAGTCCCCCATCCATACCTTCGACTTCTCAACACTTTGTGTACATTTCATGTACCCGGTCTTTGATGTATTATTGTATATGATCTTGTTGCTTGATTAGAGATTCAATGGTAGGTCATATTTACATCTTATAGGGGTAGAGAGCATAGAAATTTAGTTCCAAATTAGAGAGAAGGGTTTGTGATGGTTGAGGGCTTTTTGGAGGAAGAATTAGGTTCCAATACAATGGCATGGAGGGCTTGGGAGAGTTGATTAGGGTCCATAGAGGCCTACAATAAAACATACTAAAGGTGGCTTTTCAAAGAGTGTGGCAAGGGTCATGGATGGAAGTGTTGCAACAACAATTTTAGGAGGCATGATTGTCATTGGACTCCCAATGGCCAAGATTTTGTGCCTAAGGAGGAGTGTTAGCTATCTCGCTCAATTTTGGCTATCAATAAGCTCCTATATAAGGTAACAAACAAAAAATGTATTGTTTTTAGAAATGGATTTATAGGCATTACAATAAGTATAAGGGAGGCAACCCATTTTGACCAGTTAAGCAGTTACACAAATTTGAAGGCGGGTTTTTTCAATTAGGAAATTTTTCCATGTGCAAAAATAGAATTTGGAAGGTTTTCGTAATTTTCCCAATCCCAAATGTGGTGCCTTGGGCATTTAGGGGGTAATACTAAACCCCTCCTTATTTAGTCATCAACATGGATTGAGTGAAGGCATTTCCTCTCACATATAGGAATATGTAGGTGAAATTTTGATTGAAAGTTAATTTTCTACAATAGAGTGTTTATAAAGTTGAAAATCAATACCCAAACATCCAAACACCATAGCAAAAATGGGAAAGGAAAATTTCACATTATTATACAAAAAATTCCACCATGCACTAAAGCTACATTGAAATGATTGATGTAGGCAGTTTTGTACTAATAAAATAGATTATGCACCTCCTTTTGCCACAAAATAATTCATGAACTATATCAATGAAGACAAATTTTTCCTCAAATTGTTTACAAAATGCACATTCAAAGAAAAGAAAAAATTTTAATTTTAATTTTAAAACCCTTACAAATTGATTTCATGATTTGAAAATCAAAATGAAATACAAAAATCTAAAAGAAACTCCAAAAAATACGAACATAAAAATGAAGATCTTTATAATTCAAAAGGCCTGTACTAAAAAAATTGAAAATTATATCAATTGTTATCAATGAGATTTTATTTTAAGCTATAGATTACACAACAAACTATGATAAATTCATAAGGCCCTCTTTGAATTTAATTTTTTTTTTTCAATTTCAAGCACTTCGAGATTTTTTATTTTATTTGGTGGTCTTGTAGCTTGAGTAGCCCTAGTCTTCCAAAAATGGATTTCCACCTTAGGTTCAATGTAAATCTATCACATATATTTTTCAAGTTTATCAAAACATAGCCTCATAATGCATTGTGACAAAAACTTTGTGTCCAATAGCTTACAAACTATTGAAATAAATGACTATATCCATAATTGAATTGTTCATGTACAATATTTGTATAGAAAGTGAGCTTAGATATAAGATTGCCCAACATCTAAGGGAAATATAGATTTTAAAAGAGTGTTTAGGTTTTGGTAGGATGTTACATTTGGTAGGAAAATTTTGACCAACAATATAGTTTGGGGTTCAAATATGTGGAAGATGCACCATTAATGCTCTCATATTCATTGTAAACTCAATTTTTTCTTGAGATATGAAGCTTGATGCAAGAATGTATGAAACACCTAAAGTGATGTAGGAATAAATGATAGACATATAAAATAAAGCATAAAGATATGAAGTGGAAGACTTGGAGTAATTTAATTGCATTAATCATGTGTGCATTAAAGGTAGTTGTTGAGTATTAAAATATATAGAACATTCTCAAATCCAATCCTATCAACTTCTATTGCATGCATCCATTTAGGATCATCAATTATGGATGAATGAGATAGTCACTTAAAATTAAAAGGGCTTAAATTCATGAACTAGCTTTGTTAGCATTAGATGTAAACCACCTATCAATGATATCATTTGCATTGAATTTTCTTGCAAAGCATTAGACAGTAAGGTGTATTTTTTTATATTCAAGAGTCAAACTAGTGGGTTTTTTGTCATTTAGTGTTGGGGGTTGCTTTCTCACCAAAGACCAAAAATGGACATGCCATGTGACTTTTTTAATATTGAATTGGTTGTTTTTTTCTACAAGTCTCTGGCTTTAGAGTAAAAATTTTTCATTTAATTTGATGACACTAGCTACTTTTGAATTTTGGATGTTGAAGGAAGTGGAAACTAAGGATTCAAGTTTGATGGAAACCAGGCTAGCCAATGTGCACTTCATAATTGCTTTAGGTTGCACTTCTTATATTCTTACAAATTTTGTAGAGATTTGAGCAATACAATGCAAACATCCATCACAAAAATGGAAACTTTATTCAAACGGAAGATGAAACACATTTGCCACAAAATGAATGTAGAGTCAAAAATACAATTTCTATAACATGCTCCTAGTTCTCCTAGCTTTGCAACTAGCACAACAAACCTACAAAACAAACACAAGTATTCCAATGCTTGATTTAGTAAAACATTAAAAAAATGGATAAGAAGTTAACAACATGAGCACAATCTAAGCAATCCACATAAATACAATCCAACTACAATAACTAACTAACTAACTAACTAGCAATGATAAAGTAGCACAAAGTTTCTTCACAATCATTTCCATATATTCAAATTAATCACTATCATCATTATCACTTGCAACCAACAAAAATCTAAACTCCAATGCCTAAATTAGTAGGTGAATGGAAGGGATACAAGAACTGAAAGTAAACATGTTGACAACAAATTGGGAGTTCATATGCTTCCAAAACACCCATTTCCATGCTTCCTACCAAGCTAGCACCACAAATTATAAAGCTACTTACTCCAAAATACAAATCGAAGGCAACAAGTGCTCCATCAATGAAGCACTAGATCGTAAAAAGATTTGAGAAATTAAGTTCCAACCTATGTTCCAAAACAGTTACCAAACAAAAAACTAACTGCTCCTAGCAACTAGAACTATACTAAAAGAACATTTTTCCACTCTCCCTACCTCTATAGCATAGAGTAAGAATCAAATTTCATAGAGAATCAATCAATTGATTAAGAATCAAACCTCAAAGAGATATAGAATCAAACCTCTAATACAAAAAAACCCGCATTTTAGGTGACGGGCCTAATTTTTTGAAACAAATTTTAGGTGATATCCAATGCAACAAACTTATGTTTTTATGTGAAAACCCCCTGCCAAAGTAACATCAATTTTGACATAAAAATATGGATTTGTTGCATTGGGCATCACCTAAAATCTATTCCAAAAAATTAAGGCTTGTTGCCTAAACACCGGTTTCTTATAGTTCTCATAGAAGAAGTTGCCCGGAGTGCATGCTTTTGCTCTACAACAAACGAATGCATGTATCTCCATTACAACCATTCACAATTTTTAATTCCCTACTTATGACATTTATAATCCTTCAAGAGTGCAACACAACAATATCTTATTGCTATGAACTTGAGCCTTTCTAAGGAATCTCAAGAATGTCACAAACAAATTTCATTCTTGGAGGCAAAATGGCAAGAAATTCTTGGCATGTGAAGTGAATTTACCATAACAAACACAAAGATAAGGATTTAGGGTTCAACACTCCAATGTGTATTGCACATAGCACTTGAGCTATACCTACCAATTATGCAAAAAAATTTGCCAACAAATGAAGTAAACTTCAATGACAGTGTATGAAAAAGGACCAATTGATGATCGAGCTTGCATAAACATTACTGTTTGTTCCAATTCAATGTCCAACAACACATACCACCAACGACAGAAAAAACAAAAGGGCAACAATGAATTAATCTTAGCACAAAATTCAAATCTCCTGAACAACCTATACTCTCCATTTGCAAAAAGCTAGAAACATGGCCACAGAATATAATATCAACAAAGAAATGAAAATTGCATTTCATAAAGATAAGATTGTAGTTTGAACACTCCCTCAACTTGTAGTGAAACTCATCTAACATTCAAAATCTATCACTTGCCTACTCAAGCGACTCAGCTAACAAGTTGTAGATGTACAATGTAGCTCTGCTTTTTTGTACTATGTCCTTCATTTACAACTAGTGGGTGTCATGCAATCATTGCATGACGGTGCCATTCAATGGCTAGCACTCACTACTTGAGACAATCATCATATGGAAAAAATTTCAACAGGAATACATTTTGACAATGCATGCCCACCACCATGCCAAGGTGATGATCCAACCTATTCTGCAACCTATCTTTCAGGAAGGATAAAGCAAAGAACGTCCGCTCATCTTCCACTCCCTAGAACATAGACCATGGCAATTTGAGTGAGTTTGATGTACTCCCTGATTTTCTTGCCAAGTGATGAATTTGCATCCAAGGTCCTTTAGAGTGTAGTGAGTAGGTTCACTAGCTGATGGATAGAGGCATTCAATGTAGGCAACTCCATGGGAGAGTACGCATTCACAATCATGGCATTCTTGAACAAAGGCTACTGCGACTCCAAAAGGAATTTGTCTAGTACGATAGGGACAAACCTTTTGTACAGACCTTCACCAATCCATTAGGGCTCACCATAAAAAAATTTGATGATGTCAAAGTGCTTCCAAAAGCTAGAATTTTTGTCCCTTTGTAGCCAATATTGCAAGTATACAACATGTAGGGGGTCCATCAAACCATAATTGGGAAATTTGCTTGTGATCTCATCCGTCAATCTTCTTACAACCTCTACACATAAAGAAGGCAATAATTGGAAATGAAATGTTTCGTGCTCAACATCAACTAACTCCACAAAAGGATTGAGTGCAACTAACCTTTGCATTCATTCTGCACAACAATGATAGTGGTAGCATATCCCTCCCGATGCACCATGGGGTCATCATGCATTGCATATAGTGTCCCTCCACCCACTACAAAAGTAAGTGTTTCACATGGAAAATTAAAATTTGTAGATGTCCTATTTCATCAAAATTTGCTCATGTGAGCATTAGAAAACCATATTGTACATATGAAATTCATCTTTGCAAAATGTAGTGTCAATATTCAAGTAGAACTAAAAGAAGTTGTTTTGGCAAATTTCCAATGCCCCCCATGAAGTTGGAGATGAAGGCATCTCTTTTTTGTGCCCAATATATAAGTGTGTCCACCACCTCCAACATTCATAGAAGTGCCAATATGCCTAGCAGGACGTAGGAGGAGGGCCAAATTAGCCTACACAAGCTCCCCACTAGCTCATAAATCACTTCATGGCCTTGTGAATCACGTGAACTATTGAAAACCAACATGACAATGCAATAACAATGGAAAATAAAACTCACACAATTCGCCCAAAAGTAGAACTACATGACACCCCTTCAAATGACCTTCACTGAGTGCAATGAATCTAACAACATAGAAGAAGTTCCTCTCCACCCACCATCTAGTGCTTCAAACCTATGCATCCATACTACAATAACCAAGAACAACTCCAAATTAGCAAAAAAAACCTAGATCTTCCAAACTCACTCACATGTTATTCCTCAATCCAACATCCTACAATACATAGAACCCTAAATGGCAAGAAACTCTCACTCTCTATCCAAAGCCAAAGCTAGCTCTCTAAAGACAATACTTCAATTCCATTGTCAAGTAACAACAAAGAGCTTTATTGAGCAACCTCTACAAAAAATGTTTAAAACTCTTAAGTAAATTGGGGACCTAAACCTAACACTACAAGAGAAAGGGGTGTTTTAAGTGAGTTTTTAAGTATAGTCTTAGACATAAGATTTTAAGTAATGACCTTTAAGGAGATTTTTAGTAAAAATTTACTAAAAATACATCTATTTCTAGTAAATTTTTACTAAAAATCTCCTTAAAGGTCATTACTTAAAATCTTATGTCTAAGACTATACTTAAAAACTCACTTAAAACACCCCTTTCTCTTGTAGTGTAAATATATTTCAGTAGACTATCTAGGCAAGAAGGACCTAAGTATGTATTTGCACTCTACTTGGCAAATCAATCAACCAAGTATTATTGACTCCTCAATTATCAAACTAGCCTCTTGAAAAAGTGGGCTTCATGTCAAACTAAAAAGAGCAATTGACTATCTCAATTATCAAATATATGGACTTACTCTAAACAATGGAATACAAAACTAGTAAAATTTGTGAAGAAAAAAATGGGATTAAAGAGAAACCAAAATTGTAAGAGTGTGAGGAAAAAAGAGTGGACCACAAAACCAATTAACATATGAAAAAAAATGAGTATAAAAGAAACCAAACATGTAAGAAAAAAATGGAACACTAAATTAAAGAAAGTACCATACTTGTCATGAAAAAAATGGGGTGCAAATGAAAAGTAGAACTCACTTGAGCCTTTTGCCCCCACTTCCTATTACTCTTATCTAGTACATGCATCATTGCCCAGATACATTTATATTCTACTAACAATCTTCAAATTGGAGCAAAGTATCTCATGCACCATGTTTTAGCGTTCTTTAGTAACTTGAGGCCTTTGAACGCTAACTACTAAGACAAAACTTTGAATTCCATTGACTTTTAGGGGAATGGACAAAATAAGTGTGTATCAATTGTAATACTTCGATTGTATGCATCACGGGTACTGAAGACGATGATTGTGCATCGAGATTCAAACGATGAGTACAACAATGGACTCCTTTAGCAAAAGGGGCATATTTTTCCTTAAATCTATGTCATAACCCTAGTCTTGAGGCCTTGGAAAATGCTCACGCCATTGGAGCCAAAATAGAGCAGCTTCTTAGAAATCTCAGCATCTAGTACCCCACCCCAATACTCAAGGCAAACATAATAGTATTTGTTAACTTGTTTGCAATTGTTCCATTGAAATCCATCTTCTAAATCGTCAAAAGCAATGGCACATGAAACCAATTGATCATCACGTAATTGTGGATGGCAATCCAACTAGAATTATCTATGGACTAAGCAAAGTACATAGCATTGGACACAAGAGATATGATCTTTTACTTTATGAAGTCATATAAGTGCTTTGCGATGACCCATCCAAATTCATCACCCTAGTACTTACAAGGCATTTCAGAGATGTTCAAAAATTCATATAATTCGTACATAGCCTCAAAATTCTGCCATTGGTCTACTACCTATAAGTAACTAGAACATAGTAAGAAACTATACTCGCTTCTTCCAATACTCTACCATGATGCACCCTTGAACTTATTCAACCATAGTAACTAGCCCATGAGTTGTGTACAAGAGCATGTACTTTTTATGGATTTCTTGCTCACCAAGTTTCAAAATTGTGTCCCACTTCGGCGCCATTTGAACTGGTTTGCCACATACAACCCTACAGGGCTTGTACTACACCATGTGCATCACTCAATCCTTTGCCATGACAACCTCGCTCAACAACTCCTTTGTTGCCCACTCACTATAAAATTTGTGATGGAAGTCGAAGTTCTTCAATTTCTTCAACGTCATCGAAGTGGACAATCATGTAGCCTTTACACCACTTCTATGCTTGGTTCCACCATAGGATGGACCACAAAGGTATTGTCATTGAAATCTAGCATCTTGTCTCCATTCAAGTCTAGCTAGCTTGTCCTCGGAATTATTAGAAACTCCTTCATCATTAGACACAAGGACAATGGTAGGGAAAGACAATAGAACTTTGGTATCTAAAGAATTCAAGTTTCCAAATTCAAAATCTCTTGTACTTGAAGAACTTGTGACAAGGTCGTCTACTTCACTCACCATTAACTTCAGGGGACATGATTCTCTAAGTTCCAACTAGAGGTGAAATAATTGTACATTGTCTTTGCGTTTCTTACTCTCTTTTGGGCATCCACTTCTAACAACCACTTTGTTGATTGCAACTTTTTCTACTTTTTCTCAACAACCTTTGCTTCATGCTGCAGTTGAGCAAGTTTTTGTTTCCACGTCCCCACCAAAAGCATGTCACTTGTGGCCTTTGCCACACTGGCAAAGTTAATATCTATAGGTGTAGAGGAGTCTACCATTAGAGAAAAGAAACCCCAAACCCCAACCTACAAATCCCCAATACAAAACCCAAATCAAACAAAACAAAATCCAACTCTTAAACCCCAATTGGAATAAATTTCAACAACATAGCATAAAAAACCATATTCATGGAAGGATAGTGTGAAGACACCCAATGCAATTGGCATCTTAAGGATAGCCCCAGAACACCACCCTCCTGTAATGTGAAACAAGGCTTCAAGATCATCAAACCCTCCACGATTGTGCACGTGAAAGCAAGCCATAATTCTATGCATATAGAAAGAATGCAACCACACCTTGAAGAGGGTGGAAATCAATTTGGCAACACTTCTACAACTAAGGTGCATACATGTTGCGAAGTAGTTGTGAATGCAATAGACTTAGATTATTAGTGGTTCCCTTTGAAGCTATGGCAAAGTGAAGTGGGCTTCTAGAACTTCAATGTAGGAACAAAAGTGGTGATGGTTGAATTGAATGAGAAAGAAGGTGGTGCTAAGAAACATTAGTGTAGAAGAGAAGGTTGCACTATGAGCATGATGGAAGAGATGTATTGGCACGATAATGGCTACTATGCTCCAAAGGTGAAAGTCAATCTCCCTACCTCTATTTGTGACGTCACCTTAATCCATGAGCCCATTCCATGTAGAAACGATGTTGGGTTGTAATGCCGTGCACTAAACTTGGCATTAAACATGGGTTTTTTCTTATTTTTGTTCTTCGAACATAGTGCTAGGTCGAAGATTTTGGTGCAATTTCATGCCAAATTGCTAGAAGAAAAAAATTGAGTCAAACAAGGAGCAAACTATTTTGCCTTGCTAAAAAATTAACAAAAAAGTTTCTATAGTTAGAAAAATAGGCTTTGAAAAATTCCAAAGTTTTAGACTAAATTAAAAGGAGAGCAAGAAGTGAAATTAACAAATACAACTAAAATCATGATAGCATCTAAACTCCTTGATAAATAAAGTCATGTTCTTAGCATATTGATTAGTTTTGCAATTGACTCTAATCAATATAAATTGAGTTGTAATTTGAAATCAATATCAAACAAGTGACCATTTGCAAAATGTCTTTTTTTCCAAAAGAAAATTTATGATATTTATACATGTGTCTTTTTATACATTCTTCTTAAATATAGTTTCCAAAAGTTTTAATTCTATTTAATAATTTTAAAATATTGCTATATTTATAACAAGATGTTACAATTTAATTAAACTAATTTGTAACTTTAGTATTTCTAACCCATCACATGATATCTTCAATTCCAACAATCAAATAAACATGAAAATTTGAAGGAATACACATTTATTGTTTACTTTGGAGTAGTCCCAAATTATTGTGAACAAAAGATGATGTCACATAGAATATATATGAATCTTCATAAGTGCCCCCATGTAGCACTTTTAGGTTGGAAGTAAAAATATTTCATAATTGTTTAAGGTACCATTAGTAGTTACATTTAATAGTGTACTTGATGGTACATCTTGAGATTCATTTCTTATTTTTATACTTCTTTTCATTGAAACATATAGAATTGCATTACATCAAGTCGTACCTTGTTTATTTTTAAATGGACGGTCTCTAAAGTCTCAAGGCTTATATTTCTTCAAAAAATATTGAAAATTGCCATTCCAAATAACATAAAACTTTTCAAATTTTTTTTTATAATACACCTAATTGCAAGATCCTTCACTAGACTAGTATAAGATTGTTAACATAAAAAATATAAATGGTTTTTAATAATATATTTAATTATAGGATCTTGCACTAGACTAGTATAAAACCATGTGGAAGAAATTTTAGAAACTTTGAGTACGCAAATTGCGGGATATTTTCATTTAAATTGAAGAAACAATTCTTGTTCACTTCCCACAACTAGCTTGCAAGACTTTGCATCTTGTTAGCAAGTGATTGCAAGAAACACTTCTCATTTTTGGTTTAAGAACACAATTTTGGACCATAAGACAGGGAGTACTATATCAATACTATGTATCATAAGCATCCCTATAGATCTAGCATAAGATATTTGTATTGCAAATTTTAAATTGAAAAAATAAAGAATGAAGATGATAGTCTAGGAAAAAAATTTAGGAAATATAAACTTGAATTTCATTCTTTAAAAAAATATTGAGTAGAGGTAGATATGAGAGTAAATGAAAGAGTAGATCATTAGTAGCTCTAAGATGGAATTGAATCAATCTAATCCCAAAGGTGAGGCTATTTCAGAAAGCATAGTAAACCTTGTAGAACTTTTCTTTTTGAATATTGTGAATTTTTTGTTCAAATTCCAATTCAAGATGTTATTCTTTCAAGAAATTTCTATAATTGCTTGAAAAACAAGAAGCTCTAACTTTCACAAATCTAATCCAAATGGAAGGAATTAAATTTTTACATGTAGAAAAAAATAAGATCTACACAAACAAAAACTAATTTCAAGATTTTGTGGGTTTCTTTAGTTTCATGCAACCTAAAATTTGGACTTAGAATTGCATAAATTTTGCTTCCATGCACCAATTGAAACAAAATTTATATTCTAAGAAAGTAACAAAAAAAAATTCTATTGTCACAAAAAGTTTCAAAAAATTGTACCAAAAATTGAGATCATACAAACCCTTCCAAACTCTCATTTGACCTTGGAGGAAGCAATGGGACTTTCGGGGTTAAAGAATCTAAGAGAATCTAATATCTACAAATGAACTAAGTAATAATTGGATGGGTTCAAGAATTTTTTAAATGATTTTTTACTTCAAGACCTTATGTGACCACATCACGCCATTGGCATTGTAGTTTGATATGATGAAGTCCTTGTCTTTAAATTTTCAATTTAAAATATACCTAGAATTTATATCATGTATAAACCATTTGAAAGACAATATTCATTCAAATGTGTTAAACACTAAAATGAAATAAATTACAAAAGATTAAAAGACAATTTGGACTTCACATACATTAGTGTTAGCCATTATTTATGGAAGATTCAATGAACTATTTGCACTAGCATAATATTATAGTAACATGCAACAAGAATTCCCCTTTTAGATATTGACAACATGGTGAAATTTCAAGAAAATATTTGTAATATTCTATGGGATGAAAAAAAAAATCATCATTTCTTTTGAACATCCAAGTTTTTCATTAAAATTAAAAAATGTGCTATAACATCAAAAACCATAGAATAGAGTCTTTTGGGGATAAATTGCCTATAATTCAAATTATTATGCTTTGATCTCTCTAAGTTACAAAATAACACATTTTTCAATTGTAATATTTTTTTAATTATATAAATAATATTAACACAACTATTTGTTATATTTTTATGAATAAAATAATGTTGATAATATAATTGATTAACCACTAAATGCCTAAGCCTCTACATTTTGATGTTGAAAATACTTTGAAGTTAAATAAAATTTGAATTTATTATAATTTTAGTATTTGTGGGTACATGCACGTATATAAGTATATTTTTAAATCTCAAAACTCGTTTTGGACAAAAATACTAATGAGTTTGTTAATTCAAGCTTCCATTCAAGGAGATCCTTTGCAAAATAAAGTTTAGTGTTATAAGTTTTTTGAATAATCCAAAATTACAACAAAAATTTCATATTTTCAATTTATTTTGATTAATTTTGATTAATATTTTGATTTGAAATAGAATAAATTGATTAAATCTAAAATTACATATTCTATCTTTTGGCCTTACATTTATTAAATAACCATATAAATTATAAAATTAGACTTGTAAATAAATAATTTAAAGACTTTAAATAACATATACGTTTTGATCCCTTCCATGATTAATTTTCTTTTTTAAATTATCCTTATAAAATACTATCTTGTTTTTCCTCATGTGATCCTTAACCACCAAATCCTAAGAGGTCTGGGACCAAACTAAGATCTTGTTGTAAAATATAAATAGTAGTTTCTTCAACCTTTGTGATGTTTGCATCAAAAAACAAAGGTCTTAAGCATCAAGATTAGAAATCATTCTTGCATTCAAAATTTGAAATATATTTATGTCTCTCTTGCAAATCAATTTTTATATAATTTCCAAAGGAAATTGACCAAGAATATAATTTTTGTTCATAGCATATCATTTTTCAAGGTGAACTTACATTGGAACTTCAATTGATTTGTGAAAATGGCAAAAGGTTTAAAGATGATACATTAATACTTTCTTTCAATAGTAAATTTCTTAAGACCTAGCAATATTTGAACTATTTTCCTAAGTAGTTGCTTTTGACCATAGCAATCTCAAGTTGGAACAAAAAAGTCATGATAAAACTTGATCTAGTATGCACTAGAGAAATTAAAAAATGGAACCCTTCTAGAAATATGAATAAAGACCTAAATTTGGCATTGCCCATAAAATGGTCAATTGATCATTTAGGGGGTAACACATCTATTTTAACCCCTAAAATAAGTTTTTTTTGTCAAAAACAACTCAAAACTACCAATTCCGTTGTATTCACTTAAGAAAAAATTGAAATCTAACTGTAGTTTCTTATACTTTACTTGTTTGAGATCAAGTGGCAAAAATTCATGAAGTCTGACCAACAAATTGGGAGATATTCGCATGAAAGTTAGAAAAAAAAATATTTTTGAACACTAGCCTACAATTTCAAATGACTTTGACTGCCTCTTATTGAATTTTTTTGCACTATGGACTTTGAATTTAAACTTTTTGTGTTGAAGAATTGAGTCGAGAGTCTAATAAAAATTTATAAAACAAACTCTTAATTTTCATTCTTTAAAAAATTGTTAAGTATAAGTATGTCCAATATTGAAAGAAAAACAAAATTATTAATAGCTCTAAGATGGGATTGAAACACAATAATTCCAATGGTAAGATTGTTCTAGCAAAAAAAAATCAACTTATAAAACAATTTGTTTTGAAAGAATTGTGAAAATTGCATTAAAAAATGAATCTTATAAGTTATTTTTTCAATAAGATGCTCATATTGCTTGAAAAAAAAGATTTTTCATAATTTTCACATCACTAATCCAAATGGAATGAATCAAAGCTTCAAATTTAGATAAAAATATAGTCTATAAGAAAAAATAAATAAAAGATTAATTTCAAGTTGTGGATTTATTTTCCTACCTACCAAGTTGAAATTTGGGCTTATTGTGGTGTAATTTTTGCTCTCAAGCACTGATTGAAATAAAAATTATATTCCCATGAAACTAATAAATTTTTCTATTACATGAGAAAGTTTCAGAAAGCTCCACTAAAAATTAAGGTCATAGGAACTTGCCCAAAATCCATTTTGTCCCGTATGGGGACA
The DNA here is from genome assembly GCA_963920665.1 of Straminergon stramineum. Classification (NCBI taxonomy): domain Eukaryota; kingdom Viridiplantae; phylum Streptophyta; class Bryopsida; order Hypnales; family Calliergonaceae; genus Straminergon; species Straminergon stramineum. Next base: position 15,596,649 of record OY987272.1, read on the forward strand.
ATAGTCCTTTAGGGATTAACTCTTTAGACTTTTAAGATTTGTAAGAATATTTCATTTATTTTGTATAAAACATTGATCATTCAAAAATACAGAAGAGTGAGTATAGATTCCAATAGTAGTGAGTCGAAGAGCACTTGTTTGTTTTATGGTATCTTAAATTTGGTGCACATCCATCAAAACAAAAAATTTCACATGGCAAAATGTTCCTTATTCTAAAATCTTAAAAGGATGCTTTGGTATTACTATTGCAAATGTGTAGGGAGTTAAGAAAACCACATTAGAATCCAAATGGATGAGAATAGTTCCCTCCAAGGTAAAACTATAGGAAGTAGGTTGTCTTTGTTTTTTACTATCTATAACATGTCTTTCTTTTCTCAATAAAAAATACTTGACCAATATAGATGTGAATATTTTATCATTTGAAATTTTGTTGCAAAAGAAATTTGTAAATCTAATCAACAAGGGCTACTATTCTGTGAAACTAGAAGCGTGAGCCCATAAACCTAGAAGACTATACACCTATATTATAGGTGTCTATATTACAGAAACCATCCATGATTATAGTCTAACTATGTTATAGATACCAATATTATAGGTGTTTATATTATAAGCACCTTCAATGGTTGTAAGATATCTACTTACATGTAAACTTACAACTCACATGTTTGTGTTTCTATGCTCATACACTAGTATTCTTATCTAATTAGCTTACACATGTCCAACTACCAAAAAGACAATAATGGATATTTCCACCTTATTGCAATGCAAGGTTTCTAATATTAATCTTATTTTGATGAAGTCCTAAATAGAGATTGATTTTACATTATTTCAAATTACAGTTTCAATCCTTTAATCCTTTAATGCATTTCTAAAATTGTGGAGATGTAATGTAAAATGAAACTTAGAATAGCAATATAATGACAACCATCAAACAAAAGTTGTAAAATAAGATCCATAGATCTTATTCATATGGTTAGATCAATTGCTACATCTATCTTTGTTTAGATAGAAAAATTGATTAACATTGTGGAAATATAATTTTTATTCCAATTAGTCTGATGGAGCAAAATTTATGCCATCCAAAGTAAAGTAGTCAAGATCAACATCCAAATAAATGAAAAGACAACTTGAAATTAAAAATTAAAAATTATTTTTCTTATAGAATGTATTTTTTTCCATATACAAAGTTTGATTGATTCTAATTGCATTATTCACGTGAAATTCATTAAGAGTTGTTTTTTCAAGCAATCATAGCATTTTCTTTAAACCTTAAAGTTTTTTTACATTTAGAGATCTATAACTATTTCAAAATATTGGTCTATACAACAACGCTAAAATTTTCAACTATATTTAATTTTAAACAAATCCAATCTTAGGATCCTTTAGTTAATTTGTTCAAGTACATCATTCCTAAAATCTAAAGTGAGTATCTCCACCAATTGTAAGTTCATCGTACCTAAACTTCAAAACATAGGCCTTTCTAGGCCTTCTCTTAAGGTGATTGAGTTTTATCCTTCAACAATGTAAGGTGAAAAAACATGTCCCATGACTTGTGAATTTTAGTCAATATGTTGGAAAATAAATTGAGGATCCATGTATAGAAATTTGACCCAAAAAAATTCCATGTTCAACTTTAAAATAACTATATAGTGGAAGATGATACTAAATGAAAAAAAACATTCTTAACCGCTAATAACTCTCACAAGAAATTGAAAAATATTCATCCCAATGGTGAGAATGCTATAGAAATAAAACAATCAATATCCTTTTTTCTTTATTTGAAATTTTCTGAAATTGAGTGCAGAAGATGACATTTTATGTTTTTTCTACCTTCATAGTTCGAAAAATAAAACTCTTCACAACTTTCACCTCATTATTTGGAATTGAATACTTCAAATGTTTTTGAATAAGTGTCAATCTATACAATACAAAAATTTAATAAATATATTTTTAGGAATTATTTTTAATTGCCTAGTTTCACATCAAAGCAAAAGAAGAACTTCTAAAATTTGCAATATTATTAGTAATGAAGTGAAATAAAGTTGCATACATAGGTTAAGATGATTAGCATCTATCCTAAATATTTCCAGTGAAAATTTCAAATTATGACATCAATAGAAATTGTTTGAGTTCTCAAAACAAAAAACCCAAAATGGGCTTCTTGGCCCTTTAGGGGTTGAGATCATACATCTACAATTCTAAAAATATCTCAAAATTTATCAAACCTTTTTCTTTTTGTTTGATTAAACCCCTAAACGTCCAAATTCATCTCCAGAATTGACAAGTTGAGAAAAATCATTATAAAGTGCTAGTTGGAAGCACATTTTGGTATTGAAATGCAAATAAAAGTTGTAGATTTTGATTTGTAGATTTTGATTTGTAGATTTTGATTTGTAGATTTTGATTTGTTGATACGGTTAGATTCACCAATGCTATCACCAATCTTTTTTTTTTTTTATAAATTTTGAAAGAGAAATTCTAAAATTCCTTCAAAATTCGATTGCAAGTAAAATATTATCATTTTTTGAGTAAAATTTGTTGGAATGGATTTGAAGTAAGGTTCTCTTCACATGGTAATTTTTTGAAATTTTTGTGTTCTTCCTATCTATGACCTCATTTTGGCTAGTCCAGTTTTGAACTAAAGTCAATGCAGTTTTGGACTGGAGTTTCAATCTGTTCATCGTCCAAAAAATGGACGTCGACATGTTTAGGGGTTGAGAGATGTTCGCACTTTGTGTTAAAGAATAATTCCCTAAATTACAAAAAATGACTTAGGTATTTTGGGATTGAGGTGGATTAGATTGGAGTTCACTAAAACTCACTCCCTTTTTTATGAGGTTGGCCCCCGTCAGACTCTGCTCGCTTGGTCAGGTCTCCCGCCTAACATACAGGTGCACGTCCAACTGGAGTTTTTTACCCCCTGCAGTAACTCCCCAAAGTAACTTTGTAGTGTTTCGAACTCAGTGTTTCGACGCAGTCATGATGACGGGAAGACCATGCATGCATGGACCATGCGGACATGTTGGGACATGGCCCATGACTCCATGGGGCATGCATCATGGAATATGTCCTTGCGATTAAAGCCGTTGTCAGTGTTTCAGTCTCGAGATCTGTGCCGGATGAATGTGCTGAAGTTCTGTTCGGTGTAGCCGTTAGGGATTAAGGCGGCTAGGGTTTAGGGCGGCTAGGGTTTAGGCGGCGGTTGATATTAGGCGGCTCCAGAGCTACAATTTTGTTTCTCCTCAATTGGTTCTCCCAGTTTTGTTGCTGCAGTGTAATCATGCAACGGTGTAGGGTAACGTTGAAGCTGCGTGATGAGTGCGATTGTGTGTAGGTTGCTGAAGAAATGCTTGAGGGACATGATGCTGGTTTGAGGGTGTCTTTTGGTATGCAAATTTTAGATTTAGGCTGCTGTAGATTATACTCTACGGTTTAGGAGTAGAAGGTTTGCCAAAAACTTCGGTTTGAAGGTACTTTCTACTTAGGATTGTTGTTGTCTAGAGTTTAAGATCACATGTTAGAGGCATTGCAAGGAAAGTGCAGTTTAGAGGTTTACTGTAGCCATTCAGTTGCAATGGCGGATTCAGAGCCTTCACGTGCGGAGGATGCCCCATTTTCAGACGTGAACACAAACTCTACACTGCAGTCCCGAGACACTGATCGTTGGGCCCAGTTTTACCAAGACAAGTTCAAAAATGAGCTATGTTCTATTGAGGCGCAAGTGCAACGGCCACCCGAGGGACTGATCCAGCGAGCAGACCTGCTTTGGGAGTTGCGAGAGACTCACCTTATTCGGAAAGCACACGGAAATCGGCAGAAAGACCATGTCGTGGCTCAATAGTGTTTCATCCCGACTGATAGAGTGGAGGACTTCATACGGGGGATGGAAACAACCAACGAAGGTGTCACCTACAAGTACGTGAAGATCCGTACAAAGCAAGGCAAGAAACCTGGAACTTTCAAGCCTACAGCAACTTCGTCAAAGGAGATCATCCGGTATATATGTTTCTCTACCCTTCTCAGTGTTTTAGCTCCTAACTGTCTTGTCATTCGTGTAGACATTGCTCTCTTTCTAACTGTCCTCGTCCATTTCTAAAACTGCAGCTACCACTGTCAGTACGGTCCGCAAGACGATAGTGGGAGGATGAAGGTCGTGAGCTCGTTGTTGCTGCCGAAACAGAGACCGATGCTGAAAGTTTCGTCAACTGCAACGACCCGACGTTCACGAAACACTACAGATGCTAGTGTGAAGGCCAAGAAAAAACGAGACACTAAGAAGACTACCCCTGCAGACATAGAGGGTATTCAGACCTACCTTTCCAAGTGCACGCGGAAGAAGAAAGTGGCTTCAAACCCTTCTTGTAGTGAAAGCAGTACGTTGAGTATTCATGGAGAAGGTCTCCAACCAAGCCTCCAACAAATGTTCCATGTCACTGGAGAACTTGTGACCACCAATTCTAAGCCGCCACGCTCCAGGAAAGTGAAGAACATGGGAGAGCCTCGTCCATCTGTAGCAGAAAACGGAGCTTCCCTCTGTAGTTTTGCAGCTTCGAATAATGTTCGTGCGGAGATCGACCTCAATTCACCTGCAAAGATTGTCGAGGCAGAAGACCCCTCCCCTCAAATTCAAGCTCATAGTGTTTCACTTCTTCAATCAAAGTCACGGAGGGCTCCTCAAAACAGAAGGACAGTTCAGTGCAAACGCAAACAAGTTTCCCCAAAGGCGCCTAAAACACTATCAAGAAATCTTCTAAACATTGATCTCAATGTCGTTCCGTCCGAGTGGAACACTGAGGAAAATCAAGCACCAATGGAGCGCACGAGACATACAAATCCTGTCTTTCAATCTGCTAGAAATTCAAGCCCCGGCTCTGTAGCCAAAATGACTCTTCGAATGGAACAGAGTGATTCGATACAAAACACTAGGGTTCAGAGTTACAAATTCGACATACCAATCGCTGTGGCACAGCAAAACATTGCTGGTGTACAAAACACTGATCCACAGAACATTGACCCAATCCAAGTCAATGATGACGACTAATACACTGGAACTCCGTCTGCTGCTAGCGAGACATGCAACAGTTTACGTGCAAAGAAATTAACGAAGAAGCCAAGAGACTCATTGAAGCAGTGGGGAGGGGCATTGAAGCGGGGATGTCTAGCATCCTTTAGTTTGAAGACTCGTGCCCTCCTACCGGATGTCACTGAGATTTGCATCTTCGAAGCAGACCATGTAAACCAACACAGGGTTCAGTGCCATGGGATGCGAAACACTGGCGACCGCAGTGCATTTTCATGGTACCTGTCACTAGAAATCAAGGAGTTTGTCCTGAAACTACTTCGGAACGGACATAGTGTTTCACAGGTCATGACGAAACATATTGCAATTGTGAAGGACGCTATGAGAGTTGGGAAGGAGATTACAAGAGACATGTTCTTGCACGAACATGACGTCAGAAATTTGGCAACAAAGGTGGCCCGGGAGACGTATATGCTCAACACAGATGATGCCAAAAGTGTGCAGCTGTGGGTGCAGGAAAACCCAAGGCACGTTTTCTTTTACCAGGAAACTGGTGCAGCAGTCCAAGGTGGACTAAGTGGCAGCGACATCCCCTTCACACTAGGAATTCAAACACCTTGGCAACGGGAGATGATGCAACAGTTTGGCCACGAGGGAGCCGTTTCGATTGACGCTACGTTTGGTACGAATGAGAAAAAGGTATCAACGTTTTCATCAGTGTTTCAAACTATGACAAACAAGTTGGCCTGTAGGGTATTTTCAATCACAATTGAATTGCACATGTACCTCCATGTGTTCTTATTTGCTTTTGATTTTTGGCTTCTGCAGTTTCCGCTCTATACACTCATGGTATTTGATGAATGGCACAATGGAATCCCCGTGGCATACGTTTTGACATCGCGCTCGACACAAGAGGATCTCACCCCATGGATGATGGCTTTGGACTACACCATGAAAAACATAGATTCGAATTGGAAGCCTAATGCGTTCATTGTGGATTGTGCACAGGGAGAGATTAATAGCCTGAGGTATGTCCTTTGCAATGAATCTGGATCCACATTGCCCTTCTAGAAACGCTTGTAGTGATATTGTAAAGAAATGATACATAGTTCGCATGTTGGGGTATGGGAATCGTTCTGTTAAAAGCAGCAGGAAGTCCGTCCTCCATGAAATAATAGAAATCACTCTCCAATTTGTGCCATCATTGTTTAACAAAACACTAAGTACTTGTTCACGGTGTGTTGCAGGGTTGTTTGGCCTGTCACGGCCATCTTCTTGTGCTTATGGCATGTGCACAGGGCTTGGCAAAAACAAGCTTGCATCAAAATTCAGGACAATGTTTTGCGATCTGAAATCATGAAGGGCCTTGGATCCATTATGTATGACCGAACAGGGCCTGCTGGAGAAGATGCCACTACCTGGGCAATTCAGAAACTTCGGCAACTAGAGATTTTGTATCCTGCTGTGAATGAATTTTGGGATTACTTTAGGCAACAATGGTTACCAAAGGTACACATGTGGGTAGTTGGGTACAGGAATCTGCCATATGCGGGGCAGGATACAAATGCTGCTATCGAAAATTACCATGGATATATGAAGTCGGTTCTCAAGGCAGAAAGGAGTCGCCTAACTGGTCGACGTGTGGATTGGTGCATCCACGTCCTTACCGGAGATGTCCTTACACATTACTGGTACCAGAGGGTGAGGAAACGCTTTGGGTTTGTTGATAATCGAAAGGAGCGCGGCATTGTTGTGTCGGCGCTCATTCGGGCGCTAGAAATTCCAGACAGCGACGTAACACTACCAGAGTTTCATGGAGATCCAACATACGTCACGTCGACTACTCATAGGCATATTCGGTATGCTGTTCATAATCCAACTGAATTGTGGGCGTCTTGCAATTGTGTGCATTCGCAGAGAGGAAACACATGCAAGCACAAGGTGAAGGTCTTAAGGCTACTCCACCCACAATTGGTAGAGGGGACAGTTGCAAGGTATTGTGGCGCGTTGAAAGGAACACATCAGGTAACATCAATACATGGTTTACAGACCCCAACAAGATCTGGAGTGCCACCCACTATGAGGACTCCACACTCTTCATCCACAGAAGCTCTATTCCAAGCGAAATCACAGTTGCGGCCCTCCCGGCCAGTATTGGACTTCTAATCAACATTGCAAATGCAAGTAGTAGAATTGCTCGACTTCGTTGGTGACAACACTACTCTCATGGAGCACCTACACGCTGACCTCAACCGATCCATTGGGAAGATGAAGTTGTTGGCGGCAGAGATAGAGTCTGGTACCATCCATCCAACTCAAACGAATCCAGTGTTTCACACTATAGAAGATGGTCTGGGCATGCGTTTGGGACGATTGAAAGACATGCTGGAGCGGAAATCACAACCTACGGCATCAAGGAGATTGAGGATGGGAGGTGATTCTCCAGCCTAATTGAAGCTCTTATTCCTCAATCCACACAAACACGGAACGCAATGTTTCACGGGTTCAGTTATCACCCATGTCATTTGTCGTTCTGACATGCTAGTACATTTTTCAATGATTTCTACTATTGTGCTCACTAGCATGATATGGCAATCGTCATACTCTTCACAGTTTCATGGCCTTTATTTGTAGAAGGTTGTTGTGCGGTTTGGGCTATGCCTCGATAGTCTCACTAAATATGAGTTGCTCCATGCATGCGTAGAGATCTGATTTGCGTGTTTGTAAAATGTACTGGTTATTTTGTGCAAGAGCTTGCATCCAAATTTCCCACCGCCACAGGAGGCATTATGGTGCACTCCTATTGCCTACTCTAGTAATATAGCTTGAGTGAATTACTAAACTAGAGAAGCAATTAGGGGGTTTAGGGTGAGTTGGAAACAGTTCCAGGCTTACAACACATCTTTGGGAAGGATTTCCTTTGATCTTATTTGCAGCAAACAAGTAATTAAAAATTATCCTTATTCATGATAGCATGTCTGTGGAAAAATCTCGGTCCCCGTGTTCTCAAAGTCCAAGGATTTGAACGACCAGACATCGTACTAAAAATGTCGTCACGGACTCTCTGTACATTCGAGCATTGTCCTCATAAAACACTGTTGTCAGTAATCATAAGAGTCATGAAACACTGTATTGCAAAGGCGCGCTCCAGGTAGAACACTGACCAAGCATAACGGTGAATATTAAACATGATGCGGCTGGGGCACCAAAGTATACACAACGTTTAGGGTTGGAATCCCTTGGATAAGAACTACTGCGGCGTACTATCTACAACTTCATCGCGAATCACAATAGGGCTACTAGGAACTTCTAAGGAGGACTCGCTACCTGACACGGCATAACAGACACGATAAGGTGCCTCATAAGGCAGGGAGATTTCTGACTCTACCAGCTCGTCTGCCACTGCCGCAATAATATTCTTCTGCATGTCACGCCCCCGCTCTGTTCTCTGCACATTAGTCTGAAACATATCCCTGGCCTTGGCCCTATCATCAATCGGCTCATCACCATGAAAAAAACGAAGATACAACTCTATGAAACGCAAAACACAGAACCCGCACTCGTAATTTCCAGCTTGCGAGGCAGTGCGGACAGACTCTATCACGGGTTGGGAGGGCAGCTGTGGCTCGTGCAGCAATTGCCATGCCCTCCAAACTCGACTCACATACTCCTTGTCCTGAGTTTCGGTGTGAATGTGTGCACTATCCATGTGAAGTACCGAGGTCTTGGTGAAAACGAAGAGGGACCAGTGCAAGTTGTTGATGTAAGGAACCAGCACTTCCATGTTTTCGGGGCATTAGCTGTAGATTCGCGACGGCACTAGATATTGATGTGCCCACTTCAACACTGCGTCGTCCGTATGCGCTTTCCATGCTCGTGCAAGAGGGCCTTGCATGAAAGACGAAGCAACATAAACGTTGGCTCGGCGCTCGACAGACAGGCTCCACCATAGGCGGTGACTGAGAAGTTCGAGAACATTCTGCCCAAGAAATTTCTTCACCCTACTCAGTGCTCGAAGTTGCAACACAGGCACTGGCAGGGCGTCCCATTGGCCACCAAAGAAATTGATGTTGCCACATGAAAGCTCTCCTATCCCACGCCTGAAAACAAAGAAGGAAGAATTGGTAAGGTGTCAGTGTTTCACAAACAATTACATTTTGCAGGCAGTGTTCTGCGAGGGGGCTTCACGATGAGCGTAAACAAGAATCCAAATATATTGGGTAAGGTACCTTGGCAAGCCTTCCATGAGCTCCTCTATGTTGAAATACTCATAGGTCTTAGCAATAGAAAGCCTAAACCAAGTCGAAGACTGTCTGTCCATGGTGGGAGGAGGGGCAAACGTCACGCTCTTTCGGTGAGATAATCTTCGAGCACTCTCAGGGTCAGGGACACTCAAGTCAGGTGGCTTCAAGGGCTGTCCATCACTATCTTCATCACTTTTCTCTGCACTGTCCCCTACTAGGCCTCCAAGCGCGGCGAAGTCGCCAGCAAGGCTCCTCGGTGTGGCCTGTACAACTTGGAACGTGAACTCACCAGATTTGTTTTTTGGATAGAGGAGCCCAATCATATCACCTGGAGTGTCTACGGGAGGAAGACCTTGAATATCTAAATCCTGCGTGGCAATGTCATCAACATCGACTTCTTTCTGCAACGGGGACGTGTTCAACAGGATCGGCACTAGAGTTGCATCGTGTTCTTCTTTTGGGGAATCTAGTGTTTCACCAGTTGGCGGAGCAGAACATTGGCCAGGCGGTGCATGGGACTCAGACCATACAGCGTCCTCGTCCTCCTGGAATGCCGTCTCCATAGACTGTACAAGTTCCATGATTGCACGTCGTGTTTTTTGCACTCGAGAAGCCCACTTGGGGGCTGCTTCGTCCGAAACCCAACCTATGTCCAAGTCCTCTCGCAAGCGGAGGCACTTAGACCAAAACTTGGATTGGTCTACCCAATGTTCGTGTAGGGTTGTCATCCAACAGCGTCGAAACTGCTCGGGGAAGTCGCGTGCCAAATCTTGGAGAGCTCGAATGCGCACGTTCTGCACCCATTGCATAATGCTATCCATCACTCACTCTTCTTTGCCCTCGCAGACCATTTGTGCATCCTTCATCACGGCACTGTGAACCACGTCGAATTCCCAAGTCCCCATGCCAAAGAAGCGGAAGGGGGCTTCGAACGTGAAGACGGAGAGTGCAAGCATTATATCTCGATGCCTGTGGCACATAGTCCTAACCACGGACTTGTTGATTCCGAAAAGCGGGTAGGTCAACTGTCTCCATCTACCAAATACATTGTGCAACGCAATCCGCAGCACTTGCACGAAAGGAGGGGCCTTCAATCTTCTCACTCGACTTGATAGAAGAATTCGGCAAACCTCCTCAGCCTCCTCAACTACAACACATAGCTAAACTTCAATTCCAAAAACACCACTGAATCGAAACATTGGAAAACACAAGGATGGAAACAGTTCCTATTCAAAATGCTTCAAAACGCCGGAGTAAAACACTGACTCGGAGAATTGAACAACGCCAATGGAGAGAAAGTGGAATGGAGTGTTTGACTTACTGTTGTGACTCCAAGGCAACGAGGGTAGCCTGTGAAAGATTTTCTTGTTCTCCACGAGGACCAGCCAAATTGGGCACCAATCCCATAGACAAGCTTCCCGTGTGAAACGCGTCTGGTGCCTAAAGTCAACAACTGCGTCCTGTACGATGCGCTCTTGCTCCGCACGAAGTTCTGATGCTGCATTGCGACGTTTCTCCTCATATTACGCTAAATCTTGCACGTACTGGAGGTATGCCGCCATTAGTTCAATGTCTGGTGGCACCTTACCATACTTCACACTATGGCACACTGAGGTCACAGCGCGCCCCACAGCTTTGCACACATCCGGATAATCCTCCTCTTGCATCAAGGGGTGAGATGCATTTCTTTAGACAAGGCAGTGTGGGTCGTAAATCCTAAGAACTAGGCACACAGAACATTATTGGGGGACATTGTACATTTACAGACCACTATAGAAGACTACCAAAGGCTATGAAGGAATGTCTGTGCAAGTCCAATCTCTGGTCCAGAAATGTACCTTGGCCTCACAAAGCCACCACATGCTACACTCTCGAGCAGCAATGTGAAATCTCCCGCTAACCCAAGCTTCTGCAAACCGTTCGTTGAATTCCTTCGCAGACAGGCCCTCCCACGACCAATCAAGTAATTGCGGCCTGATTTGGAGTAGGTGGTAGACATCGGGAGCTGTAAGGGGGGCTGGCGGTTTAGGTTTACGGCGTGCGGAGGCTAAAGCATCAGCCTTAACATGCGCCGCCATCCTCACCTCATGCTCGTCTCGACGCAAACGCTCCACTCTCCCTAATGTGGAGGTCACCAACTCTGGATGGTACATCTTGGGTTTTGGTGTTCCTCCACCGCACATCCAATACCGTTGGAGGGCGTGGTTCCCTTCAAAGTTCCCTGTCCACGGGACCAGTTGCAACGTCTCTCGGCTCCAATCTAACTTGGGAGGTGTTGTTTGAATGGGTGAATCCGGAGGCGGACTATAGTCTGGAGAATTCTGTGCACTAGTCTCCGTATGCTCTAGTGTATCGCCTGCACACATCGTGTCCACTGCTTTGAAAGTAGTTTCTAGCTCTTCCTCCATTTCTGCTGCCCGTGTCAATGTTTCAAGATTGTCATCAGGAGAAATATTTGCTTCTTCATTCTGGAAGCACCCAATGTCGTCGTCATCGCGAAACACTGGACTTAATGGTTCTGGCCCTGGAGAGGTCAAGTCTCTGGGGTTGGAGGGGCTACTTTCAGGAGATTCTACCACCCTCCTCCTTTTGGAGCGCGCTTGTTGTCCAACATTGTCTCCATGAAGCCGTTCAAGCGGGCCCCTATCTTGAAGTCCTCCTCCCACCTCACCCTTGGACTTGCGTTTCTGCCCGGCAAGTTGAGTAGTCTTCTCAGGCTCTACGATAGGGTTATCCCTCCAGACAGGGTCGCCTACTCCAGAGTCTCTTCGCTTGGCAGCCGTTGTACCAAAATTGTTCTGCTTGGAGGGCTCAACCGGCTTCTTGCTGCCTCCTTGTTTCTTCTCTACTTGTTGAAGCCTGCTGCGCTGTTGAGGCAAGGGGTCCACCTCTACTGCAGTGTCTTTCGCTCTGCTGCGGTTCTTTTTTCTTTGTGTGACCATAAAATCCCCTGCACCGTCATCGCTATCGGGATCGCTACGCTTATTTTTCGCATTATTGGCAGGTGGCGTGTCTTCCCTAAACCTAACTGCCTTGTGTTTCGCCTGTTGTGGTGATAGAGCGACATGTGGTTGGCTTTCCTTGGGCTTTGAGGCATTCGCTCTCACGTCCTTTACGGGCTCTCTATCCTTCTCCTTTCTGCCTTTCTCTTGAACAGGGCCGTCTACAGCTTCTGTCATCTTCTTCATTCCCTTGGGCTTGCCTTGGACCTCTTGCACGCGCGTGGAGTGTTTTGTGGCCTTCACTTCAGCACCTGTGTCTTTCTTGTCGCTGCCACGAATGCCTTTGGCCTCTAGATCGACAGCCTTCCCCTTCTTGATGAGCTCCGAAACCTTCCCCTGACCGATTCCCTGATCTGGATACGGTAGCAAGCGTTTGGGGTTCCCCATGTCATCCTTCACAGAGGGACACTGCGACATGAAGCGGTGAGAGTTTAGCCGCATCTTGTTGCTAAAGTTGTTCCGTCCGCATTGTATGCACTGGAAGAATGTCCTAGACCTGTCCCCGCCCTTCTTGATCTTTGTGGTTGCTTTAGTGGCACATTCCTCCAACAATCTCGTGAACTCCTCTTTGCTCCCATAGTTCACGTTGAAGCTGTGCTTGTCGATAGTCACCCTTTGCCAAAAGCCAGGTGATTGCGTCGCGGGTTTAGCATTGTCCCCTGCACTCGGTTGGTCACCCTACACAAGCACATCGGTTGTTTAGCATAGTGTTTGTATCTGAATTTTTCAAAACGGGGACAAACTATGGAAACAGACGCAGAGTGGTTGTTAAAAATTACCTCAGAATTTGATGAGTCCTCCCGATCTTCACTTCCCAGCCCTCCACGAAGTTCACCCTCCCCTAGTCGTTCTGCAGTCTTCTGTTTTCCCATGGCGCAGCAAAATGTAGTTTGAACCCCTACACCAACTACTCCAAACCAATTCTGGTACGCTATAAGCTCACCCCAGCGGAACACTGGACTGTAGTAAAAATACCTGTCGGGGTAGGGAAAACCAGCCCTGCACAGCATTCAGACACACAGACTTAGCAATGCCGGGCCCAATGTGCATTATCTCTGCCCTCCAGCCATAGCCTGAACCCTAAATTGTGAAATTGGATTCCTACGGAGAAGTTTCTGCCGCACTCCCCCCGACTTGCGCGCTTGCAGAGAGAAATGTAAACCCTCACCTCGTTGTAGGCAACACTTCAGATGTTGGCCTCATTCGTAGCTGAGGACTACCTAATTCTACCCTCACACACCTCTCTGCTTCAATTTCCATAGAGTGTACACTATCCCTGACGAAGAAATCACACTACAGCCGAAGTCTTTGTAGCGGTCATGCTTCCTACTTTCTAAAAAAATTTCTCCTAAACTTGAGCTTCGGAAATTGCATTTCTAATCAAAGAAGAAGCTTCTTCTATGCGACGGCAATTGCAATGGAGGCGATTCAGGAAATCAGAAACTCATACCTCAACCACCAAATGCAACAGCGCCGCCAAAGGAGTTCCACCGAGTCCCCTTGAGCGCCCCGACCTCCGTCACCTCGAGTCTTCAGCCTTTACTGAGCCGCCCTAGAAATGACATCCTCTTCCTTCCAAATCGGTAGAAAATAAAGTTGATTGGATCGAACAGGAGGTCCTCAAGTGCTTGGAAACCCTAGAAATTGTCTGCGCATTTACGCAGTTCCGGCCGCAGATGTTAAATTTTGTCAATGGTAAGAGACTACAAGGCTTAGGCAAAACAACTCAACCTCACCTCTATACACGGCCACTAATGTAAAACCCTACTAGCTGAAGCGAGCGGGCTGAAGCAGGCGAGCTGAAGTGAGCGAGTAGAAGCAGGCGACTTGAAGCAGGCGAGCTGAAGCAGATGAGCTGAAGCAGGCGAGCTGAAGTGAGCGCGAGACAAAACACTATTCGTTCAGAGAAATGTTGGCTGTTGGGACGAATGTAGCGCAGTCGTTGTGTATCGCAGCCAGCCCTAAACCTGAAGCACGGACGACTTTAGGTTTTGGCATGTGCCATGCCAAAACAACAAAGTGGGAGCCATTTGGAAGGTAAAGACAATTGTGTTCTCTAGAATTTTTCCCATAAAATAATAAGTGAACTCCATTGTGATAGTAGGATGGAATTCATAGACAAGCTAATTTATTATGATGCAAAAGAGAATTCCTCAAAAATCCCAAATCACCACCCATAAAAACCATAAAACAATACAAATAGAAGTCCTTAATTTTTAACTCTAGAGATTCAAACCCTAAGGAATTTAATATCTCCTATGCCACTTAAAATCTATGCACTCATTTTTTAGTCCAAGAATGAATGTCAAAATCACCCTAAACCTACTACTATAAGGGGACAAATGCACAGCTTAGTATAACCTAAACCGCTCCACACAAGACTAGAACCCTAAGGCCGTGAGTGCTTCATTCTATGTCACCCTAAAAAACTGGCGAGGATAATGTGGGTCCCCAATAACTCAAATTCCGTAAAGCTTAAAGCTAGCATTGTTTAAGTGTTATTTTGAAGCAAAAAAAAATAGGGAGGGTAATGTGGGCTAAACCCTTACCCAAATTCCCTAAACCTTAAACCAAGCATTGCTTAAGTATTATTTTGAAGGAAAAAAATGGGGAGGGTAATGTGGGTCCCCCCTTACCCAAATTCCCTAGAGCTTAAAGCCACCATTGCTTCAGTGTTATTTAAAAGAAAAAAAATGTTGAGGGTAATGTGGGTCCCCCTTATCCAAATTCCCTAAAGCTTAAAGTCACCATTGCTTATGTGTTATTTTGAAGGAAAAAAATGGGGAGGGTAATGTGGGTCCCCCCTTACCCAAATTCCCTAGAGCTTAAAGTCACCATTGCTTATGTGTTATTTTGAAGGAAAAAAATGTTGAGGGTAATGTGGGTCCTCCCTTATCCAAATTCCCTAGAGCTTAAAGCCATCATTGCTTTAGTGTTATTTAAAAGAAAAAAAATGTTGAGGGTAATGTGGGTCCCCCTTATCCAAATTCCCTAAAGCTTAAAGCCATCATTACTTCAGTGTTATTTTGAAGAAATAAAAATGGGGAAGGTAATGCGGGTCCTGTATTTGTTTAATTTTTGTAAGTACTTAGAACTTAACACAAACATTTGAAACTTAAGATTACTAGTATATAGAAATTTTACAGAGATTTTTTTCGCTATGTACTTCGTTTGATCTTTGGACTGAAATAATTCCATGCAAAATTTTTTAATTAGATGATGGAAAATACTAATTTAATGAACTTTAACAATAAACCAAAGAAAATTAAAATTGAACCCTTTAACTACAAGATTGCTACTTGCGAAACTCTAGCCACCAAAATCTAAGCTGCCCAACCCCTCATGGTGTTTTGAAACACTGGATGAGCAGCATCATGCATGCACATGGGCCTCTGATGTCGTGTGAAAGATGGGGCATGGATGGGGCATGTGGCATACATGCCCATGTTCAGTCATGATGATCCATCCCATACATGATCGGGTAAAATCTGAATAGTGACTGAAACACTGTGGAATTACCTCCTGCCATTACTGCGAGGTAAAAAAGGAGCGCGCGTGAATGTCAGCAGGGGACAAATTCTGGCATTGGCACGGAAAACTAGCAATCTGGAGCAGCCAGCAGGGGCCAGAACGTGGCAGGCTCATAAAAAAGGGAGTGAGTTTTAGCGCGCTCCGATTAGATTAGGGTTAACGTATATGCCAATAGTAGCAGTGATATCAGATTCCTCATTTAAAATCATAACCATGCCACATGGATTTTGCTTATTCGTGTCAACCAACGACCGATGTTGTTACCATTTTTAACAAGCATATCTCCCCTCATTTATTACATGGAAATATGAAGCTTCAGACTCCAAAGCTGTCCTTTAGTTCTTAACTTAAAGAAAAAGTAGCCGGATATCCAAGTATATCCGGCAATGAACTGAACACCCTTTCTTTTAGCACCATAATTTGTATATTTTAAAAAAGAATTTAACAAATGGAGAACTAAGTTATTGCCTTAACCTAGAACGAAAACAGCCAAGCCAAGAGGCTGGGCAACTGAAAGAAGAGAAGGAGCACTGTAATTTTCGTCATTTCCATAACCCCCCCCTAAAAATAAAAATAAAACAGACCCCTTACTAAACACTGACAGCCCCAAACAATGGAACCTAACAATCCCACTAAAAATAGACCCAACATTTGACAAAAAAATCCAAAAGTCCCAAGCCCAATATAACCTACTTCTAGACCCCCCCTTTCAGCTGATGCCGGTCATTAAGACTAAAAGCAGGGAACCAGGAGGAATATTAATAAGAAGGGGGGGGAAGCCTCCATGAGCCCCCAGCCACCTGTCCAATAAATAACAGTAAATAATAAGTAAACTTTAAGTTGCCCTACTTTTTTTTTTTTTTTTAAATTTATAAAAAATTTGCTCCCCCTTCCGACCTTCCCAATCTAAGAATTTTTTTATTACTCTTGGGTAGGGGCAGCAGGCGGCTCCCCCCATTCAATGCGGTGTCTTTAAGGAAGTTCCATTCATGGCCGGTGTCGACCCACCCAAGGTTGACTCCCCCCCTTAACCTACTATAGTCAAGGGCAATAATAAGTTACTAGTAAGTTAAATTGAAGCCCCCCCCCTCCCTCCCTCCCTCCCTCCCTCCCTCCCTCCCTCCCTCCTCTTCCGCCAGGTGGAGGGGGCCCTCCGTGGAGAGTTCTGAGCTGTTGGATCTGAAGCGGGCATCTGATTGGACGCTGTCCTGTGGCGGGGGGACCCACAATCCGTAACTTACTACTGTAGCTTTCTGGTTGCATCTCTTCTTGGAGCAATCGAGAACTGAGGAGAAAGCGCTTTTTCAGTTCAAGGTCCAGACCAAGGCCCTGAAATTAGTATGGGGGTGTAAAATTAGTATGGTAGCTTAAATTAGTGTGCGGATTTCACCCCTTTTTTAATGTTTTTTTAAAATTGTGGGGCCTGGTTTTCTTTTTCTGGGAGTTTGGATTGCGGAAGCTGATTTAATTTTGTATTTTATTTAGAGAGTTCGATGATTTCTTCGCAGATTGTTCGGTGCTCATCATTTGGTACAGAGGAATGTCAGGGCCCCCACAATTATGGATGTTGGCAATGGGCGGAGCCGCTGGGTGGGGCAAGTGGCGGGAGAGTTAAGTTAACTTTACCCCTCTCTGGTAAAAAGAAATTGAATAGGCATTTGCGTGGAGTCACAGTTACACCGACTTTTGTAGGCGAGGTAAGGTAAGGTAAGAAAAAACACTAAATCCAAAACTATAGAAATGTGTTGAATTGTAGAACGTCAATGACGACGAAGACTCTCGGAGATATTTTATTGGTGGAATGTGCCTTGGAATAGAAGATGCTGAATAAGGAATATATTAGTCTTAGATTGAATGACATTTTAGAATGTGAGTATTGATAGTTCTTAAAGAAATAGTTGATCATGATTTATGTTGAGATTAGTTGAAAATTCAAAGAAAATATTTGAATGCACACTTAGTAAGGTATCCCAAACAAATGTACCAAATGTTTGTTTCCTCACTAGTATCAAAATTATGAACTTACATATACTGGCAAAAGTATTGTTGTTCTTTGCTTAAAGTGAGAAAATGACAAAAGAGGAAGCCACTTCAAACTTTACCCAAAACAATTTGGAGTATGTTGATTTACTTATTAAGTTATGTGGATGCTTACAAAAAACATTGCTTGCATGGAATAAGTGTTTTGATCTACCTCAAATAAGAACCAAGTCTTTTTCTAAAGACATCATTTTCATCAATGTTGAATCCTAGAACCAACTGCCAACGTTCCACTGATTAAGCCATGTGGACTCTTGCATGGACTCGAATAGCAAGCACCACCTGCATGGAGAGAGAATTTGGACCCACTTTGAAGCCAAATCCAAAGGCTTGATAGATACATTATTTTTCTCAATTGTAGTTGTCCCGAAAGAAGTTGTTGGCAAACAATTATGTAGCATGGACTTGGTTAGGCAAGCACCACCCACATGGAGTGAGAATTTTGATTCACTTTGAAGCAAGATCCAAAAGATTGGTAGTGACATTCACGTTATCGAACAATTGTAGCCCATAAGAATCTGCCAGGTGTCCACAAAACCAAAAACTTTACCAAAAACAATGTGGAGTATATTGATCTACTTATCAAGCTACGTAGATGCTCACAACAAGCACCACTTGTATGGAATAAGAGTTTTGATCTACCTCAAATAAGACCCACAACTTTTTCTAGAGACATCATTTTCACCAATGTTGAATCTTAGAATCAACTGCTAGCATTCCACTGAATAAGCCATGTGGACTCTTGCATGGACTCGAATAGCAAGCACCACCCGCATGGAGAGAGAATTTCGACCCACTTTGAAGCCAAATCCTAAAGCTTGATAGATACATTATTTTTCTCAAACGTAGTTGTCCCCAAAGAAGTCGTTGGCAAACAATTATGTAGCATGGACTTGGTTAGGCAAGCACCACCTACATGGAGTGAGAATTTTGATTCACTTTGAAGCAAGATCCAAAGGCTTGGTAGTGACATTCACGTTATCGAACAATTGTAGCCCATAAGAATCTGCCAGGTGTCCACAAAAGCATTCTCCGAGACAAGAGGCATGGAATAATAAGCGTAAAGAAGGATTTGACAGAAAGGTGCGCACACTCAGGGACTGAAAGCCAAGACCTCAATTAACGGAGGTATGTATGATAGAAACAAAAAACAAAAGCCTCAACACTAATAACTTAATTTATATACTGAAAAAAGTGTTGTGTTTTTTCTTCCGAAAAGGCCCTAACTTAATGACAGAGTGGCCCAAGGTTTTGGTTTTCCACATTAATTGGCAGCCACCCAGGTCACACAAGGGACGTGACGCATTGACAGACCAACACCTGGCAAATGCTGATCGAACCGACATCCACATTGAACATATGCTCCCCGCTTTACAACCAACTGAGCAATCGACAAACTGGAGCATTTCGAAGCCAAAACTCGGGTTTAACTTATTATCCTCCAAAAGCTGGAATTCCGCCTGACTCCTTCCAGCGCGACCCAGCTCGTCAGTTCGGCCACCCTTTCGTCAACAAGCAACAACCGCTGAGAAACTTCGAGCTTGTCAACAACCGCAGACGGAGAAATTTCAAGCTTCAATGAATTCTGCTCCGAAGTTCTAATCAAGTTAACTTAATTATGTTATTACTCTCTCTCCACACAACCGTCACTGTAGTTTTACTATTGAAGCGAAGGCTACTTGAACCCCTACACCTACAGCAACAGTTTCTTCTTCTTCTTCTTCTTCTTCTTCTTCTTCTTCTTCTTCTTCTTCTTCTTCGTCGTCTTCTTCTTCTTCTTCTTCTTTTACTGTTCTGTTAATACAATTTCAATTATGACCGACATGAAGGCCCAGACTATGGATGTAAAGTAAGTTATGTGCAGGCAGGCACTTGGGTCCCGGGTCCTGGGTCAGCCAGCCAGTGAGCTTCAGTGCTACAAGCCCTCTTTGTGGTCCACACTCGTCACACCCGAGCGATGGGTCCCAAGTGCAAATTAATAAAGACTAGAAGTAATAAGTAGAAGCGAACTAATCTGGGGCTGAGAGTGGAAAATGAGGTCGCTCTTTTGAGTGACGGTCCCGCCCAAAAGTTGCGTACCAAAGTGGCTACAAACATGCCGCACATTTGACTTACTCCCAACCGAAGCCAAACGGAGGGGGGAGGAAAAACTTCCCCCCACCGAACCTTGGATCGAATACACACACACAAGAACAACGAAACGAAACGAGAAAAACAAGAAAAGAAGGGGTGAAATTGTAGATTTGCTGCGCAAGTTAGTTCACGTGAATCTTCACTCATCACAGCCTCCGTCCGTCCTCCTCCAGCCGCGGTCCTCCAGGAACCTCCTCCACTAGCTAGACTAGCTTTGTAGCTAGCTGGCCTGGCCTACTACACTACACTACAGTAGCAAGTAGGAATAAGCAGTAGCGTGGTCAATGGCGATGGCGGATGGGGGCTCCCTTGCTTCAACGCAATTTGCTTTATAAAGCTGCCTTCCCCGCATTCACTCGCACTCTAGCTTAGCTTGTCGCCTGCATCTTCATATCTTCCCCTCGTAGTAGCTCCTCTCGTTGCTCCTCGTCTCATTGCATCTCAGCTTCTGTTGCTCTCTGTTACTCCTGACGCTCTGTCCCAGTTCTTGCATTGGTTTCGTTGTTGTATTGTTGGATCAGTGTTTGTCGAATCTCGTTGTGTGTGTGTGTGTGTGTGTGTGTGTGTGTGTGTGTGTGTGTGTTGGGGTGGCTTTTGGTGTGTGTGAGTGTGTTTGTGTATGTGGCGATTCATCAATCCGTCAAAGTGAGTGTTGTTGATGTAAAGCTTCGGGTTTTGTCACCAATTAGTTGGAATTTACTGCAACTCGGTGGGGTGGATTGCGTGGGTTTCACACTTTTTCTGGGTCTAGAAGAATATGAAGTCGGTGTGAAATCTATTGATCCTCAGCTTCGTCTCGGGTCAATTCAGTTCTTTCCTGAAAGAGCATTCTCTTGATTCAGAGAATTTTTCTCGAATCCTGAATCTGGAGGTTTAAGCTCGCTACTGGTTTTGCTGGTGGTGCGTGTCGGACTACGATTCGTGTGTGCATGCTGGACGAATCAAGGCTGTATATTGGGTGGGAATGCTGCTGGGTGGCTTCTTCTCTCCGTCTTTGTCAATTCGATGGTGCAAGTGACCCTTGCAGACCAACGAAGAATCTCACCAAAAAACTAATTGGAACCAGCTGAGAGAGTGGTGGTCATCAGCTCTCACTCTGTACCTGGGATTCAGTTCGGAAGGAATTCAAGTGACTGTCGTGGCGAATCACAATGCCTGGTATACGGTGGCATATTTTGTCGATTGACGCGTGGTTGCGGATGTTCTGTTGGGGAAGTTGTGGATTGCGTGTGTGGAATGTGGATGATCGAGGCTCTGGAAATAGTCTGACCGCGTCGGTGGTGTGTTGCAGGGTTGAACGTGAACCTTTCAAGTCTTTCTCTGACGAGCGACACGCGCAGCAAGCAAGTATGGATGGACCCAGCTCTTTGGGGGCAGCTCCCCGAGGCTCTCCTGGAGCTCATCCTGGCGCGTCTCCCGTTACCCAACTTACTCCCAATGCGCTCCGTGTGCAAGAAGTGGAACTACCTCCTCCACACGACGCAGTTCCTCAAGTCGCAGCGTCAGCTCACGGTGCAGTGCCCTGCGTACGTACTTACGGTGAATGAGCCCGCGTTCAGCGCCTTCAGTTTCTTCCAGCAAGGTCCTGAGCTATACTACCTCCGCAACAGCTCGCTCCACTGCCCCATCTCCAAGAACTGGTTCAATATGTCGCTGGACTGCTTGCCCATCCGTGACTTCTATATCACCTCCGTCGGCGGCGGATTGCTCTGTTTTGTGGGCTACAAGGGCGCTCCTGGCGCGAGCGGGCCGCACCGGGAAGTTGTAATTGGGGTGTGCAACCCCGCGACGCGATCGTGGCGCGTGCTTCCTCGCTGGGGCGAGGCGAAAGCGTACAACCTGCCGACGTTCGTGGCTATGGTGGTGGACAATTTCAGTCGCTCATACAAAATTGTGCTGATCGACCACGACCGCGCCGTCACGCGCTTCTACCGCTCGACGTCCATGGCGTGGACGGAGAGCGAGAGCGTGCCCTCGCGACACAACTTCCCGTACTACGACCGGTGTCCGAGCCAAGCGGTAGTGAAGCGAGGATCCTCCACGCTGGTGTGCACCACGCAGTGCAAGACGGGAATCTCCACGTACGACATGGACAGCGGGCTTTGGGAGTCGTACCACGTGTTCTTACCTGGGATGCACAGCAACGTGCATCTGGTGCAGCACCGCGGCCGCATTCTCATGATCAGTCGGGTGATGAAGCAGAAGTACGAGGGCTCGGATCGCGTGCAAATTTCCGAGCTCGACAACAAAGGGCTGAGAGTCACAACGGCGCTGGACGACGTCCCGCTCGGACCGTCCAAGCAGTTTTTGGATCACTTCAAGGTGTGCGAGTACAGCAGCTACGACGACAGCGAGGGGCTTTGCTTCGTCTCGGTTACGACGGGCGAGAGATGGCTGTATGACTTGGAAGATCGGTTTTGGCACATTCTGCCCAGCAGCCCCGGAAGCAAAACCAAAAGCATGGCGGCTTATGGAGGATTCAGCATCCATTTGAGAGTGGACATTCAACCCTAAATCTTGTGCTGGTGGTGGGTGCCTACAATCCTGGATCTCCACGGCGCTTGCCATCACTGCGACTCCAGGCTGCCTGAATTTCTCCAAACTGCCTAGAAATCTTGGAACTCCCGGGTGCCCAGAAATCATTGGAACTCCAGGGTGCTTAGAACTTTCTGGAGCTTCAGAGTGGTCCAGAACTCACTGAAACTCCAGGGTGATCACTGGCTAGGGTGATCGATAGTAATGTACTTGTACAAAATTCACAGATTAGGCCCGGGGTGCATGGATTAGCGCATTAAGGACGTGGTTGATTCGTGCATTGTTAGATCCGAGACCTTAGAGTGGGTGGGGGTAGGGGCGAATTGGGCCCCCTCGTCACCCAGGGGGTGGGTGGGTTTGGGTTGTGGCCGCACACTAGGTATTGTCATTGGCGTAGTCGAAGCTTTTGTCAATTTGCACACACGCTTCTAAGTTTAATCAGATCCTTTTCACTAGTAGAGAAGGTAGCCAGGCCAGGTTCGGCCGTTGGGAACTGGCCACCTTCTCTACTGGTGGGAAATGCCAATCCAGTCGCCTCTCTGACTAGATGAGGCGACCTGTACAAACCGCAGAAAGATCTCGAACTCATCACCCCCGTGATGAATATATAAAAGCAAAAGGGCGCAATTTTTATGACTTTTTATGCTTCCTTTCCAATCCTCTGCTCTACCTCGGGAATAAGAAGCTGTTGGTTTGTTCTCTGTCAGAGTGCGCCGACTTATCCGACATTGTTTTTTCCATGTTGGAGACGTCTTCTCGCGCTAATGTTGACAAGTGGAATTGCGGGGATTGGTTCATGGTGGGGTGATCAGATCAGCTTCGGTTTCTTTTCTTTTCTGCTCTTCTTTTTTTCGTTTCTTGGAATCCTGGTGGTGTAAGTTGTGTACTACACGGATATATGCAAACAGTGAGCATTGAACCCCACCATGAAACAGCAGTTTGGATAGATCAAGATCAGGCGAGCAAGGACAGGCAGATGAATAGGGTAGGTAAAGGTATTGGAAGCTGGGGTACCCACCAACCCTTCCCTGCCAGCCCTGATTGCCCGCCCTCTGACAGCTCTGTTCCATACCAGTTGGGACTTGGGACTCGCACTACGCATAGATATTTTTAGAGACCTTTTACACTTCAAAGCGTTGCTCAGATTTGTTCCAGATTTGTTAGGAAGTATTTCGTGTTTCGAATCAACCATCCAAGCAACACGAAACCCTCGCAAATTATGCATCCAAACACTGCAGGCCAGGACCCACCGATTGTGATCAGTCAGGCTAATTGAGCTTGGCTTTCTGAAATTCCGCCGGACGATTCCGTTCATTTGTGTGTAAATTTTATTGTACTGTAAAATCTTTAGGAAAGTCTCTTCACCCCGATTGTAGACAAGAAAAACTGTGGAACTTGGGGACTCCGGAGCTTTTTAAAACTCAAAGATTCGTCGTGATTCTTCTCTCGATTTCTTTCGTGACTTGCATTGGAATACACATCCAACTTGTCACGGGAAATTTTAATAAATTTACTCAGAATTGGTACAGTAGAGTGTAAAGGTAAGATTTCACCAATCTCAAGAATCCTCCCACACAAATGTAATTATCTGGAAGGCCAGCTACTCTTAAAAAAGGCCAGCTACTCTTAAAAAAACTACCCATGGAGGGACAAACCTATGCTATGTCAGCATCGTTTTGTGTCAAAGACAATTGAAAAAATTGGATGGATCATTAGTTGGAAGGAAGGCTTGGGTAGTCAGGCACAATGGAGGAGGTGTTTGCGTGTTTGAGGGCCATGGATTGAATCCCCTGCCAGTAGCGTGAATGCTGGTCCTACAAGACAAGTGCGCAAGGAAATGTAAGACCAATGCTTTTTACTGTAGAAAATTCTACTCACATAACAAGGGAAACAGAGCGGTGGATTGTTTGGCACGGGAGCTTTTAATACAAAACCTTCTTCACAGCCCAAATAAAGGGCCCAGCTCCAGGCAGTGAATTATAGAAGCCAATGAAATTCTCCTTAACTTAACTTAAGTTAGGATGGCTCGGTGAAATGTTGAATTCAAGAGTTCCATGAATGTCATGTTGCCACATTGGGTGGTGGTCCACAAATTGAAAAGAGCTTTCTTGGACCGACAGCAGAGGAAACAAACGCTGGTTTCCTGTACTCTGTTCAAGAATGTTGATTATTTTGCAATGGAATTTTGAACTAAATCTCCTACTTTGAAGTTGTCGCTGAAGTTCATATACACGTGTAAGTTAAGAAGCACTTTAAGGTGACATTCAAAGGACGCTCACATATACATTGCAGATTACTTTGAAGAGATTTCCATGTCGATGAGATTTCACCGTGATTTCTACGACTGTTGGAATTCTATGTGTCTAGATGAGTCTTGGTTGGTGAAAAATTTGATTGCACCTGCCTCAAAAGAAGTGCAGTGTCTTGCGCTGGGCCATCTGAACATGTCAAATGTGAATTGGATCCTGGAAATCCGAGTCCCAGAGCCGGGTTGGCACGGTACGCATACGGCTGTCTCCCCAAGCGGGAACCATCGCAAAATTAACTTATTATTATTATCCCGGCTTCCGTCTGTCGTTGAAGACGCGCCATCTTCCCAAATCCCGAACTCCTATGTGAGCTTTTGGCAGGCAAAAGTGCACAAATGGGAGGCCTACCACTCTACCAGCCTGTTAAGATAGTGAATGGGATCGGTGGTGTTCAATTGACATGTGCTTGCAAATTCGGATGCTGATTAACTTAAGTTTTTAACGCAAAGCCGGAGCTGGTTATTTGACATGAAATTTTGGGGGGCCACAACCCGAGGTCCATTTGGGTGGGCTTCTCTCCAAGCAAATTGTGGGCTATGATTTGAGCAACATGCACTTTGGAAATGCAAAAGTCTACTTATGGTGGATGGACATGACATTACTAAGTAATAAACAAACTTCGGGGGTTGTTGAGTGAAATTTTCTCTCCATGAGGGTGGCACTTGCTAACCAAGTCCATGTGGCATAATTGATTGCCGACAACTTCTTTGGGGATACTACATTTGAGAAATTAAAATAAAGTATCTATCAAGCTTTTGGATTTTGCTTCGAAGTGGGTTGAAATTCTCTATGCATGCAAATGGTGCTTGCTATTCTAGTCCATACAAGAGTCCATGTGGCTTAATCATTGGATCACTGGTAGTTGATTCTGAGATCCAACATTGGAGACAATAATGTCTCTAGAAAAGCCTTGGGAAATTGCTTCAAGGTAGATCAAAACTCTCAGTCCATATAGGCGGTGATCATTGTATGCATCTACGTGGCTTGATAAGTAGATCAACATACTCCAATGAACTTTTTGGACTTTTTCTTCATGCCATTGGTAAAGGTTGAAATCTTCAACTTTTGTCATTTTCTCACTTTACTCAAGGAACAATGACACTTTTGCCCATACCTCTAAACTCATAATTTTGATGCTGATGCGAAAATTACTTTACTCAACATTTGGTAAATTTGTTTGACCAAGTTTCTCAACGCTTTCAAAATCATTTTTCTAGCTTCATTTTCAATTCTTTATTCATGCATATGATTGAAATCTCTTTGCTTAAAAGATAGTAAAAGTAAATTTCAAATCAAGAGTGAGGTAACTAGTACACATAATTTTCAATATGTTTATCTTTTATATATATAATTTTTGAATTAAAAATATGTGGTTTTAACACAACATCCTAGGTTTATTCCAACACATTGAAAAATGATAGTTTATTTACCTCATTAGCAAAAAAATACATTCTTAAATGTGTATTGGAATTTTCTTTGAATTTTCAACTAATCACAACAAAAATTATGATTATTTATTTCTAAGAACTATACTGACATTGTTGAATGTCAATCTAAGACCCATATATCCCTTATTCAACATCCTTCATTTGAAGGCACTTCAACAATTAAGACATCAATCTCTCCAAGAGTCTTAAATTGATGTTCTATAATCCAATACATTTTGATGGATTTGGCTTGAGGTTTTACAATAACCAACCTACACTACAAAAGTATGACTCAACACAATGCCATTTACCATTTAGTGTATGAATACTCTCTTTAATTTTTGCATATTTATGCTCACATCTCTATAAATATATATGGTTTACTTCAAATTCATCAAATTCATTATACAAAAAGTTTTTAAAAAGAAAATTCAAGCATTGGTTTCAAAAGAATGAAAAGTTCCCTAGTTAAAAAAGACCATGGAATGAACCTCTATATTCATTGTTCAGATTTTGGATGTTTCAAGCTTCAATTCAAGTAAAACTGGATAAGCTTCATTTTATTAATTGGTCTCAAGATCAAGAGAGATCATTCTTATGGCTTGAATTCAGATAAAGAGAGAGTATAAATTACCAAAATTCACTATATGGTGATCTATGGATTTTTCATTTTCTTATGTAGAAGAGTCAAAAAATATTACAAGGAAAGAAGACAAAAGTCTATCATTGAAATTGGGTTCAAGCATTCTCCTCATAGAAATTAGATGAATAAACATTTTTTCCCATCCTTGAGTCCTCCTTGAAATCATCCAAAGGACAAAAAACACCCTCTTACTAGGCATTGAAGGCTAAGTCAACAACTAATTGAATCCTTTTTGCTAATACCTTTGTACACATATATTCTTACCTTAAAACCTTTTTAAGTAGTTTCTTTGGAAGACAAAAGAAAGTGAAATAGAACTTAAGTATTCTTATTTTTTGAATCTTTTGAATTAGTTTTGAGTTTTTATAGTTAGGAATACTTTTTTTGACTCTAAAATGTGGTAATGTTGTGGATTTCATAGTGACCTCTCATTTTTTGACACTAAATGATATCTAAAACACATCCTCTTTCGATAATGCTATGGAAGATTTAAAAATCTGATGTATATTTATAAATCTTTTCATATGGAAGTATTTATATATAGCAATGGCATTTTATAGAGGGTTATTATTGTTTTTAACTCAAAAATATAATGCTGAATTACTTGTGAAATGACATGACAAAGTTATATTAGGAAAAAAAATCATTATTATTGATTTTATTATTGTCATTTGAAAAATAAAGAATATTTAGGATTTTTAGGAGATGTGCACGAAACCTTCGTAAATTATATTATAAAACCACATTAAGAATATGGGAAGATTAATTATAGGAAAGATGGATAATTATGATATAATTCATGACAAACATCCCCATGATGCAATTGAAGGCCTATTCATATTTTTTATGATTGACTTGGAAAGTGTTTAAATCATTAGAATTAATTTTAAAGTCACCTCATAAATTCATTTACGTGGGGCTCTTCCAATGCTTCTTCTACAAAGCATTGAATTCTAATCCAGTTTTTTGGAATGACAACAAGGCATGGTTGCATGCAATCTAATCACATTGAGTTGTCTTCTTCTTAAATTGAGGATAGGTACTACATTTGCAAAAAAAAGAGATCTAACTCAAACTTGCACCACTTGAGGTGTTCATTTGTGCTTGAACTCCCAAAACAAACTAAGTTGAATAAGGTGTATGTTATTATCATTCCAACATACTGTACTTGCATAGCAGGTTTGGCACTTGAGTGTCAAACATTTAAATAAAGTCTAAAAATGAGCTTTGGCACCTTAAAATATAATTTTTAAAATTTAGCATTAAATTCAAAAAAACCCGGCAACTAATCTATAATGTCTTCTTACCACACAAATAGATATTTTAGAACCATCTAATTAAGCCTACTATTGTTCACTTAACCCATAGATTTTCTAGCCTATAACATCGGGATATCCAACTTAGGCAATAGCCTCTCTCATAGCTTGAAAAGTCACTTATTGTGTGTGTATAGAATAAGAGAAGATAAGCTATTTATACAAGTAGGATGGTAGGAGGTAAAACAATCCTTGTGGGATATGTAAATTAGGAATAGAGTAGGAGTTCAATTGCTCATAGTTAAGTCAAAAGTATGAATTGTGTTTAATGAAGAATTTTAGACTTCATTTAGGCATAATAGAATAACTTTTTTCAAAAGAAATTTGAAGTAAAGAAAATTGGGAGATCAAGCAAAATTTCATTTCCAAGAAACCATTTGAGATTTAAAGCCTCCAATCAAAAGTTATGGATAAAGTTCAAAGAAGGGTTGGAGGGACAATTTCTTTGACATTTTCAAACATTCTCTCTAAATTTTGTCCATAAATTTTTTTTAGAGTCTCAAAATCAGAAATGGGTTTGTAGAGATGAAAATTAGCTTGATTTCCCAACTTTCCTAAGTTTGAAATTTTTTGGAAAAATTTACTCTACTATGCCAAAATGAGGTTTGAAATCCTACTTTGAACACAACTTTGACATTTTGATAATGAGTAGTCAAGCTGTCATCTTCAAATTATCCCATACCCTTTGAGGATTCATGACAAACAATGAAGCTTCTTATAAAAACAACCTTTCCACCTTTCATTTTTAGTGAATGTCAATAAATAATTACTACATTTGCCATCAAAAATTTTCTTGGTGGTAGATGATCAACTGACATATTGGTATTTGATGAAACGGATTGTTAATAAATTCTTTTAATTTTTGACAAAACCTCTTTCACTGATTTGTAGATTTGGTTGTCCAGTCCTAGAATGAGCAAAAATAATTGACACTTTTTTTTAATAATTAAGTCAAACCAACTATCCAAGTACAATAAACATTGAAAGAAGCACCACAAAAACAAGGTTTTTATATGACTTTACAATTAACTCTCTTCAAAATATTTTGGTCATTACCCTCCTCACATTTAGAGAATAACAATGATTTTGTTTGTAGTTGTAATTTAGGTGTTGGTAATTGTAGATTTGACCAAAGCAATCTTAGTACCACCCAAAGTAATACAATGGTAGGAAAATTATATATTTATTTTTACCTTTCAAAAAGATTCAGATTTTAAAGAGAATCTTAATAATTCATGCTCAATCATTTTTGATTCATCATGGACAATGATTATTTGGCTAGCTCTTGAATGAAATATAAGTAATTATAGGTTCTCCCTTTGCAATAATCATTTTCTTATTTAATCTCCAAGTATCATTTGTAATGTGAATTTGCAATTCATGGTAATTTCTTTTTGAATTATTTTAAAATATTTTGTAAAAGCTTGAATATAAGATTGTTAAATGCTTTTTATAAAAGGTAAAAAATGATTGGTAATGATTGTTTTCCTTGATAGATGTTTAGGCCAAAAAGTAGTTATAGATCTTTTCTTTTGCATACAAAATTCAAAAGATTTACATGTACACTTCTATCTTACATAGAAGGATTTTCTATCATCCACCAAACCACTTTGGCTTACAACATCCTTCCAAGGTTAAACTTGAAAAAAAACAATATAAAAAACAAATGCATGTGTGAAAAGGCACATGACTAAGGGCAATGATTGTGGTTTGATTAAAGTCTTTGCTTTAGGAACCCTTCAACAATAAGCAACAAACCAAGTTGTAGTGTCATTGACATTTTCCAATAAGTCTCTATACTTTGAAAGACAATAACATTGACATCAAAATGGACATCTATTACTTCAAGCAACAAAGGAAGTCTACACTAGTAGGAAAGGAAGTCTTGGAGTACTAAGTTGCAGTGTCAAAAAATGGACATCTATTACTTCAAGCAACAAAGGAAGTCTACACTAGTAGGAAAGGAAGTCTTGGAGTACTAAGTTGCAGTGTCAAAGCATGGTGCTCCAAACGTCCTCTTCTACTTGTGCTATTCTTGACATCAATAATTGCAAATACTGCTTGCGAACTACAGATGAAATGTGTTCAGTTCTCTTACTGTTTTTCTAAACATGCATAATGCAGCATTCTAAATCAAATAAATACAGGGCACCAAAAGTGCGTGATCTGCATTTGTACAACAGGGAACCATTTTCTATGGGCCACAGGTCTCCTATCTGGACACCACCACCACCTTTGTTTAATGGAAGGTTCTTTACTTACAATAATGTCAAAACCCAATAAGTTTTGTCAATGTAAACTGGCCCTAGTCAGGAACTGCAACCACCATCCCCGTGTGTGAGTACAGTATAGTCGTTTGAGTGCACCCAAACACTGACTTGTCACAGGGCTTTTAAGTTGGTACGAATTTCAGCTCTGAAGTAAAATCTACACACATGCATATATTTATAACGAACATTAGGTGCAGTTTCGTGTAAGTATATCTCAAGGAATTTGGGTGCGAAAGAACAAAGAAGGATACAGGAAAGACCAGTGGAAGGGGTTTGAAACTCACAGCCTCACTGAGAGGACAATGACGTACCCCCTCGGTCTCTGATCCACTCTTGCAGGGCACTCCATAGATTCATAGTGTACGGTTGTCTGTTGTTTACAATTTAGAAACAAAAAACGAAGAGACTCCAAGCTTGGGGCTTGCAAACAATCCTTCAGGTCTTTAGAGATAAGCTCTGCTCACAGACAGTTCCATCAATAGAGCACAAAAGCAATAGCGATAAGAATACAAAATGCACAAGACGTAATGAAAATAATGCGAATCCTCTTTTCTCCCCTTTTAAGTACGACAATCTCGCTTATTCAAATAAGATACATTACAGCTGTGCGCATTACAAATGCACAAAAGCTAAAGATGTTTATAATACCGAGGAGAGTAGGGCAAGAATGTCTGATTGCTAATAGTTAGCACCAGAAATAGGTACAGGAAAGAGATTGTCAGAAGTCTTCGTTGACAGGACATTGCATTCAACTGACAACCTCTTCCACTAATCTTGGCTGACAGCAATTGTGTGCTTTCATGACATTCTGTGTCACTTATCTGTGCGAAAGTCGCAACAAAAGTTGTATGCTAGTTTCTTTCTCAAGGAAGTCTTTAAGGTTCATGAAATTCTCTGCCACTAATCTGTGCGACGACAGTCGCAATAAAAGTTATATACTACTGTAGTTTCTCTCTCAAGGCCTTTTAAGGTCAAAGCTTCATGACCAAACTGCTTTTGGTGCTGACAGCGGTAAGTTGTGCAGGCAATTACGAGACAGTAGACACAGTCCTGTAACTCACTTCTAATCCGCCAGAAAAATCAATGACGTCGAAAGCGTGGCGTCATGAGATGCCAATACGTGATGACCAAGCTAACAAGAAAGTTCCAACACAATCAGTGATACCCAACCGCAACTCAAAAAACGAGGAGAAAAGCCTGGCTTTCCAAATATGGATACAATGTTTACCACCAGTAAAGACAAGAAGATGCGTTCAATCTTGAGGTCAAAGAGGAGACCTCTCTCAAAGGGAGGCAATTTGACATTATTACACATCAGTAAAGACTAGAAGACGTGTGTTCAATCTTTGAAGTGGAAGAGGAGATCGCTCTCGTGTCAAATAAGGGGTGAAGAAGAAGGGAGGGACAATTCACATCATTCTCCACAGGTAAAAACAAGAACATGTGCGTTCAATCTTTGAGTCAAAGAGGAGGTTGCTATCGTGTGAAGAAGGGAGGAAACAATCCACATTAATATACACCAGGAATATAAGAAGTGGTGCTTGATATCCAAGAGGAGATCGCTCTCAAAGGGAAGAAATTCCTGACCTGAGAGCTACACCAAGTCACTTCCTTGCAAAGTATGGGAAGGTCCTGACCAGCTTGTAGATGACGGCATATTCATATCTGCAACTGACTCCACCTCCAAATACGGCACCTCAAAAGAAGTACTCCGGCTGAGGCTCCAAACAAACCCAATGCCAATCCAAAACACCATCGTAACAGTCCAATACATGCTCATCCCTTGCACAACGCCCCACCCGATGAGGTAGCCCACAACAATCCCTGCAAGGTGTCCCAGGAAGCTCGCCTGCGGGACAATGATGGAGGTCAACACCAGGGACTCAAAGGGAGCAAAGCTGATTGGGAGATTGAGCAGTCCAAATAGGTTGAGCTTCAGAGATGGTTGCCTCACAGCCAGAATCGTCATCCACCCGAATACAACACACGAGTATCCCACAGCTGTGACCCGTCTGTAATACTCCAGCTTGAACCGCGTGATGAGCACATGGTACAACCCTAAAACCAAGAGTCCAGACAAAAGCACCAAAATGATGGAGTATTGAAGATAGTATGTCGTTCCCAAGTTGTACTCCTTGGCACTCTCCACCACTCCGAGACTCCAGAGAGCGCTCATGTTGAACACCAAATGCAGGAAGCTGATGTGAGAGAATGCTGATGTGATGATCCGCCAATGTTGGCCTTGAGAAACGACGGATTCGTAACTCAGCCCCACATCGCTGTATCCCACATTCCTCCTTTGAATTATAAGCCAGATTACAGAGCAGAGGGTGATGGCGCATGCGCTTGCAGGTTTGGTCACAACTTCGTACAGCAATGGTCGTCCCATGGTGCTGCCTCGAACCCTAATTTTCTTCCTGTCCTGCCAATTGCTAAAATCCTACATGATTCGGTCTAAAAATCTTCATGGGGGTTGCATTACTCTGCCCTCTGGAGCAGATGGAGCTCCTTCTCCCTCATGTCCCAAACCCTAACCCACAACCTCCAAAGCACTCTAAGAAAATATCTGTTACTCAAAATTCAGGGGAATCCTGATCACCGAACCTACAAAACGATCACAATGCAATTGCTTCAACAAAACGTACTCCAAAAACTTGACAGCGAGACGTATTTCGACGCGCCACGTGTTCAAAAGTCTTTTGCAAGAAGGATACTACCCTAAACCATTTAGATCGAAATTGAAAAACCCACATTTGTTTGATGCGCCCCACCAAAAACCTCCCCCCAAACCTCAAAGAATTGATTGCAAGACACGCTCAATTCACAATAGTCTTTAACAATGCACACTGACAACCTAAACCTAAACCATTAGGTCAGAAGCGGAGAACACACCTTGACAAAACCCTCCCCACAGAAACTAATATACTCTCAAAAGCGATTTGAATCATGAGAAAGTGAACTCACCTCCATCCACGAACGGCCTCTCCAAGACACATTACAATTTCACAAGCATCGAAAATCTCCAGCAAGCTTCTGACCCTCCTCAGAAAGCTCTCAACAATACCGCGCCATCAGTAGCTACAAAATCACTCAGTGTCCAAAATTTCTCTCTCTCTCTTCCTCTCAATAAAACCAAAATCTGGACGAGGGGTTTGCACAGATTGGAGTTGCTGCAGGAGCGCACTCAAACGGGTGGAAACATGTGACGTCGGGGGGTACGACCTACGTCAGCAAGTGGAAGGGAGCGTGGGAACGAGCATGGGGTACAGCAATCGAGCGGCCCAAAGGATTTTGTCACCAAGCTTGACAGAGCAGTTGTGCGCACGCTTCCAAGCTCCATCGTCCTCTCCATCGCTCCATCTGCAACTCCGTCTCTCTCGGTCGGCGATTGCTTGCTTTCTTCTCTGTAAGTCAAGTCAACTTCTCAGCTCATTCCTCGCGTTTCTCACGCCGTTATTCAGGGATGCCATTTCCTTGCAGTTTGCTTGTTCCTGAGCCAGTTGTTTGATATTGGTATGCATGATAGAGATTGAATATTTTTCTGAAAGACTCAGGGCGGATATGTGAGTGCGTAGATTAGACACCCGAGCAATCGAGGTTTGCTGTTTTGTAAGGGTAGTGTAGGTTACCGGATTGCGAAACAAAAGGGAGATGAGTGACCTAAGCTACCTTGTTTGGTTCTTTTTTTGAGGGTTTTGTAGTTTTTTTGCATGTGATCTTGTTGTTCTTGTGAGAAGAAGGTAGTCTGGTATGTCTCCCGCGGTTTTGAACGGTAGCCGCGTCCTGATTTGGCGACCTCGTCTCGGACCGGTACGCGGTGTTGGTTAGGGTTTGATTGCGCTGTGAAGCGTTTTGCATGAACACCACTCGCTATCTACATCGGTGCCCAGCAACTGTTTTGGGGGCACAGGTGCTTATTGCAATTGCTGTCCATACAAATCCTAAGGAGCAAGGTTCTGGGCTGGATGGAATAGACGACAGCTGCCTGTCCAAGGATTTATTGATGACTGACACTTGCCCTCACCATGGACGTCATGTAGAAAGTCTCAGTGATCAATCTACGGAGTATTGTCGTATGGAACGATTGTTCTATTTCCAGCAAAATTGTGCATTACCCTATGTAAGTAATCTATTGTCAGAATCCGTTACTGAGTTGGAATTCAATTCTGAAATAAACTCAATTCCATCGGATCACCTCACGTAGATTAGGGAAATTGCTTGACCTAATGGCAGCTGGAGATTGTTCAAATTGAAATAAACTCAAAACACCTTTGATTCCGTCGGATCATTTCATCAAGAGTAGGGAAATTTCTTGACCTAATGACAACTTCAGATTGTTCAATTGAAAGAAACTCAAACCACCTTTGGCTCATCGGATCACTTCACCTAGAGTAGGGATATGGCTTGACCTAATGGCAGCTTCAGATTAATCAATTGAGAGATCTCAAAACACCTTTGGTTCCATCGTCTAGAGTAGGGAAATTGCCTGACTTAACAGCAGCTGGAGATTGTCCAACTGAAGAAACTCAAAACATCTTTGGAACCATCTGATCACGTCACCTTGAGTAGGGAAATTGCTTCACCTAATGGGAGCGTGGCAAAGGATTTGCAGTGTAAACATTTTGGGAGTGTTGTCATCTATCAAGCTGGACGAGTCAGGCAACGAGGTGGTCGGGATGATGGAAGGAGACTTCGGTCTCATGGAGCAACCATCCCCTCCTTCCACAGGGGATTGTTACCCGGATCCTGTGAACTTACCCAAAGCCCGCGTGGGGGCTTCCACAAATGATCAACGCTTTCTTTTGGTTTTCATTCTCGGAACCTATTTTGGTCCTGATTTGCGTGAAGAGATTCCTCGCAAATCGGCTGTGCAGCGTGTCTGTATGGGCCTGCCCCCCTATTCAGCTGACGATCTCGGAGGCTCATTCTTCAAGCTGTCAGAAATTGAGAGCATTTACTATTATGCACTCAGGTATACATTTTTCACTCTATATACGCGGTTTTTCTTGCATTGAAGTGTTTTTGAATGACACGATTTAACCAAAAATTCGGAGTTTGAAAATGATCATTTTGATTGATCATATTGTGAATAATCAACAATTTAGATGAGGTCAAATGTTATATCCCTAGAATCAGTGAAGAACATTGCATATGTGCGTCATACATTTAACAATTTGGAGATCGGAATTATGTGTTTGACCCACTCTAAACTGCTAAATATAATGACGCTCAATTTGGGCTTAGGGGTTAAGTGTGGCTATTTGCATGACGAAATGCTATGTTGGATCATTAGGAACTCACATCCAAGTGCTCGAGTTAAACTGCAATCACTTTACAAATTCCTGCAAGGTCACCTGGCGCCCCCTGTGAAAGAGAATTTGGAAGATGTGCGACAATTTACAGCCTTTTTCCCACCTCATTTGCACCGTCAGTCTCGTTACAAGGGGACTTACAAAGTGATTGAGAGTATGGTGTTCATCGATGACCCAGACATGACGTACCTGAAAGAGGATGACATTGAGCGGTTCAAACGCCTCAGCGGGCTTCCCGACTTGGCACTGGATCGAGAAGACGCGCGCAATTTTCAACACGGACAACGGAATGACCGAGATGATGAGAGACAGGTAATCTGGCTACTGATAATAGCGCTTGGAGATCCTGTATTATTGCCCTTCCACTTGCAATTGTAATATTATTGTAATATAGTTTCGTAATCTCACTACGAATGTGCATTCAGTTGTTGTATGCGGGTTTACTTTCCAGTCTACTTGAAATGCTTTTGCTTTGTAGAACATCGGGTAAGGTGGAGGATACTATTTCCGTGACGTTAAGCATTTTAACATTGGTAGGATTGTGCTTTGGGGGAGATCTATATAGAGCTATGGAGAGATCTTTGGGTACAAGAACCAAATCTGTTGTGATCAATTTTTTATCCCTATGTTTGAAATTTTATGCAATTCAAATTGAGAGGTTTAGACCATTACTGTGAGTGGTAATGGATAACCCTATTTTCATTCAAAGATCAGTTGTCATAGACATTAAAACAGGTCATACTTACGCCACTTGCTAATAAGTTCATCCAGGTATATGAATAAATGAGTTGCTGTTGGTAACAGGTCTTGGTATATAAGACGGGATCAGTTCCGTAATGGTTCTAGTATCCTCTAATTTATGTTATGGAAGTGCAACGTGACGTATCCAGTGTATTGAAGATTTATTGAAGTCCACTAAGGATTCTGACTCTTTCCCTTTGATGTGAACGACTTCGAATGACAGGCACGGTTTCAAGCAATGGCAGCAGCCCATGGTCAACTTCAGGACCCGGGTGCCCCTCAGCACCCTCTGGTAATCATGGATTCTACTGTTGACAAGAGGAAGCGAAGGAAACGTGAGTCCCAGCTGGACGTTCTCTCCCTCCCATCCCCTTTACCAGGAGGAGTGCCCCAGAAGGAAGAGAAATCAGATTGGGCTCCAAGCAACAAAACCGGGCCTGCAATGCTGCTGCTTCCCTCCTTGCCGAGCCTGGATCAATGGAACACGGTCATCAATGCAACGAAGCCCGTGATTACCTTCACAGGGACAGCAGCAGCACGCAACGCAGGTCCTTTGATCGGTCTTGTGGATATTGGGATTAGTGAAGACGCTTATTTGTTTCGCACTGCATTGCCTGGTGTCAGGAAGGAAGAAGGTGTGAATCCCAAGGCATCTGAGATTCCCTCTCATTCTCTTCATTATTTGGGAAGCAGTTTGTTCATTATCTCAATGCAGATAAGTTTTGCCGCCATGGCAAGTTCTGATTGGCAAAGGAGAGGCTTAGACTGTGGGCCTTAACTTTGTGCACAATAGCATGAAGTGTGCACACAGTAGCAGAGAACATGAGAGTTCCAGTTTGTTGTTTCTTGTGTGAGTATTTTCAAATCCCACTGTAATCAAACTTGTGAGGTAATGTGAGGTAATGGCAAAGCAGGCCAGGTCATGAAGAAAAACCGCAGGTCCGTACCTCCCTTGCCACTAATGCGCTCGGTAGGTCCTTATCTGCCGTTATTCTTAACAACCTGACCTTCTTTGCCATTACTTCGTTGATGAAACTTTTCTGTTTTATTTTTTTGTTGATCCTTCTGTATCCCATTGTGGTACTAGCAATTATGATGTGGATTTGTGTGCAGGTGCATTCAAATGTGAGGTGGAGTGTGATGGTAAGGTGATGATCAAGGGCACTACCACAACTGGGGGCGATCGCATAGTCAGGCAAAATGGAGTGTTTCTTATGCAGACTCAGTATTTGTGTCCTCCGGGTCCATTTACTGTCTCCTTCTCATTGCCAGGTCCTGTAGAACCCAATCAATTTACGGGCACCTTTGGTTCTGACGGTATTTTGGAAGGAATAGTCGTGAAACAACGGCATAGAAGTGGTGCAGCCGCTTTAATTTTTGAGCCTTGAGGGTGCCAAAAACATTCTGTAGGAAATTTGTACTAAAGCTGTTTAATAAAGGTATTCTTTGATAAACTTCTCCATTAATATGATAAGAGAGTTTGTACCCAATTACAGAATTGATGTCTGGAAAGGCTAGTGTTGTGTGATAACTTCTCCATCAATGTTAGAAAAAGCTTCTTTTTGTCTGCATTGATATGTTTTCACAAGCGTGAGTCCTGATTGTTTCACAAGGTTGAATGTGTGTTTCTGAGACAAATAGCACATGTATTGTAATGGCATAGAATTGAATATAAAACAAACTTGAGTACATTTGAAGGAAGGAATGGAAGGTTTGGGAGGTAAATTATCAATACATTTCTCATACTCTGGAGATATCAGTTACCTTACATGGAAGAAACTTGATGTTTGATATGACTATCTGTATATACACAATATATATTTGAATTGAAAAAGAAAATCATTGTACAATATCATGTAGTGCAAGTTATTTGTGTGCACATTGATAGCATTCTTGAAAAATGCCAAAGTTTTTCACTTGATCAATGAGGTTTGAAAAACTTGCCCAAGCCCCAAATCCTACTCCAAGAATGGCAATTGTAACAATTACCACAAAGTTGAGTGTTACCATGCCCCACCATCCTATAGTTCTTCTAACCTTGCCAGGTTGTTCAGCAGCATTCTACACAATTGCAAAAGAATTTGTAAGTCTATTGTTTATTATAGATTAAGCATATACTTATGAAACTTAAAGAAAAAAGAAAAAAAGAGACAAAATGTAAACATTCATAATTTTCTTTGTGACAAAAAGAACAAAAAGCTTGAATTCATGTACCTCGCGTGCAATTGGGTCCCAAAATGTGATGGTGTAGGCAATGCAAGGGATAATGAATACAGAGAAACTCATAAAGAGGGATCCAATGACGGAGTTCAAAGGACCAAAGAAAGGAAACATAAGGGCCAATAACCACAATAGCAAGCCAAGTGGTATTCGGACTAATATGCGTTTGAAGTAATGTGATTGATGTACACCCAAACGCTTCTCCACCATAAAATTGAGAGGCATGATGTAGAGCCCAAATGCTACAGCCTATATGAAATACAAGAAAACAATGCATTATATATAAATATAAGTACAATTACAATATCAAACCTTGATATTATTATTTATTTAATTGTATTAGATAGAAATTGTATGCTTGAAAGAAATACTTTTTGAAAAATGTGCATTGAATTCATTACCTGATGAATTATCATAAAAATGAGAGCGGTATCTCGAGCCTTCGAGTCCGGCAACAAACCCAATGCATTATTCTCATGCAACAATTCATCTCCATACGACCAATATAGGGCATATGAATGTGGAACTGTAATAAGTAACACAAAAATCGTGCAAGCCAAATACACATATTTGTATTTCACGGGTCTCCACATCGCATGCATGATCTCTCTGCACATAAATTTGACCACATAATTATGCAAAAATGTTTAGTATGTTACAAAATTTGGCATTCATAAGGCATGAGAGTTCATAAACCGTCCCTTTCATTATGCTTACCCACCTTAAGTCAAAGATAGTAATAGATATTTCAAGGAACATGTCACTCATTTTTAGATAGGGGATGCATTTAGAACTTACTAGCCCAAACCTGTTGCAACGCAACATTGAACTAAGGAGAATATAGATTGGATAGCCAATTGAAGTCTTAGTACAAAACCGGATGAAAAACATTTGGGATGAAAATGTGACCATATTCATGACAACAGGTCATGACATAAATCGTGACACTTTGTATTTAATATACAGAGTAATAGATTAGTAAATTCATGGACCTCCTACCTTACTAGCAAAAGAGAAACTTGAATTTGAAGTTCAATGACAATTTCTTGGTAAGTGAACTTACATCGTAACTGCATGCCCTCCAGTTCCAAATAATATGTTGGTAGTGCTAGTAAAAAAGGATTGCTTATTTATTGGAGCTGAGTATGTCACACCCGGAGGCTAAAATCAAGCAATCATACAAAAATTCTCAATTAGTCTTGAATCAAAACAATTGTAAAGCAAATACAAATTCACTATTTCTACTAAGTATAGAATAATATGATTATTTTTTTGCATAATTATAAGCAAAGTCAAGAGGAAAACAACCTTTCCACGAGCTATGGCGGCACTCAACATATACCATGAAGTATAAGTGGTTGTCAATGCACCCATAAACGAAAAGACACGGAAATTATGGATTGTGGGAAGCAAGTCAATAGTAAGAGAAGCAGCTCCAAATATCAACGCCCAGTTTCTTTTGCTCAAGCTCGGATTCAAGTAATATGCATTACTGCAACCACAAACCAACAAGAGTTTCATTACCACAAAAACGAAAGAATTTTGGCTTAATGTTTCTACAAGAGTATTGAATCAACTTGAATTGTAACAGTTGAATGTCTTTCTCATGTTGCGTTT
Source organism: Straminergon stramineum (assembly GCA_963920665.1). NCBI lineage: Eukaryota > Viridiplantae > Streptophyta > Bryopsida > Hypnales > Calliergonaceae > Straminergon > Straminergon stramineum. Next base: position 15,637,009 of record OY987272.1, read on the forward strand.
CTAATCCATCAATAAAAAACAGACGCACAATTCATTAAGAGACTTAATTAACCTTGTCTATTATGCATAAGACTTTAGTATACAATATTTTCAATTATTTTATTGCTACATCTAATTGAAAACAAGTACTTACAAGAAAGTGAGTATTGTTTTCAAACCTGGCACAAGCGATAATCTGCACCACTGCAACCGCGCCGACAGTGACCACGTTGAAGAAGAGAGAGATCCTCATAGCCCACCTCCCAACCAAAGCACCCAAAAGCTCATGATACTGAATCACATGCCTTCGAAAGTCGACACCTTCTTTCTCCTTCCGAGCTCGATACTCCACATACAAACGAGCCAACAAATAGCAGGTGTAGACCCCAATCACCACGTACAAGAAATGAAAGAACAAGTTATACTTCATTCCCATCTGCGCGTACGACGTCGGCATGGACAATATCACTTGTCCCACCTGCAACACAAATTTCTCACATTCAGGAAATGAGTTGAAAAATTTCTCTCAACTTACTTGACGATTCTTGTGCACTGCTAAAATCATGACTTCTGACCAAGCTGGGTTCTTTCAAGACCGCCTTGGGACAAATTGAAACTTGGAAATTGTGATTCAATGATTCACTGTCTACAGTACTCAAAATCAAAGCTTTAGGCAAAATTCTAAGCAAAATTTCTCAAAAAGAAATTTATATCAAAGTAAGAATCAAAGCAATAACCCAAAAATATCAATGAAGAATTGATAATAATTATAATAAAGAATTACACGTATTCACAAGTTTGGCTCAATTTCTCCATGGACACAATTGCAAGCGCGCTAGCTGCACCTAGAATGATTCCGAAATTGCAGTAAATAAAAGCCCGAGCAGCAGACAGACTGACACACTGACAGAGCGTATCTTCCATTCCGTTCAGATTCTGCAAAAGGATCATGCACTGTCCCTTCTCGGCAGAAATTAATACCGTACAACTGATGAGGCAGTTCCCGCCGAACAGTAGTAATAAATTCTAAACAGTTTTGGAACATCGTGTTCATAATATCTAACAGTGGTGCATAATCCAAAGAAATGACGGAATGTGTTTGGCGAAGACTCAGAAGGCGCAACGAAACTTGTCACAGCAAATTCAAAAATTGCGGAATACTCCCATGGCATCATCAGCAACTAGCGCACCCAGCTAGAAGACACTCATCTGAACCTTCAAACTCTTTTTTAAGAACCAGAAAGATTAATTCCAAGACACCGTGAACTAAAACCCAGGCAACGTAAACAGACAATTAGTGATACGTTCAAACTAAGCTTATGAGCGAGCTGCAGTAAGTCCAATTGATACATGAGAAGAAGGCTGTATGTTTTGTAATTTGCGCACCTGTGCAGAAACAGCGTTGAGCCAAGCATCATAGACAGAGCCGCCATGCCATATCGCCTTCTTGAACAACGCTCCTGCACCGCCTCCTTTCTGAGCTTGCTCGGCTTCCACAGGCCGACTACCTCCATTCTCCATCGCTGACTCTAAGTGGTTCCCGTTCTCAAGCTCCAAGGCTCTCCCGTTGGACTCCATTACTTCCAGAGAACACTGAAACGATTGCAGTTGAGGCGGCTATGAGCTCTGGAAAAAGAGGTGAGCGAGGACAGAGCCTGGTGAAGAGATGAGCGAATACAAGCGGGATCTTCAGTTCATATGGCAGTTTCTTTATAAAAGATGGGATTTGTTTGAAGCTTGACACCTCAGGAGTTGTGTCCCTCAAAGGTGAAAAAAAGGAGGGGAGTGTTGATGAGATGGAAAGTGGGAGTTTGCTTGGAGTTGTTGAACTTTTCACATAATTATCCTACTCTCTCCTATCCAAAAGAGATTATACAAAGATTCTTGTGTTTTGACGTGAAAGAAATTGAGCCGCCGTCATCGTTGGAATCTAGAATTCTTTGAGCTTCATTCACATTACACATTGTCTAGACAACTTTAGGATTGGTTGTTGGTTTTAGAACTTTTGCTAGTTTAGTGTGTTAGTATGAGAATCTATAATTCTCTCTACATAAAGATTTGTTTTTATGTAAAGATGGGCTTATTTGAGGCTAGAGGTATACATCAAGATTTGTGTTCTACAAAGGTGAATAGGATAGAAATGAGTTGATGATATTGAAAGTGGGAGTTTGCTAGGAGTTGTTGAACTTTTTATGTGAAGTGAGTAATTATCTTACTCTCTCCTCTCCTAAATAGATTCTTCTATGTGAAGTGAAAGAATTTGTATTGTAATGATTGTCAAAAGCTATAGATTTTTTACTTTATTTATGTTCATCATCTAAGATAGATATTTTTATTTAGTTGTCAATTTGCATTTACTTTTAAAAGCTCTAACTCCTACTCGTCTATTGTCTATTGGATAAAACTTATAAACACGATTTTTTTGGATTTTGTATAAAAATAAAAGATGTTATAGATATTTTTTTAGAAATTATTATACCATTAAAATTAAAATTTATTACTTATAATTTTTTTTAATTGTGATTGAATTTAACCTTATAAAAATAGAAAATTGTAATCTTTTTTGAAATGTACCAAAAAATATATAAGTTGAATGATCTCAATAAATATCATTGAAAAATTTGACATTTTATAGAATTCTATCCGAAGTTGAACAACTAAAAAAGGAATATTCTATTTTAAATTGTATTTTTATTATTGGTTAGTTTTATAAATTCTATCAAAAAAGGAATGATATGGATTAAGTGGAAAATTAGAGTAGATATGAAGTAAATAAACTATAAAGTGTAAGAATTAAATGATGGTATAGATGTCTTCTATCCTAAATAAAGGAATTGTAAAAGTATTTTTAAATGATTGAAAGGTCTTGATTTTAAGAATCAAATGTAATCGAACTCAAATATCTCTTTTGAAAGATTTCTTTCATCAAAAATCGTCACTAGATTTCTAGTGGTGAGGAGGCTTGTTGAAAAAAAAGAAAAAGGAAATAAAATTTCACAAAGATAGGAGGGTATTGATGAGATGAAAGTAATAGTACATTAGGAGTTTTTGAATGTTGAAGTAGATGAACTAGGCAACAGATAATTACCCCTCTACCATAAATTAATTCTTCTTTGGTATACAAATTTTTTGGTATTGTACCTTTAGGATGGGTTTGGCAAATTAACAATTTAAAAAATAGATGAAATTCTTTGGGGAAATGATTTTTTTGAAAGAAATTCTTTTTTTATGAAAAAACTAGGGCTTTGTGTTGCTTTGCACAATTGTCAATGATTATGTTGTGAGGAAGAGATGTTAGTTTTCTTAATTTATTTATCTTTAAAAATAATTGTCGATGCTAATGAAAGAAAAAACATTGCAACAGACAAACACACATATGATTTATTTTTTTATTTTATTTTCTTGAAGATGCTTCCAATGACCAAAGTTTTATAATTCACTTGAGGTAAACCCTCTATAATATAAACATCATTGATAGATTCATCTAGTAGAATATGCCTATTTTTAGCATCTATACAAATTTATTTTCCAGAACAATTAATATTTGGTAGTGATGTGCCAATCCTACCCTTCACTTGTAGTACTTATGATCCACTTCAAAGATCTAGTATTCTTAACTTCATACACATAAGTAATTACAACATTCTTTTGAAATTATCTCCTAAATGTATTGCTGAATAGTAAGACTTTTTAAGATTTGTCATATGGTTTTATCAAAGTCTGCCATAAAGTGATTAAGTTTCACCTAAACCTATGTAAAAACTTTACAACAATGTTTACGAAGTTTTTAGAGCTACCCTAGTAATTTCCCTCCACTTTGTACAAGGAGCCAATTTTTTTTCCATGGGCATTGGTTGCATCCTTCCCTTATCAAAATCTCCCGTTTCATTTCTTCTAGTATTAAATTCTAACCGGTTACTTTCCTTCAACTTCAAATTTGCAAAGGCTACAATCCTCCTCTTTCAAGGACATGCTGATTTTGCAATTGAATTCCAAGTTTTGTTAAATCAGGCAAATTCAAACAGTAAAATAGGGGCCGACCAACCCCAAAGCAATCCCCCCCCCCTTCCTTGTCCGAGCCCTATAAGGCCCTCAACAACCACCCCTATATTGATACTAGCCTTGTCTAAGAACATACACAACTCTCGCACACCAGGTATTAGTTTGTGATTCACAACGACAAAGGGCTAAAATTTTACAATTTCATGCAAGCAACAACTACATATCCACCTTTTATTTTAGATACCGGTTGGTTGCCAATCCTACAATTTTTTTGGCCTAATTTTCACACTCCAACACGTTATTTTCCCCAAAGGCACCATCTAACTATGAACTAACTAGCAATTCTCCCTGAACATTGTTTTACAAGAATGCAAAAAACATGGTTCAATTAATCCTTAAAGGACCAAGCCCCCATGACCAAGGTAGTCAACAAAACTACTCCAATTATTGGACCAATAGGTGCATTCTGTTTTTCAACAATAAAGTCATCCATTGGACACAAAACATCCTCTTCGACGTTTAAGGGTTAATTTGTGCAGGTGAGGCAATGAGACAAGCTAGCAATGGCCCCCCTTTTGTTTGCATTACAAGACTCTTCCAAAATGCCTGCCCATGTGCACATGAGTTTTATAGGATTGTAACGGCAGTGGCTCTTCCCTCTCCGTAAAGAGCTATCCTTTGGTCGCTGATGTACACAGTTCTTGTACAAGGAATTATTTCTTGTCTGGAGCCGTGCAATTACTTGGAGAATGGAAGCCTGCTCAGGTACAAGGGGCATCATTTTAAAATGGAATGTGGTGACACTATTGTCATATTAGATAAGGACAATTGATGATGAATGTTTGGTGTGACACAAAGCTTTCTTTACAAATCACTGCAGTAGTTCAGAATTCAGACCCTCTTGGCAGCCTTCAACAAACATAACTAAACATTCAATGCTTAACACATATCCATTTTACAACCTCTTAATGTCCATTTCAGACCCTGCTATGGACAGCTGAAGAAGAAGAGGGTTGGAATTAGAGCACACTACTATATATTCAGTTGGAAGGAGACGCTATTGCAAGCCTTCAAAAGAGAATCACTTGGAAGCCTTTTATCAATTGACTTTGGTTGCAAAATGGTTCCTTGCGAAATAAAGCATTCATTTGCCAGGTGGTGGTTGTTTTTTCTCAGTGCTACAGCTTCTCTCTATATTTATTGCAATGTAGACCACACACTGTACATTGCACAAATGACTCCATTATCAAATCTAATGAACCTTACACTTTTGCTAATTAACAAATGGAAACATTGTGTATGAAGGCATCAAAAATGGCCCTCAAGAAGACCCTTGTTATCAATTATCAATAAATGGGGGTCTTCTTGTGCTCATTTCCATACTTTACACAAACCATGGTTCCACCAAATTCATTGAAATTGCCCAATCTAATGAATACCATCATCATCTTGTAGTTGTGAGAATTGTTCATGTGTTAAAGTTGACCACATCTGTAAAACCAATTCAACAAGCTTCGTGGCACAATTGGAGCGTAATAAAAACAAAGGAATAATTTATATGCAATGGCACATCTCAATGAAGCAAGGGGCAAGTGGGTGTTGAATTTTAGAAAGCACAATGAATTAGTTATACATTGCTTTAATTTTTTTTTATAAATGATCTTTCACCTATATGCTTCACATTATTTTATGTTTGTAAATAGTTTCATTACGCTGGTCAAGAATACAAGTTATACCACCTCGGAAAATTGAAACCAAAAATTTCAATGGCCACAATCCATTGTCAAGAGTAGTTACTGTAGATCCTTATTTTTAGCACTTTGAAGTTCATTCAATCATATAGTTTATTAAAAATGCATTTTAAGAAAATCTAGAATCTTCTTTAGATGGATTCTAATCAGGCAATGGAAGGTATTATACTTTGCTAGATGCCTAGGATGGACTTATCAATTAGTTCAAGGATTAGGGTTGGCTGAGGAGCTATATAAGACAATGTTATTCACCATAGGTGTCTCCTTTTCCAGGATGCAAAAGGGACCCTACCTCATTGATAAAACAATGTTATGTCTGTTTGTACAACTATGTTTTTCTTTTTCTTTTTTTTGGAAACACATGGATGATTTCCATTGAAAGGGAAACAGTACAAAGGACCAGAGGAGAGCCTCCCCGGCGATCATGCAGCTCTGTTTTTCAGTCTCCTTGCCGTGTACATTTACTATTTGAAGCAGGAGATGAACGTGCGTTATGAAATTTTCAAAGGTGGCGTATCATTCTCTTGCACATGTGCTCATTGGCTTTTGCATAAATTAAAGGTGATGTTCTGGTGTGAGAAAGCTTACCATCAGTGAGGGTTTCAAGTTTTCAATTCCATCAAAAGCTATACAAAAATCTATAGGGAATGTGTGGTAATTTATTCTTCTTTTCTCCTTACTGGATGAAGTCACTAGTTGCTGCCAAATCTTGGGATACTGTTGCCCTATAATTTTTGGATGAATATAAACATTTTTTTGATGAACGGATCATTCATTGTTTGTATGTTGCATTTGTGTTCACCGATGTAAATATCATCATCATTGTAGATAAAGTTTTGGTGCTAGCACAAAAAAATGAAATAGGAATTCTCTTGTGTAGGACAGAAGTGTATCCTATCCATCCTTAGAATTAGGGGTGGAAAGGGGAGATCTTCTACAATAGTTTGACCTCCAATGAATATTTTTGGTTTCTTTTAAAGTAGATGATGTCACACAATTCCGAACGTCATGATTTTCTTGGTCACCAATCCGTCCTTTAAGGGTTAAGAAAAGTTCCAAATTTTATATCATTTGAATCAATGAAGAACATTGCATGTGTTCATTGCAACCTAAATAAAATTAGCCACAAGAAAATCTCCATATGACCTACTTACAACAACCTTGAAAAAACACAACATTCAAAGTGGACAATCATCTCAAGATGGAGGGAGTACACAGGAAAAAGATTCTGTCATGGATAGATGCAAAACTGTAATCAGGGTCATTCCCTAAGTGTCTCTCATGGGGTGGTTTGCTTGTCATAGGCTAGTTTACCTTACCTTTGCAATGGCTGGTGGTGCTTCATCAAAATCGATTGCCTTTGTCTTTTTGTACAGATATTTGGAAAGCTGGAGGTACTGTTCTGTTTGTGGCAACAGGTTGCCAAAGGAGGTCCTGCTCCGTGTCCATATCCAATGTCTGTATTTTAGCTTTCAACCTCCAGTTGGCCATCATCAACAGAAAAAAGGCACAGAAGGAATTGTTGGAAATCAGCAAACTTGTAAAGTTAGACTGTCTGCATTGGAGTGGAGAAAGGCTGTCGATAAGGACTCTGGGATGGGAGTGTGCTAAGGACCCACTTGAAAAGTCACAGTTTTTTTAGGTCTGATGTTGTATCACATGACATACAAAGTGCATAAATTTCCAAAGAAAAAGGCTCTGGAATCAGACACAGAAGGTGGTACTTCTGGTCTGAAACACCGGCATGAATGAAGCATCTGTTGGAAATGTTGGGAATGGCTCAACTATCTAAGGTAGACCAGCCTATTACCAGTTATCACCCTGATTTGTAATCTGAGTATATTAGGACCAACTCCAGGAGGGGCACATATTTTTCAGAGGTGTGCGCATGTTTCACGAATCAAACCCAAGTGGAACTATGATTTTCCGATTGAAATTTTAATTTTTATGAATTTCTAAAGTGGTCTACCTTAAAATTACAAAACCACCACTAGATTAGAGTCATAGACATCCTATCCTAAACCTATAATGGTCATTCCATGTACCTATTAGCACTTGAGTATCCACCAATCAAGGATTGACATATTACCCAAGTTGAAATGAATGTACTGAAATTGTCAGAAATATTAGGGGAGATTTGAGGGTTGTACATGCTTGTGAGTTCTTAGGCTATGGGGAACGCAGGAACTGCGCCATTGCTGCAATCTAGTGTGGCTGAGACTAGGCCACGTCAATTTTTTTTTTCAACTTCTTTTTGCATTTCAAAACTAAAAATATTTATTCATTTATTTAATTTAATTTTCTAGCAAGCAGCTAGACATTCCTAGACAGCACAGGGAATAGGCAGGGGAACAACCGTGAAACGGGCATGTTGAGCCCTCAAATTTTCCCTAATAAGTAAATGGATTTGGGTGAGTTTTATGGTAGAGATGGGGCCAAAAATAGGATGGCGGTTATAGGAAGCTAGCAAAAATAGGATGTCTATCTTAAGCCCCATGGACTTAGAGGACCTACAATGATGTCTCAATAAAATAGTGCATGTATTGCTAGATCATAGGGGCATTCCACAAGGCTTGCATAGTGCCGGGGATTTTTTAGAACAAATCGATCCAATGCAAAGCCGGCAATCTAAACATCAAATGGACTTTTTACATTATAAAAAGAAAGAAAGGACAAAATTCTACATTAAAAAAGACTTTTCATGCAAATAAAGGAAGGTTGTATTGATTGACACACATACCAATGCTTGAAAAGGTATGACAACAATGATTATTTCTACACCAAGCCAACTTGCAGGCCCTTCACATTTTGCAAATTTCCCAATCCCGAGTGGTTGCATATTGAGGCCATGGAAGTGGAGGCACGGAGGGCCCCTTAACGTTGCATTGGAGCCGGTTTTTAATTAGAAATGACAAAGCACTCTCTACATTGCTGATACTAGGCTTGTTCCCAGAAGCATTGTAGATGCTCTTAGATGGTCAATTCCATCATTGACGCCTCCATTAGGAAGACAATAACTTAGACCCTATAATGAAGAATCGACATTTTCCTTCTCCTTAAGAAATTCTTGGGTCTTCATGTGAAGACAAGGTAGTTTAGGCACCCCACCTTACCACCATAGTTGGGTGAACTATAGTCGTTAGGACCCTGTCAATGTCCAAGTTTGAACTCATGACCACTTCACAAGTGTGCTAAGGCAAAGCCACTGAACGAAGGTTGTACATGTCTATTAGACACATGCATTGTGAACCATCAACACTAGTCAAAATGGCAAGCAAGTAATATTTTTTTCTTTTGGAGGGGATTATTACTCAAAAGCTATACAATTGAATGATAGATTCACCTATTTGAGGTGGATGAAATCACTCGACTTCTACATAATATAGTGACAAAATTGTTATATTAAAGATGACTATACACACTTTGGGATGAATATATGTGTTTTCATCCATATTTCACATATTTCAACCATGTTAATGGATGTAAATAGCTTCATCATTCCATTGTATGTTGTTTTGTACATTGCCTAAAAATATTGCAAAAAAATCATTGGATGCAAGACTTTGAATAGGATCCCATGAAAGCTTTTGTTTTATCTCCTTTGAAATATTATGTGTAACATAGTGTTTCAACCCATTAGATCTAGATACCTAATCATTTTTATGAATAATGTACTTTATAATAAGTGTTTGTAAAATTAAATGACCATTCAATGGTGCACTTTACAATAGATTTGAAAGGCATGCCCTATAGGAATGTTTGTGCATTTTTTAGAGACTTCTTCGTATTTACAAATATACCAAAATCAATGCAATTTATTTCTTTAGTGAGGGAAATCTAGTCATGAAGCTAAAAAAATTTTCAACAATATATTGCAAGTATACATACAATTTTTCCTAAGAGAATGTTGTTTTTAATAATACTTTATAAGGCCGTAGTTATTTTATTATTATTATTGTTGTTTTTGTTGTTGTTGTTGTTGTTGTTGTTGTTGTTGTTGTTATTGTTATTTTATTTTTATAGAGACATCTTTTTTCATCCTAGTTATAACCTAATTTTGGGTTAATAAGTATGATTTCTAATTGTTGTAGATGTACTTTGACTTAATATGCAAATTGTGCTACAATTGGAGCTCTATGTATTCAAGATATGGAAAATGAATCAAATAAGGTAGCAATGGTTGGTTGTATGAACATGCAACTAGTGTGACCCTTTTGTTTGGGAAAGAAATTAACAAGGACAAAGATTGAAGATGCTAGCCATGTACACACATTCAACATGCTCATATTTTCTTGGAAGAAACGTATGAGGAAGGAAAATATATAAAGGTTGAAAAAACAAGTAGCATTCTAAAGACTTTATCAAAGACAAAACTTGATTGCAACTTTTATACAAAGTATAATGGTTTTATGATCAGTAGTGTGTATTACATGAATTTGCCAAAGTCAAACTTTTTAAAATTAGTATAAAAAAACAAAAAATTGTTTTTTTATAAATTCCAAAAAATAAAAAATAAAAAATTGTAGTGACTCTATTTTTGTGCCTTTACAAACAAACAAATATTTTTCAAACTGGTACCTAGAGAACCTACTTATAATTTGCAAGTCATTTTTGTTGATAACCATGTTCTTCATTTCCATTACCAAGTTTGTAGTAGGGGTGGGTGTAAATTTGAATGAATTTTAAATAGTAATTGTATTCCCCAAAACCTCTCTCTTAGATAGGATAGAATCTCCCTCCTCAAGGATTAGGTAGGAGATCCTGTTAAACCTTTGAAAGCACTTTAGATGTGAAGTTCCACCAAATAATGGCATAAATAGTCACATGGTACAACTAGGGTCTTCTCCCTTACTTTATATGTAGTTCAAATATCACTTGTTCAAAACAAACCTTCATATTTTAGCTTTTGGCGAAAGTGATGAGGTTACAATCATTTAGAATTTAGTGAAGCATTGTATTTCTATGTTCATTCATCTTATAGACCAATTGATACTTTTCAAATATGTAGAAGCACTATTTCATCCAAAATTGGTGACTTCATCCAAATTCTAAATAGAAATGGGAAACTTTAGATGAAAAAAGACTGCTTTTATTTAGCATAGAGTATAGATTTATTTTGAAATGGTGCAAAATGGCATAATAAATGACGCCAAAAAAAGGCATATTGGAATGAATGAACAAACTTTTACGCCAACCGAAGTTTTTGTTGGAGTTCTTCTCTCTCTGTTCACCCTAAACTCTTGCTTCGAGGGGCCTCTCTGTGTAGAATTTTCAGTTGCGATCTTCATTACACCTTTGCCTTGACGATTTCTGCAACGCTTGTTGCGTAATCGCCAAGCACCGGAGCTCGTACTGTTCGCCAAGCAAACATGGACGTGCATTGTGTAAAAGGCTTTCTAACAATCATCGATCTTCCTTTTCCCTTGCTAAGTTGGTTTTGAGAGAGAGACTGAATTGTGGTTTCAGAGGTTTAGGGTTTAAGCGATCTTCGAGGATGTCCAGTGAGGAAGAAATTAGTGTCGGCGAAGTGGAGATGGTGTCTCCAACGGATCCAGGAAGCAGCGCCAAGGGTTTCAAGTACACCAGGGATGAGATGTTTGCAATTTACTGGGCCATGGGGGACAGCTATTACAATGGCGTCGCGGATGTGTGGGCTGTGTTGGAGCCCTTGAGTCAGGAGCTTTATGAGATGGACGTGGATCACGGAACGCAGAAACCAAGGCACAAAACGATCGACAGGCGACAACGGGGGCGGAAGGCGACAACAACGGCGAACGGTCGATCGAATAACAATAGTGGCTCTTCCGAAGGAAATTCTTACGAGGAGGAGTTGCTGCTGGAATTAGGGTTGGAGCTGCCGAGTCAGTCTCCATCATCAGAGGGCGAGGTTTACGAGGACGACAGCGAAGAAGAGGTCGAGAGCTTCCAGCCACTGGCGTTTGCGGTGGAAGGGGAACCGGATTTCGAATCTGGAGAGCCTCAAGATGGATGGGAGTATTTGCGACGAGTCAAGTAAGGGTGCCCTTGTTCGGATACAATGCTTATCATTCTTGCATTGTACTCTTTGCAAAATCAATTGTCTCGTTATTTTTTGTCTAAACTCGAATAATTTGGAATTGCAGAATCACATTCACTGGAATTTTGCTGTCACGTTTTAGGGTTTGCAGCCTGTACCCTACACCCTAAGGAGTTATAGTTTTCTTTCATTGTCATGAGCATGATATTAAGTGCTGGATTGGAGTTTTACAAGTAGAGAAGTTTTTCTGGAGTCGGGTACTTGACCTGGGGTTTGCTGTGAACAATAGGTGGGAGTTTAAACGCTGTCCGAAGGTTGTCGTTGCCAATGTCGATCCTAAAAAGTTTGCTGAACAGACCCCGTATATGCCGGCTATAGCTTCGGTGGCAGCTTGCTCTCCTGATCTGCTCCCTTCGAAAGAGTGGGAAGCAGAGTTTCTAGCGGACTTCTCAAATCTGCGTATGGTAAGCTCATGATCATCAGGTACACAGAGCAATGATATTTTCTGTCTGGTATCTAGTCTGAAAATGTTTCATTTGTCTCTTGCTTTGATTTAGTTTTTTCCCTGCTTGTCCGGATGGTCCTTGTGTGTTTGTATTCTTAAGATTCACGGGTTTTGTTGTGATGCAGAAATATGCAGAACCAATAGCAGAGGAGAGGAAATTTGATGGGCCTTTGCCATCAATTCATAATCAGGTCGGATGGGAGACTTTCTGCTTTGGAAAGTCGACCAGCCTAGTTGAGGAGGAAACTGTAGACAATTCTGAGAGCACAGGTGAATTGATGGAGGAAGCCAACATGTCCACTGAAGAGCAGCCGAAGCGCGTGGATAAAGTAATACTTGAAGGTGTGATGGACAACCCCTTACTTCCTAATCTGGACTCTGTAACTGATTTCCCGGCCTTGAATGCAACTTCATCAGACGACGAGCTTCGTTTTAGTCATCAAGCCGCTTCAAAACCACGAAAGCACTCAACAGAGGCGTCACCTATGTTAATAAAAGCGCTAGTTAAAAACGCACCGAAGGACGATGTGAAGCGGAAACCCATTGATCTAAAAGGGCCCCATTCTCCCTTACTTGGTATTTTGATGCGATTGGATGAAGTGAAACGTGCAGCTCTTCTGCGATACCACATTTCTTGGCTGGAGAGGGTGGATGGCCTACCTGAAGGGCGGGCTCAGTGGCTATTTGCTCTCTCTGCCGTGGTTGATAAGCCTCTAGATGCCCAGACAATGGCAGCATACAGGACACTTTTGAGAAGGTGCGCTTGTAACGGTGCATTGTTTGATTGTCATTCCATGCTTCTTTCTCTAAGTGAAGTCATCTCAATCTGAGATTATTGTGGTAGTTTTGAGTAGTGGTAGATTGAGTGTACATGTGGAATGTCACTCATCGTTTCAGAAGTATCAGCTCATGCAGCCTTTTTTCCATTTTATTTACATCTTTGTCAAGCTGCGTTTCATCTGTGATTTTTACTGGTTTCATTTTCATGTAGGGAGATTCTAACTAGTGCTAGTTCATTTTCCCAGGTGTGCGTCCTTGAGGGCAAGCAAAACATCAGCGGAGAACGTAGAGTTATGCAGGTTGAACATGCTCATCGCAATTGCTGGGCGCTACTTTGGTCAAGCTGAGGATGCGCTGAGCTGACTACCGACTTCGGATGCTGAAACATTGCAGACATGTCAAAGTTCCACTTCTGGTGCGACCGGTTTTCAGGAGCTTCCTAGAATAGTGTCTAAATGTTTACGGAGTACGGACCCTGTTTGATACGGAGGCAACTTCTATTTTGGACCTTCACTGGACGGACACATTAGCATGGTAATCTAAGAGGAATTCGTCATCCAGGTGATTACACATATACTGTTTCTTGCAGCTGTTAGCATCAGTGATTATATTCCAAAGAACATGTAATTTTCTCACATTAATATAAACAACGTTACAATGTACCCTATCAGTAGTAGACAGACGATATTATCCTGTTACAGTTTCACTGCATTTTTTTCGTAAGATTCTGAGAATAAGGACACCTGGTTTTAGGTTAGCCGTTGCTTGTTGTGATGCCGAAGTCGAAACATGACGCGCAAGTCATAAATATAAAACCTTCGATAGGAGGGTGATAATACAGTATCTCGAGTATAACTGTATTCTGAATTGTCATTTGGTCATCCGGTTGACTGCATTGCGGATGTTCGAGTGCATCTTCTGAATCAGGATGTTGTTCATATGGCCGAGTTGGTCTAAGGCGCCAGATTAAGGTTCTGGTCCGAAAGGGCGTGGGTTCGAATCCCACTGTGAACATCGCTGACGCCCACTCTTTTACTTTTTTCAACTTAAAATGAACATCGCTTGACGCCCACCCTTTTACTTTTTCCAACTCAAAATGAACATCGCTGACGCCCATATATTTCCTTCTTTGAACTCAAAAGTATCACCTTAGTTTGTTTTTCGTGTCAAAACTATCATCTTTGTAATATTTTCACCTCAAATACCAATTCTATTTTGTAATTGAGTGCAACCTCATGTCATTGTATAGAACATCTGTCTCCTCTCTCTCTCAAATCTGCTCCTCTCTACCAGCACAGCAGAGAACCTCCTCAGATCGAATTCTGCTACAATCTGCACACAGACTTGGTGGGAGAATATTCGTGCTTTCACCGTGGCCACTTGGCCAAGGTATCGCAATGCGCGTCGGTCGCTGAACTTTGATTGCTGGGGACTGAAAAAGATGCCCGAACAACACCGAGTCTGGATTCTTCTGTTGGAAGCATTTTCATTGCAGGGTTTTAGGGTTTTAGGGTTTAGGGCAACCCCTTGACACTCTTGAACTGAATTGGCATCGTGACAAGTGCCATCTACACTTTCCTACCCGCTAACTTGCACATTGCATTAGGGTTTCAGGGAGTGCTGCGATGAAATTCATGTGTTCACGGTGGTCACAATTTGCGTGAGTTGCCAACCTTTTTGGTGTTTTTTTGAGAGAAAGAGATGCCGAAACATCACCAAGTGTGGACTCTCCTGTTGGAAGCATTTTCCTTCCAGATTTAGGGTTAGGATTTAGGGTTCTTCTGGATTGGCATCGTCATACTAGCCATGGCAATGCTAGCGGTTGCCCCCCAGCAGCGCCCGGAGACCGGCCGCGTGATCTGCGAAGGCGACGTCGTCATCGTCTACGAGCGTCACGACCGCCTTAAGGCCGTCACAGTCGTCCGCAACGGGGAGCTTCAGAACCGTTTCGGCGTCTTCCCCTACAATGACTGGGTCGGGAAGCCTTTCGGCAGCCAAGTGGTGGGCAAAAATGGCGCCGGCTTCGTCTACCTCTTGGCTCCCACCCCTGAGCTTTGGACCCTCGCCTTGCCTCACAGAACGCAAATCCTGTACATCGCCGACATCAGCTTCGTGGTTTCCTTTCTGGAGCTTCGGCCTGGGAGCGTCGTGTTGGAATCAGGAACAGGCAGTGGCTCCCTGACGCACTCTCTGGCCCGTGCAGTCTCCCCCACGGGACATGTCCACACGTTCGATTTCCATGAGCAGCGGGCGAACGCCGCAAGGGAGGATTTCGTCCGCAACGGCGTCGCCGATGTCGTCACCGTGAAGGTGCGCGACATCCAAGGCGAGGGGTTCCCGGAAGAGTTTGCGAATTGCGTGGACGGCGTGTTTCTCGACTTGCCGCAGCCTTGGCTGGCCATTCCTTCGGTCGTGAGGTCGCTGCGGAGTGATGGTCTAGTTTGCTCGTTCTCGCCCTGCATTGAGCAAGTGCAAAGGACGTGCGAGGGGTTGAGTAAAGAGCAGTTTGCGGATATTCGCACGTTTGAGGTGCTGCTGCGGTCGTATGAGGTGCGCCATGAGAATCTTAGTACCAGTTTTCAGTGTAGTGAACAGACGTCAGGACTAAACCCTAAACAGCGCCAGGACTCGATGGAGTCGCCCCCTGCCAAGCGGCAGAGAGCAGAGGGTGGAATTGACGGAGGAGACACGAATGGAGCTTCGAATCCGAATTTGAGTCGCGAAGAGGGGAGCAAGAAGACGGAGAGACAGTCACGGGCTGTGATTGCGAGACCGTACCCGGAAACCAAAGGGCATACTGGGTATCTTACGTTTGCGAGGCAAGCCACACACATGTAGGAAACCAGAGCTTTTGTAGGGTTTAGGGTTTAGGGTTTGTTGATTCTGTACCATTACCAGATACCTGAAATTTCGGAGCTTTCGAAGGACGAATCTGGCATTACTTTTTGTGTTTGAATCAGAATCCTCGCAAACTGGAGGTTCTGCCTGAAGTTAGTGATGTTACAGGGTACCGCTGCAATTGGTTGTAGGGCTTGGAAATGCTCAATTCTGAAAATCTAGCTCTCGTTTGAATGTAGCTCTGAATGTGACGAAGTAATAGTGGGTTTCATTTCTCACTGTGGTTGACGGGCTATGTTCAGCAGATTATCTGAAGCGCCTACCCTCATTGCATGAGCAGGTGAACCTATTTATTGACTATTTATTGTTTATCAATTGTTGATTAGAAAACTCCGCTTGTGGAGGTGGTTTCTTTAACCTGTAGTTGAATGCTGTGAACATTTCTTGTCGCTTCACTCAACAGTACAAGCAGGACTTTTCCGTAAGCTCTGAGACCTCCATTGCACCCTATACGGTTTCACTCACCACTTATCACTACTATTTACGGAATATGGGTGACTGATCCACAAAAAGTTTGACAGGATCATACTGTGTAAGAAGTGTTTATTCTTACATGATCAGCGATGCTTGAAACCCACTAATGCAGTTGAATGATGACAAGCTTGCTCAGTGGAAATCATCTTCTCGCTTGATTGCAGATTGGTAGCTTACGGCGATAGTCAGGTTACCATCTCTTTGGCTTTGAGTGTTGGAGTCCCATGCAAAATATTTCTTGCAGCATCTAGGTCTGTTTCAGGAATACTGTAATTTCTGTATACAGCAGAACGCGCCAGTGCTTTAGGAGACTGGAAGAAAGATCGGTACTATGTTTTGTAGATATCCTCCCAGCGAACTTGTTACTAGAATTCGGTTCAAGTCAGTCACACAAGTGGAAAGTATGTTAGGGTCACTACCGGTAAGTCTAGTTGCTTTGGCGAGATTGCTATGACCTTAATTCAAATTCAGTGCAGAACGGCTTGATTGCATTTCTGGACATGAATTGACGTGACATCTAAACCCTAAAACTGGCCCAGCCGGCAGCACTGATTTCGCAGTCATTGTCAAAAGGTATCATGGGAGTTGGTAGCAACTGTAGAGTGCTATTATAGAACTAAAGCCTCCCTTTTGATTTTGAAAGGAAAGAAAAGGAAAGAACTCAATGTGTGAGTGCCACCACGCCAAACGCACACTGTATATTGTGGACCATGGCAATTACAATAGGTCACAGTGATATATATTTCTCAAATATAGGGTGGCACTTTGAGCACCTTGAAAGCTCCAAAGTAACCTACAACCTTCTGTGCAATACTTATTGTGGGACACCTTCATTTTTCACCCACAATAAATGAAGTCATCTCATTATTTTGTAGATTCTGCATACACAGTAATTCTTGAAAACTGAGTTTGCTTTCCAAGTGACTGGTGTAACAACCACCGTATCAAAATGTTCAATATCGGTCATTTCCACAATTTTAGGACTTAAAATTAACCATTTAAAAAGCTTCTACTAAGGTAACGATATATACCAATACAAGCAAGAATAAATTCCTACTTATTTAATGATAGAAATGTGTTTCCATAGTGGACTTTCGATTTATTTCTTAGCATGCTCTTCATGGTCATTTGGAAGCAAATTTTATTGTTAGAAAAGGGAAAATATCATAAGTGTAGAATGCTACCAACAGACCGCTGCAACAGTTGCAGATCACAATCAACATGAGTTTCAGCCGGAACTGGATTCAAGACACATGCCAAGCAGTCTGCCCTGTCCCGATTGTGTGCCCACCGTCCAATCACAAATGAATGCTGGGTCCAAGATTTGTAAGCTTATCAGCCATGAGTGAATCAATAGTCACAAACTTGTCTTGATGGTTTGGTATACTGCTGAGAAAAGGTCAGGCTCTCAGAATGACAGCAACAGTGCCATAAAACCTCCGAGTGGGGCAGCATTTGTGGCATGACTCAAGCACAGCAGCAGCAGGAACTTACAGCTGCTGCATCATTGCAGGTTCTGTCATTCAAGGTCACCGTCACTACTGGAATCCAAGGAGAGAGTTAGAGAGAGAGAGAGGAGACCTCAAGAGCAACCAGACAAGATTTTCAAGCTAAGTGAATGGCAATAGGCATTAAGTTAGGGTTTAGGGTTTTCGCTTAAAGCAATTCTCCATACCGGAACTCTGATGCGGAAGGGGCACAAGAAACTTTGGTTAACACATTGGCAATTGAAAATCATGAATTTTCCAAAAAAAATTGTATGTTTCCGAATTTGTAAAAATAATGGCACATTTCTAAATTTGTATGAATATATTATGAATTTTTTGAAACTCAATTTCATGATGTACCTTGAACTGTTTTTTGTATTCATGCACACATTTAAAACATTTTGGACTACTTGCACCTAGATACTTTCAAGATTGTTTTATGGTTCAAGTTGGTTTTAAGCACTTCCACCATACTATATGGAAGGGCAAGAAATTGGGTCAACTTAGACCATCTACACCATTAGAAGAGATCTAGCCAAATAGAGGGCTCCGAGTTCCCAGTAGCAGGGAACTTGGAGAACTGTGCCACCGCAACATGTTAATGTGGACAGGAGGCAACCACGTCCGATTTTTACTTTTATTTTTTCTTGAAATTTTTTTTTGACTCTTCTTTCGATTTCAAGACCAACTTTCTTTCTTTTTCTTAAAATTAAAAAAAAATTATGACAGTTGACCGTTGTTAGCCATGCCCTCACTACTAGGGAACAAGCTTGAAATGGCCTTCTTTTTGTCCAGATCTCTTCTAATACCTTAGGGCGGGCTTCCATGTATGATTAGTTCCGGTAGAATCAAGAAAATGACAAGGATTGAAGTCCCAAACTTCATTGGAAGAGGGTGAGCAGAGAAGCATGACATTGAGTTCCACTACTCATCGGTGGCACCTTTCATTGGCTCCTTTCTTTGATGCATCTAAGTTTAGGCGCATGGATTAGAAGAAAGGTATATTTGAGTGTACAAATTGATGGGGGGCCTTCTCTATCAATGACGCTAGTATGCGAGCTTGGAGCCGTGAGCCTATGAGCTGTGAGCGTAGAGTTTGTGAGCCTAGAGCCCACAAAACCTCTTTTTTTTAGTTTTTTTGCCACCCTTTTTTTCACCTTTTTTTCCAAAAAATAGAGGAAAACATCCTATTTATAGTAATTATTATGACCTAAGACCGTGTCCCCTAAAACCGTGGATTGTGGAATGAGTCATTTTTTATCCTTTTGAAATTGCTTACTACTATTGGAAAAGACCTTGGAACTTAGGTGAAAAGTTTCACCACTTGGTTCAATGATTACAATGTGAAATATGCTGGACAGTGTGAGTTTTGTAGGTAGATGTCATTTGGACACAATTCCATTGGGTTTTTTTGTCTACCTAATTTGAATACATAGGATTTAGGGTTCCGAATATCCCATAACTAATGGGATTTCCATGAGCAATAGTGTATGTGCACATGTGTAGGATGAGTAGACAATCTGAAGGTTTGGATGAGATGATGTCCACAAGCCATTGTGGATTTGTGGTAGACATTTCACTGAAATCTTCAGATTATTTTCTTTACATAATTTTCTATTTTGAAATAGTTTTTTTGTGATGATTGAAATTTACTACCAAATGTTGACATCCTCAAAAGAAATTGTATTAATTGGCCCCAGAAATTGGTGGAAGAAAAAGAAGATGGGGAAGGAAAAAAATGGGAAAATAAAATGAAATGGGTGGTGACCAAAAAATGGGAAAAGGAAAAACAAATGGGTATAGGGAAAACCAAAAGGGAAAAGGGAAGAAACAAATGAGGAAAGGGAAGAAACAAATGGGGAAAGGGAAAAAATGGGGAAAGAGAAAGAAATGGTAGAAGGAAAAAAATGGGGAAAGAGAAAAAAATGGGAGAAGAAAAAAAATGGGGAAAGGGAAAAAAATGGATTAAAGAAGAAAATAATGGTGGAAGGAAGAATTTGGAGTAAAGGAAAACCAACAAGAATGTATAATGGAAAACCCCCAAAATAAGAAGCGGAAATGAAGGGAAAAACAATGGAATTAAGAAGACTATGAGGAAGTTAAAAAAATGGGAAAACACTAGGGCAAAGGGGGAAGACCGAATTATGTATTCATATATGCCTTACTAAAATAGGGATTACGGTGTTATATTTCAATCATTTATATGAACTAACTACAAAATAATAGACCAATGAGACATGCTTTTCTATTTCATGAATGCATTCAAATTTTCAATTCCATACACTCCAAATCATTTCAATTATAATATATATGAATGAATACAATCCAAGTGAAGTACATCGATAAATGAGTTCATGCCTACTCGGGAACTGTGATAATTCCTATTCGAACTAAAAGTAGCTTCAACTCGTTGAAGCTATAACTTGGTGCATGGATGAATTTGTCATCATGTAGGTCCATCTTACAAAAGTAGCGGTATAAGTAGTATAAGTGCTTGCAATTCACATATTGATGACGATCTCCAGTAGCCGAGACAACCATGTTCACAAAGTCGGGGCATGTGCACACGGGAAACATACCCACTGTAATTTGATAAACATTTTTGTTATGGTCTACCTCTGTCTCCAACAACACAATTGCACCGAGGCCTGGAAAGGGAAGTAATGTGACTCCAAGGATTTGTCCTTTAACATTACCAGGGCTTTCCCATTTGTTTCGTTGTTCTATAGATGGTGCATTTGCAATTCGTTGAATGGTTCGATTATTCCTAACCGTTGGGTACGCATCTACATTCGTGGGTGGCTTACTGTCATATACAACACTTTCAAAAATCTTGGACATGTTGAACAGGCGACGTGGCGATAGTATAGGACGTTCTTGGAGACGGAAGCCTGTATGTTGTAGTAGCAAGGTCTCCTCTCGATTGAGATTGGTCCCAATTAGAACCGGCCAAACTTCTAGTACCTCTGGCCAATCAATGACCCACTTCCTTTTTGTACCTTTCACACATCTTTCTATGTCATCCCAGCAGAACCAGAAGTCCGCCACTACCTCTCGTTTACTCCCATAATCTTCTTTCCTCTCGTGGTAGGTGGGAGCTGGTGATCCCTTTCATCCCCTTGCAATTTTGGCGGTGTACTTGATGTTGGACCCACGTTGTTGAGCTTGACATTTTGCGTTTGATTTGTGGTTGATTCTTGCTATGTGCCATTTCGATGTGTCACAATCGCTTTCAAATGCAATAGTGACATGTTGAGAAGGGTTCACCACATATTGTTTTTCTAAATCCTGCATGACCTGTGTAGAAGCCGTGGTGGATCTCGTGCGAACATGAGGCTGAGAAAAATTAACTTTATCAGGTCAATGTGAGTCTCCAGCATTGCCAATAGGTATGTCCAACTTCCTCTTTGTGCTTCCAAAAATTTCTTCTCCTTCTAGATGCGGTACTCGAGTTCCAATCCTAACGGCTCTAGGCAGTGTGTTTAAGGCCTCAGCCATCTTCTTGGGATCTCCACTTCGTCTTGTAGCTCTCAACTTCAACTCCCCCTTTAAAGGACCAAACCTAGATGTGTAGCCTCTCAAGTATGCACGGTAGTTTGTCATTTGCATCCAAGCTTGGATACTGTCGTCACAAATGGCATCAAACAAATTGTTTTTTCGATTACCAGACATTTGAAGCCACTTGTTGTGAACTGTTTCTGATAGATTGCACGAAGGCATGTTTGCCATTTCCTCCAAGCTCAAATCCTTTAAATCCATCCACAACAACACTTCAATTACTACTTGCAGGGACATATTTCAAGTCTTTTAGTACGCTTGAACTGTTTTGTTGACTAAGGGTGTAATCTACTGAAGATGGACAGACGAAGACATTTCACCACTATATAATGAATGCATTACTACACTAGAAATGAACACTTGAAGAATTGGATTCTTCACTGTCAACAATACATGATCACTTTCTAGAGTTGGGGCCAAACAATTACTCTTTTTAGAGGACAGTACTCCAAAAAGGGATACTTGTACACCCCTTGAACACATCAGTCGGATCCGACTGATGTTCCGGTTGAATGTTGAGGTACTCCCATTTTGGGGTCCCAACTCCATGTTCCTCAGATTTTTATGAAATTGAAAAAAGTGGATGACTTTCTCAAATCCTCTATTGATAATGACACATATAATCTATCACAGACCACAATTTGCAAGCAACAAAATGATTATATAAAATTAAATACAAATAGATACTTACCATTTGCATGAAGCCTCCCCATTGATGGTACCGAAAATGCCAGGATGCCAGCCAGTGGTCTAAGTGATGAAGTGATTCTTCATTGGTAGCTCCAGATGACAACCACCATGATCGAATCATTAGATACCGCGTCTCTGCCTCCTCCGTAGTTTTGGGATCTTTGTACTGTTTACACAATGCATTGTATTGTTGTTGGAACGCTACCTT
Organism: Straminergon stramineum; assembly: GCA_963920665.1. Lineage (NCBI taxonomy): Eukaryota > Viridiplantae > Streptophyta > Bryopsida > Hypnales > Calliergonaceae > Straminergon > Straminergon stramineum. The sequence goes on from OY987272.1 coordinate 15,659,357, forward strand.
TATGTGTTTCTGTGTGTGCTTCTAAAGTGAAGTAGTCCAATGCAACAAACAAGTCCTTTCACGGTTCTCCATTTTCTCCTCAGCAGAACCACTACCGTAGACGATGCAAACCGCATTCCAATTAGCCATTGCATTGTCTGCCATGAATCCCTTGAAGTTTGGATGGTGAACACCATTTTTTAACATGACATCATTTAAGCACCTCCAGAATTTCACTTGGATCTCAGTATCTTTAGATTGCATATCGCAGGTTGAAATGGTCATCACATTTTTGTATTGAGGATCATACACGTGGCAAGCCATCATGGTCTACTCCTTCATGCGCTTGACGTGGTCAAACATCATCCACACATTTTGAAGATCACCTCCCGATTGCATTCGCCTCACTAGATCAACACCACTTCCAGGTCCTTCAGTGAACATTTTGAAAACGTACACCTTCTCTTTGCCTTGGCCCGAAAATACGTTGTGATGGACGAATTCGAACTTTGATTCTTTCTTCATAGTCATGATGTTGTCGATGACAGCTCCTCGGTTGTTAGAGAGAAATGAAGAGATCAGATTCCTAATATTTGGACTACTCAAATATTGGAATCGGTCCATGACCTCCTCTAGTTCCTCCCCCTTCAACATTCCCTTTTCTCCCTCTCCTTTGTGAAATAGATAATTGGTAAGGAAATCTTTGCTAGCAGAGAGCGCGATAGCGGAATTCGTGGCCGTTGGTGTTTTGGCCACTTGTTCTGCAATGAGTCCACATATTTTCTCTGTGGAATCTCTGTACATGCCTTTCGCAACAAGGTGAGTATGATCTCTGAAGTGAATTGCAGCCCTACTCATATTCGGATTATCACTATAGGAGTAGTATACCCTAGCATTGCATGTTTTCAAGCATGAAGGGGTCATTTTGCACACCTTACAGACTAGAGTAGAATCTTTGGGCGGATTGGCCCCTACAGCAAACGGAAAGATTGTATAGCCACTCCACTCTGTTTCGTTCCTTTTCGAAGCCCTCTTCAAATAATCACACTCAGGATTTTGACAAGACAAATGCCCAGCACAGTAGGACTTACGAAATTTGAGATTGTCAGAGTTGTTGATGTTTATTGTCACCAACTTGCACCACGGGTGTCCGTCGTATCGCTTGTCCATTCCTTCTAAGTTCTTGGCCGCCGAGGAAGATGAAGAGGAGTGACACGGAGGCAACTCAAAGATGTCATCGCCATTAAAAGCTGGAGGCAAGAATTCCACGCGGTGATGCTTGACGGCATTCAAATTAGTTGCAGACAATTCATTCTGCGAGTGATGCATGGTGGCGGGTCTCCTCAAGCTTTCCATGATACTATCTCTCTCAGCTGGACTTGGGTGCAAAGGAGGACGTGAGAACAATGAGTGCGTTAGAGTATTGGACGGGGTACTATAGACTAAGTTGACATGAGTTGGTCCTTCCCATGGAATTTTGACAAAGCGTAGTTGGTGGCAGGGCCTTAAATCCGGAGACTCTCCTTCCGATTCAGACGACACTTCTATGATAGGATCTAGTTTCTCTACTTTCACTGTATAAAGTATTGTAGATTGGGGCGGGACCGTCCCAACTTCTTGAGGAGAACTAGGTGAAATGGTATGTGTGACATACGCCATATCTATTGTCGATGCATCGGATTGGCGGCTAAGAATCTCTGTAGACGCAGCAAGTATAGATAGAGGAAATCCATAGGCCCTATAGTTTCCAGAAGAGAGGTACCAACAATGCCCTTATTCTTCCAAGAGCTTTATTACAGGGATGGATTCCTGCAACTTACCTAATTCCGACTTCCTCTCTTCTTTGACATAGATGGAAGACTCTACAAACTTGAAACGAACGTGTAGCAAGTGACTCATAACCCTGGCAAATCCTTCGTTGTCTATAGGAAACACTAGGGGAACCTCATGACCGTCTACTCGTATGCAAGCTATGAGAATACAATGGGCTCAGTGGATGTAGGGATTGAATGGAAATGGTCCAAGTGATGGGCTTGCCAAGAAATGAACTTGGAAGACACTATTTTATAATGTCTAGTTCGGTGTCCAGCTATGAAAGAGGGTGATGGCAAAATTATGGACTCTCATTTAGAATAACAGTGTATGCACCACCACGTACGGCCTCTTCCATTGCGTACTCCTAGAATTTCAATAATGGCATACATGCGCCATTGTCGATGAGATTTCAATAGGATTAGTTTGGAAGGAATGTGTGGTTTTAGGAGTAATGATGCATTCCTCATTTGTTTGGAGGTTGAATTGATGAACACAACATCATCAAGAAATTGGATGTAGCATGAGTACATTCAAAATAAGGATGGCACCTTCATGGTAATTCCAAATGGCATGGTTGCCAATTTCAATGTAGGCATCTATCATAAATGCTTTGAAGTGTGTGAGGATGTAGAGTTGGCAACTCCCAACAACCCACCCACATGAAGAGGATAGGATTGCCTTGAGTGGTATCCAATCCGTTCAGACGACACATTAAATAAGGCGGCACGGGACGATGTTTTGAAATTCAAAGTATGCATCTATAATTTTAATGTTTCAGTAGGCCGTTTTCACTTGCATTTCTACGGATGTTGGCTAGCATAGAAGTAATGGGCATTTTAGCATCCTGTAGCTATTCTAGTGTCTTCTGGTAGTTTCGCATTTGTAGAAGAGATTCAGTTGTTCCAAGTGATCTTGCATCCCCTCATGCACCTAGAAGACAATAGCACCTCAATCATCGTAGCAGAACAGACAAAAAAAACGAGGAAGCGTAGTTCCTTTCTTTTTTCATCTTCCAAAATACTTAGAAGGTCAAAGATGACTCGTGCCAAGAAAGTATTGTCGAAGACAAGCCACTCAACACCAAATGATCTTCGCAGAATACTAAGCTTTGGAGAAGTTAGTAGCGTTGTGGAGGAGGACGTCGGAGCGCAGAGCTTGGCAGTAGCGTGACAGGTGTCACGTGGTCCAAGGAGCACACAAAATGAAGCTGCTGACAACCTTACAATTGTTGACAATGTAAGCATCCATAGTTCATATTGCTTTTAGAGGAATCCTTTTCCATTCATTACTACATTTCAAAGTTTCTTCATTATCTCCTAGAAACTAGAGTACATTATTCTTTTCCAATAAGTGAATAGGATGCACAAATCAAACTTTTTCACCCTTAAAGTGGGAACCATGGTATTTAGGAGTGAAGAGCTATCCAACTTGTCTCACAGTTTGTTAGATTGAGTCACGTCCAACAGTTTCTAAGGGTATAGGTATCCTTTGCATGGTCACTTCGTAAGGGTTTAAGCATTTTTGGGATTGCTAATAAGGTCTCCCTTCAGTCGACCATTTCCCGGACTCTCGTAGTTTGAATTCCATCATCAAGAGCATTAGAATACTGATTCATTCATATGAGCTTTTGGATAGTTGTATCATAGAAATAGTATGGCACAGTGAGTGAATGCGAGGCCGACGACTATTTGGAGAATTTTCAGATCTTCGGTACCTCTGAGATATCCGGGGTGGATTGACCCTCTTGCTCGTCCTCCACGGCTTAGTCCAGGGGTGCATTTAAAAAATAAGCAACCCTTTTTTGTGCTTCATTAGTTTATCTTCTCTACGTCGCCGAGCTAAATTTGGTCATCCAAATGAAAGTATGAATTCAAAATTTGGGAAATTGGTCACATTTGCCGAAAAAGGAAGATTGGGTCAGGCCTCTGGAATGGGGACCACCGCGGGGACCATCCATGCCGGTCCAACGAACTGAACAGCAACATGCGGAAAGTACTGGGGAATACTATTTTCGTCTCTCCAATATCCCGCCGACCGAAAATTCGGGAGCCTCTAGGGACGAATCTCTTGTTCACCTGATCCCTCGTAGATCTGTTTAGGAAACACCAAGCCCTCGCCCTAGGAATCACGATTAGAATGAAGTCTCCTCCCACTTTGCTCACGCTCTCCCTATTGAACTTGCACTTGAATCCGCATATTTCTTCAGCACTTGACACAAGAACTAATGTCGACTGTCCAACGTGAGGAGCAGGCCGGTAAGATGAGGAGGACACGCAGTCAAGCACGTGACGGAGAGGACGAAACTAAAGAAGAGAATCCAACGAGGACACCGCAAAGGAAACGCGTCCATGAGGTAATTCAGTCACCTTCAGTCACCTTCATACTTCAACCCCACTATGGATGCCTCGTTTAGTTTACTCTCACTCCTGGGTGACTTGGGCGCGGCGCGACCTCCTCGTCACGGCCGTGGAGCAGGGCCTATGGCATGGGAGATGGGGCTGCCCCGATGGGAGCGAGCTTTTGAATTCATTGGTTCCACTGCGAGGCCTCATCGCCACGAGCACTTGGAGCGCGAGGTCCGCGAGGGAGTCATCGCGGCATTCACAAGCCTATCAATGCGGGTCGGTGACGTGGAGATGCATGGTGAGGACCCGTTTTCAGGGGTACCTTGAGCTTCGCCCGTGTCATCAGTTGGACCTGACTAGGCTCATCCCCGGTGCCCTTGCTACTACCCAAAATGGGACCCCACAGCGGATGTCTCGTTTTGATTACTCTCACTCCTGGGTGACTTGGGCTCGGTGCGACCTCCTCGTCACGGCTGTGACATGATTGAAGGGCACCCGCTGTTGGATGCTGAATATTGGTTGTGTTGATTAGTAGGTCATGCGTCCGTAGAGAATGTTATAAGATGTCTAGTTGCTAGTTTTCATGTTCTTGTAGGGTTTTTTATATTGTATGGTGGTTATTAAATTATTGTTTATCCTTCTTCTGTAGTTGTTACATTGATTTCTTCTAGTATGTTTTTCAGGTGGAAGGAAGCAAACTCCTATGCATTACTCCGTCATCCAATGATCCAATTGCACCTGAACAAGTCCAAGAGGTTTCTAGTCCTTCGAAACCAAAGACTTCCATTAATGAGGAAGAGGAGGTGTCAAGCGATTCTCAAGATGAAGAAGAGGAAGACCAAGACCTGGTAAGACTTGAGGGTCAAAAAAAGTCCACCAGCCCAACTTCTGACACCTTGGTGCTCTTGAAGCTTAGCCGGAACACCAATTGGCCAAGCCACCTCATTGCAGGCTACACTCATAAATGAAAAAGGCCTGAGTTTTCTTCTGAGAGCTCAGAGACCGAGTATAGTTCAGAACCACAAGTTTCCCTTTCGATTGTCAATCCAGAGTATGAGGACTTTTGTCAATGTGATGGTAGTGAGAGTGTGGATCGATTTGGTGATGTGATCATTCTTCTCAGCTCTGACTCAGAGAGTGATGTGGAGATCATAGATGATTGAGTGTAACTCATTCTTTTGTATTTAGATACATTCTCTATCTAATGTGGAGGCTACAATGTGCTTTTGGTAATGAACATTTCCCTTATCTTTCATTGTAGGTGTTGTTGGACCTTTGGTTTCAGTAAAGTGAAATTCTGTTGGTTTTCACATAGCCTTTGTGTTCTTCTTTTCATTCTCCCATTTAAATGTTCTTCATTCTCAGGTCCCGAATTGGCTTTGCAAATGGATGTGTCGCCTATCAATCAAACACAGGAAGACACATTACTAGAGACTCCAGGGACTGATGACACCATGCAACCTGAAATCGGCATAGAGGAAGAAGGACAATTCATGGAGGAGGACGTGGTTGATGAGGACGAGAAGGAGTTGTTAGAAGATGACCTACGCCGGCTGCAAAAGGTAGACTCAGTTTCAACACTCAATGCTCTGAGAATGAAGCCAGAGAAAACCTTTCGACTTTCAATATCACTTTGCAGACTTGTCGCTATGCCAATGGTACGTCCCATGCTCTTGTGTGACGTACAATTGTTGGAGCGGGAATTTGCTTGTGGCTACTGGGATGGGGCAGCCGTCTTCTATGTATCCACTATGAATGAAGCCAGCGAGAGTGCGGTATTCACGACACAAGAGATGGCTGACTGGGATCCTATCTGGAAGCAGAAGAACGACACCTTCGAGGAGTATGTGGATTCTGAGCCGGCGTTGAAGTTTCTCAAGAATATGAAGTTCTTTGTTTGCAATGGAAACCATCGATGCATGGCTTGGATGAACGTCATCTCAAGGATGTATTCCATGAACCTTGATTGGCATTATGCAGTGGACTGCATAATATTGGACACGAAAGGGAAGACAGAACTTGTCATGCAGGTTATGCACAACATCAACAAGTGAGTACATGCTTCACATTTGGATTTTGAAATGAATGTTTTTTTGGAAGGGGGTTGTATAGTCGTGTCATTTTTTGATGGAATTCTAAAGGCATGGTCCATTCAAAATCATGTAGGTCTACAGAGGATTCCCATGTGAAGACAAACTTGGTACATGCCTTGTATCGGGTTCAAAAGTATGGCCTTTTCTTGATGGAGAAGTTCAATGAAATGTTGCGACCATCAGAGAGGAAGAGATGTGTCTCCCAACCACAAAGGAAGACTTGGTACTCCATGCCAGCAGAGGTGTTCACCTCATTTGTCTTCAGGGTGAGATTGGAGTTAGGAAACTATTCCACTTCATTTCTGTGGTCCTCTAAGTTATGGAATTACTTGTTTTATTCAGTTTTTCAAATGTATTTGGATTTTGGTAGCACGAAATTGCTTTGGCAGCAAATGCAGTCCTCAGAAGATACCACAAGACCACACCAATTGATGAGAAGTCCGTGGAAGGGGCCACTCACGCCATGAGGGTAGGGGCAAAGGACAAAAACGTGAAGCTCTATGTCAAGATGATAAAGTTGTTGACAGTGGCCAATCCTGCTCATGGGGCTAGATTTCTTCAAGAGGTGAGTACACAAATTTGGAAAATTATGTCGCGTTTGTTTTCTCTTGGAGTTGGGACTAGAGTTTAAACATATGAGAACATTACTTTTTGTTGGCACAGGTGGAGAGGCATTGGAGCTCCAACGAAGTGCCAGAAATGACCTTGGAGAAATTGTAGATGGTAGCCACTTGCAACACCACGGCCGACCACAAAGTGAAGTTCTTGAAATGGTGGAACTCCTCACTTCCATCTCGAGAAGCGAGGAAGTTCCCTCCCAAGCCTGTCTCTGAAACACACCTCGGACCTTTCTTAAACAAGTGTGTTTGGTATGCCGGGGTAAGTACACTTGTATCAAAAGTAAATGCATTTCATGGAATGATGTATATTGCCCAATACCCGGAATTGTAATTGATTAGGACTCTTTCATCTCCTTCATTTATACTATGTTAGTCACACTGAATGATTGGTCCAGATCGAAGATGCAACAGTAGAGTACTTCGAGGGGGTGGTCAAACAGGACAACATCAAAATAGACATGATTGTCTCGCAACAACTAGAGACATTATAGGAATACGTGGAGGGATGGAGGAAGATTTGGGACCAAGGTTTTGGACCATACTTCAAAGGGGCAAATTACTTCAAGAAAGGGGACTCCTTCATGAATCACGAGGGGTCTAACTTGACAATTAGAAGGGTTCTTTTCATGTATGATTGTAGTTCGTTACAATTGAAGGACATGACATGCCTTCCAATATTGTAAAAGATGGCTCCATGTTGATATTGTGGTCGTACTGGTTCTCTTCCAAGGTTTTCAAATGCTCTCATAATTTGTATAGTTGAAGGATCTTCAGATTGCATTACGGTGGATGACGAAGTGCTTCCACTCTTCTGATTTGCATCTACATTTGTCCACTTGACCTTAATGATTGTAAGTTCTTGCACTATAGATACTTCAAGTACGAGCTAGAGGCAAAGGGTGCAATCGACCGGAAGGAATTGCCTCCATTCTTGTCCACATGGCTCAATCGAAGCTCCATCGACTGCATATTCACGCCAAGCCAGATGAGAACATTCACCACGGCTCATCTCAGTGGAAGAGCGTGGTATTTGGACTATGCATTGGCATTCACTCATCCGTTCGAGGTGGAGCTCCGGGCATCTTTGGATGGCAAAGGTGCCATTGATTTGGACGTGGACGAGTTCTCAGGCATGACGGACATGTAGAGGAGGAAGGTCATTGCAAAGAGGGATGCAAATGACAGAAAGAAGGAGGTGCGGGTCCAAGTTCTTTTCACCGCCAAGGAAAAGAGGGAAGCGGAGCGATTGGCCAAGTTGGTGGAGAAAGAAAAGGAAAAGGAAAAAGAGAAGGAAGAGAAGGCCAAGGCCAAAGGCAAGAAGAAGGTCAAAGCGGACAACCAAAATCCAACATCTTCCACAGTGGATCAAGGCTCTGAGATGCAAGCCAAATCTCACAGCGGAATCAAGAGGAAGGCCACTCTATCACAACTCATAGAAGATGTCATTACTCATGTCACACATGCGATAGTTCTTAATGAAGATGATTTAACCAACTCTGAGGATTTAATCCTCAACATCTCCATTCAAGACCTTGTGGACGACGTGGAGTCCAAGAAACCGAAATGCTACAAAGAAGTCTTGGCCTTTCTGAAGAAGGTAATGTTCTTAGAGTTTAAATTAAAAGTGCATTTCCATGTTCGAATTATCGTGAATGTAGGATATGCTCATCATTTGTTTTTTGACCTTCTTCATAATGGCAGTTGTCAGGGGGAAAGCCTCGCATGTTCTATGGTGTGCCAAACGCTAGGCCGGGGGTGGATGTCGTGTTTTTTGACTGCCTAGAAAACTTGCTTGTGCCGGGGCTATCTTCTCCGCCACGAGAGGTGTCGGAATGGAACGAAGATTTGGAAGATGAGGCCCTCCAATCTGCATTCAGTTTCGCCTTGAAGCACCTGTAGGACCATGGATGCATCATACTGTTTCACTCATGGAGTGCCAAAGCAAAGTCCGACATCGTTGGATTGTGTGAGACGTATCAGATGGTCAAGAAAAAGGAGTGGATGGGCATGAACCGCATGCACTTGACCTCGGCTATAGACAATTCCAAAACGGTAAATTCCATTGGACCTTTGTAGCATTCACAACCACTTCAGAGGGCATTATGTTCCTTGCATTCCTCATGATTATATACCTCTTTCGGATGATTGCAGACGCAGAAATTTGGAATTACACTTGGAATCACGTAGAAATTTGTAGTGAAGGACTTAGGCGCGAAAGGGGAGTGCAATTTCTCATTCAGACGCATACCAACGATGAAGAAAGCTAGTGTAGACATTGCACGAGACGACATGTTGATGAACTACACCCATCCAGATGACATGGCAATGAACGGTGGAAAGCCATGGCGGGGTGCTCGGAAGAAAGACCCACGATTCTTCCAAATCCTATTGGAAGCTACGAGCGTCGAAGGCGATTTTGTGTTGGATTGTAGTGCATCCACAGGTTAGGGTTGAACTTTTTCATTTGTTGTATTCCAAGCCATTACTTATGGTCGAAGTTGTTGAAATAATTATTTTTTTCTCTTGCCTTCAGGTGCATCGATTACTACTTGCCGTGGAATAGGCCGCCACATTGTGGCTTTGGAGGAGAACAAGGACATTTTCGATGCCATCCTCACCCCAATGAAAAATTCCACTCCGACCGTGGTGGTGACACAACCACAGACAATTGCTTTGGTTTCACAAGACCCAGACGATATGCTCGTCATACCTCGAAAATTCACTTAGAAGGGAAAATTCAGTAAGTAAGTTGGCACTTTCTAAATTCTGTCTTCATTTGGTGATTTCCAAATTATCACCCTCTTACATGGAATCATATTGGGTTGCAGTCATTGAGGATTGATGTCTGCACCAGCAAAGTTGAAGAAACAAAGTGTTCTCATCACTCCAGAGAAGCCTTTCGACCTTCCAATTTATGCTCAACAAATGGCTAAGGCCTTTGCGTATTTTGGTTGCTCTAAACCAAAACGCCGTAAAGACACTTACACTTTGAATGTCTTACAATTTATAGATGGGTCTGCGTCTGAGGGTACAGAGTCTTCAAACTCATCCAAGACTTTTGATTCTGCGATCGAGTCTGCAAAGACCTAGACTCACGAGATTGACATATTTCATGAGTCATGCTATTATGTATTGATTTCTATAATGATTGGATTTGTGTGTTTTATGGCTATATATTGCATGTTTGTTATTTTACTTTACATTTATCATTTGCAGGATTGGACCATATTGGACTAAATCTAGTTGTTTCTTCAAAAAGTGAACTAAAAGTTAAAAGTACGTTATATTTCATAAAAATGACCCTTCTTTCAGAGAAATATAGGGTTTTCAAAATCCACAGTCATAGGTCCTTTCCAATTATTTTCTAGAAAAAAATTCCCGCTCCTACGCTCACAAGCTCACAAGCTCGCCGCTCCAAGCTCGCATGCTAGCAACCCTGCCTTCTCTATCGGTGCACATGGAAGTGCTTTGCAGATTTTGGTGGAGATGAAGTCATTGATTACATCATACTAATCCAAGCATGGAAGGAGGCCCTTACTCTCTAAATTTGATGCACTATTGAGTTTTGCATCTATATTTTGTGAGCCTTCTAATTTTGTTGTCTTTCATTTGCAAATCATGCCATGGTGCCTACTACAAAAATGTTTCTACAACTTTGGATGTAGAGGGTTGCAAAAGGGAATGATGAAATAAAACATGAAAGAACCCATGTAGTTATATTGTTAAGACCACAACATGTTAATGAAAAGTTGGTTGACAAGATCATGCGTAGTGAATTGTGGTAGAAACAAAACTAACCAAAGGAAGAGAGGATTTTGTTACATGAAATGACAAGTTTGACTTAGAAAGTAGCAAATATATATTGGGACCATTCAATTTTGTAAGCTCACAAAAGAAAGTTTAAATAGCGGCCTAAGGTACCCCATGTGGTGGAGATGCAAGTATGGCATGCAATTTTTTGGATTGCAAGGCAACAAATGTACCTCCAAATCATCTCATCTACCAAATTTTGGGTTAGGAGAGTTGAATAGAAAGTTCAATGGCACACTCTTACACAACCAATGTGTCACATGAATAGTTGATTGACCAACTACAAGGGAAAAGTAGGAAAAAACTTACTAAACTAAATTTGTCATATCAATCCTCTATATGGTAGGATTGAAGGATTGACAACTTAAAGAATATTTAGAGGTACTTATAATCTACTTTGGTCATAAGTTAGATCTATCCAAGCATACAAAGGTGAAGATATTTTTGATTCTCGAAGAGCTATTGTCCATAAAGTGAACAATTATAAATTTGCATAGATCCGTAATAAGTCAATTTGAATGGATCTTTTCAAAATTTTGACGAAAGGTATAGATTTAGGCCCTTTTTGTGTGGATAAAGATTCTCCTCAACCCAACATATGTTTGGATCAAAGTCATTATGTCTAAATATAAACCCTCATATAGGCAACTTTTGGCAACTTCTACTTTTGAATTAAGCAAGTATGCAATGGCAAAAAAATTATAATTTAAATATTATGGAAAAACTTTGTATAGTTCAAATAAGTCATTTTGATTATTGCTCTCTTTTATTGGTTACAAATCTTTTACACTTGAAGTAGGATGCATGATATTAGGTACCATTATCCAATGAGAACTCTACAATAAGAAGGTTTCATATTTTTTTTCTCAGGGCTTCTACATCATCACAAAGATGATTCATTTATTCAGTAGTTATTGATAAAGGCAAGGGGATTGGCACATTAGAAGAGATTTAGCTACACTAGAAGACCACTTCAAGTTGATTTCCAATAAATAATTAAAAATACTAAAAAATCATTAGTTTTTTTTTTAATTTGAAAAATGAAAAAAATACAAAAAGAAATTATTTAAAAAAGAAATTTTCATTATTATTTGATGTGGTTGTTGCATGGCCATGTCAACATGTTGTTGACGCTGAGTTCCCAAAGTTCAAGTACTTGTAGGAGCTCACAAGCTTCCAAAGTAGGGAAATTTATTCTAATGATTCATTGAGTGAGTTGGCCTTTGGTACCTTACAGAATTAAGGGAATCAAACCAATTTGAGCAACATCGACATTTAGAGATTGATTGACTCTTTGCAAAGGGGGCACATAGGACCAAATAAAGTGTCACCTAGAAGGGCCTAAGCCATAGAGATTTTCTTTGCTTTATCATCATTAGCTTGTGATTGTACATTACAAACAATCTGAACCTTGTAGAAGGTCATTTTAGTTTCATTTTTGGCACCCCACTGGTGCAAATATAGAACAAAGAATTTTCTTAAGTTTTTAAATATGAAAAAAATTTCAAATCACCAATATGACGTGGCACTAATAGTGCCCTATTAGATTCCTAAAAAAAATTCTATTATAATTGCACCGTTGCCATGCAGACGTGTGGCTTTTTTTAGGGTTCAAAATTTTCCTAATGTTGGTATATATTTGTTGAAGGTAGTTGACACAAAGATCTTGAGTGCAAGGCCATGAGATTTTGCATGCAATATGGTGGAGTACAAATTATTTGAGACATGCAGTTGGAGAGTCCTGCCATCAAGTATTGTATCAAAGGAAAGGTGGAGGAGTGTGATCTTATCATTCATGGAGTTGTAGCAATATTGCACAATGAGGGACAACATGGCTAGATAGTGAGGCATGTATTTACTAGGACCATCTATTTTCCCATCTTTTCTTTAATCTTCACTAAGTTCTAGAGTAGTGGATTTTATTTCACACTACTTGGCAATGGAAGAGGGGTATTTGTCTTTAGCAAGCAACCAATATTTGAGGGGCATGGACATTGACCTATCTTGATTTCAAGGTGCCACATTTACCATCTAAAATAACAATATTTGTGGTATTTCTCAAAGTGTGGGAGTTTTTATCAATAGCTTGAAGTTTTCCAAACTAAAGTTAGAGCCACCACACTAAATAGGAGCACTAGAAGTTGCATGCCATTTACAAAAGGGGGAGGGGGGGGGGGGGTTGAGCCTATGCTTGAGAGACCAAGGAGTCAAAGCCAACTTGTTTAAGGGCAATATTGGAGTAATTAGTGAAGAGTTAAATGTAGAGGTAGAAGACGTGGAGGGCACTAAGTTAGAGAGCACTGAAGAGGAAATTTTATCTACTACTAGTGTGGATTGCAAAGTATCAAATTTTACATTCAAGTCCATTTGTGATTTTGGTAATGTGGCTATACCATATGGGCACTCATCATGGGGTTTGTCAAATTTTTAGTGCTTTAGGCACCATTAAAGTAAATGATTTTTGCCAAAAGTTCACTATGTGGTGTGAGCTCCAAAAATCTTGCAATGGGAATTTCAACCCATATACGGTATGTCAGACTTTATTTGGATGCTTTGAAGGTGCACATTTCTCAAACTATAGCTCAAAGTTTGAATTGGCTTATTCCATCAAGATACTTATATGAAGAGATTATTATGTTCTAAATGAGGTGGACATAAAAGGCAACACTATGGTGAAAATCACTACTACACCTCTCATAGTAGGTAAGGGTAAGAAGGAGGATATATCTTTCTATATAGATGGAGATGCCACATCCACTATGGTGACAATAGAGGGCAATCTCCCCCCATTCAATCCTATCACTTGATTCTTTTATTTGCTTTGTTGAGATTATTATGGCCAAAGGGCAAATAAGATGAAGGTGTTGAAGATATTTGTGTAGGACAATGATGAATATTTGTGACAAGATCATGCTAGACTATAGGGTTAATGTCTACAACACATAGTGTGACTAAACAATAAGTTGTTCAACATTGATATAGTATTTTTGGCAAGGAATTGAAGACTCTTGTTTGAAGACTTGAGGATGGAAGTCCTACCAAGACTATAGTTCGTATTCAAGACTTTTGAGAGAATTGAAATTAATCTTTTAGAAGAAAAGACAATTATGGGATTCCTCAAGAAGGAAGGAAAGCAATTGGAGAAGACCAAGCTCGCTAAAGCAAGTGTATTACCTTACGCAAGTGATGTCAATATCACTTGTTTTCATTGTTAGAGCATTGGTCATTGACAAAGAAATTGCAAGAAATCTAAAACAGAACTATTTAAGATAGATGGGTTTTGTTCAGAGTGTGGAGTCAAGGGCCACATGGAGGCTACTTGCTAGATATTACATCCATGACCCAAGCCCAAAAGAGCCAAAGAAATCAAGGGCACTGACTCCAAGGATATCAAAAATACTTTGGTAGATGGCAAACAAAAGAAGTCGGCTATGCTTGTACAACCAACCATTGAGCTTTCATCCATTATTTTGGGAGTAGTAGGAGTGGACAACTCTCAAGGCATCTTCCAATTGGTGGAGCCTAAGGAGAGAGTATTTGTGCCTTGTTGTGGATTATTAGAAGGGGGGCAACCATTGATGTTGAGAGCTTCAACAATCAAGGGGGTGGAATTGACAAAGGACATAATGGAGACATATATGTAGACCATTAACACTTCTATAGGAGGGATGGAACAAACAAATAGTTCACAAAGTATAATCTCACTCTATGCATGCATCACAATGATGTTTAAGATGTTAAAAGAGATGTGCAAGTGTTTTATCTCCACCCCTAAGATAAGATAAGTACAACCAGGGTTTTGATTTTTTGTTGTAAATTCCTACAGTAGGTATCTCAGTGTGGTCCATTGTGCCTTACAATAAATGGATGAATGTTTAATAAGTAATGACAAAAAGAAAAGACTCAAACTTCAAAACATAGCAAACTCAATTATCTTGGTCTAATTAAGCCAAACACTCTAGTCTCTTGAAATAAAATGCCTAAAATCAAAATTTAGCTATCAGAAATCATTGAGAATAGTCTACCATTCCCCAAATGGTATAAATCATTCCATTTATAGGTTCATAGTAAAAGTTATGTCCAAATACAATTTAGCCTTAGAAGGGGATTTTTAAACTTCATGCATATAATTCTACTGATTTTTGGACCTAAGTTGACTTTTGATTTTGGGTATGATTTTAGGTTTAAGGGTGGATGCATGGTTTGGTGTCTCCATAATCATGTCACAAGGTTGATTTCAAGGAGGAGTATGCATTTCAAAGTAAATATCACATAAAGTATTATAGTTCATTACGCTATTTTTGGGTAAAAAACATAAGAACTTGATTAAGAAGACATGTGCATATTTTTTTGGACAACCGATGTCTATCAACATTGATTTATTGACTCTCAAAGATAAATATATAGACTATGACAATAGTTAGGTTTAATATATATGGACTTTTTTTAATACATAAATACAAAGAAATGGGGTATAGTGACTAATGTAGGAGTAAATGAAAACATTTTTTTATCTGAAAATGAATTTTTTGGTGCCAATATCATTGTATTTTTTATGGTTATGGAATTTGGTAGAGTGAAAATTAGGTCCAATCTTATGAAATCAATTTCTTATGGAATAAAAATTTATTTTCTATATTTTTTCTTTCATTTGCATAATATATTTGAAGTTTTAAGTGGGCATATTTTTCGGTCAACCACTTATGAAGTCTATCTTTAGATATGTATATATGAAATTATGATGGCTCTTTTTAGATGACTTTCCTTTGTTAATTAGTAAATCAATTATGGACAATAGTGAGACACCAAACCATGCATCCACCCTTAATTCTAGTTTCTCAGTTCTAAGTTTGACTTGGATGGAACAAATATTCACTACTTTCATCCAATCTTGATACAAAATTTCATCCTTTGTTATCTTCCTTAGTTTAACTCTATTCCTAAGTGTAAACTAGATTTGGATTACCCTAATTATATTCTAAATGATGCTAATATCTATTGAGTACTTAGTTGTCTTCAAAATATTCTTAATTGACTATCTATTTAATTTTGAAGGCTTTGAACTTCTTATGCTAACTTGCTATTTTAAGGTTTTTAGTATTTTCCATTTGCAGGGAATAATATTACCTATCCATATTGCTAAGACACTTAAAGTTTGAATACTCCTATTGAAAGTTATGGATGGATGAAGTTTGACCACTAATTGGTATTTTAAAACTTCATCCACTAATTTCTAAATTTTGTAGTAAGATTAAAGCTTGTCAAATATTGTTGTAAAGTTGAAGTTTGGATGGTAAAAACATGTGTTTGGAGCCATTTTCAAATATAGTGATAGGTAGATGGACATTCATGTATTCAAATTGAAAGTTGGCATGCCAACTACCTTATTTCATTATAGAAAATGTAGAGTTTGTGAAATTAAATTGACACAAACATGGGTCAAATTTAGAAAACGACAAAACACATTTAGGAACCTTTCTTGTTATTTATTGCAAGTCCCCATGCTTCTTCTTAGTTTCCCCCTGTGTCTTTACAAGCTACATGTGTATGCATTTTGCCAAAACTATTATCAGAAATAGGTGCGTAGGATGGAAATCTTTGAAAATTTATAAGTAATTTAATAATTATCAAAAAAATATGAAACCACCTTTGTTACATGCCGCACCTACTTTTCTTAGTGTGAAGAATGAGCTGAAAATCTTCCAATCAATAGATCCCCATGAAAAAGGTGGACCACCCCTTAAATGGTCGCTTTTAGAGTAGACTACCTAAACCCATTTTCTTTGGGCAACAATTGGTTAATATTATAAATATTGATAGTAGATTCTTATCTATTTATAGAAAATAATAGGCTAATAATGATGTGCTTCATTAAATGTTGGTTCAAGTGGGCTTAGTTGTAAACAACTACTTGTCCAAACAACTTACAACTTCAAACAATAAAAGAGGTGCTTTTCAAAAGTTAAATTTGTAGTTTCAAATACTCATTGAAAGGAATTAGGGTGGCATGTCATTGATCTTGAACCTTTTTAAGATGGTCATGACCCCACCTATTGATAGTTTTATATTTTTGCACCAAACGAGTTTGAAAATTCATATTAATTTCATTTCTTTTGGGATTAATATGAATGCACTTGTATTTGAATCCACTCAATGAATTCCTTCTCCAATACACAAACAACCGAATAAGCACCTTGCACCACATATCCAGATTATTAATTTGGGCAGTAATAGTCTAGTTGAGTTTGCCTGCACAAAAGAGAATAATTTCAATGTTCAACTAATGGTACCAATACTCTCTCTAAAAGAGGATTAGCACAAGTAAATAATAATAATTGCTAATGAGTACCAAAATGTAAACTAGTTGCAACAACTACATTGCAGTCACTTTGAAGTCAACTAAAGTCGATAGCATTGGAATTCAATCAAAACATTTTGAATACCAACATTCAATCATAAGACTCTTGTTGTATTCTAGTTTTTTTATTGTGAATGTCAAATGAAATAATTGAATTATACTTGTCTAGCTCAAATGGAAACATGACGGATTTTGTAACAAGGGTTGACACACTGTATATAAAATATTATCTATCATATTATACACACTATCACAACCCCTATTACGACTCATGTAACAAAATCCGTCACACTTTCATCCTATCTAAAAAACATCATCCAATTATTTCATCCAACCTTTACAACAAAAACCTAGAGGGTGACAAGTGAGTGTTCTTTCTCAATACAAGTACAACAATTCATTACAATTTGAATTTTCTAGTAAGTATATACACATATACTTGAGGTTGGACACAATATGGAAGTATTAACCCCTCAAGGCCTTTTTGGGTTTAAAAACATCATCACATTTGAAGTATTACAATGCAAAATTTCACTAAGGTATAGAAATCTCAACCATACAATCTTGTAGTGAACATGTTGTCAATGATGTAAATCAAATTTGGAGTCATTTGGCCAAATAGATTGCAAGATTATACTGCTTTAGTATAGAAAAAGGATGTTGAAATTTTCCTAGAAACACATTTGGAGGTGAAATTTGATTTCTAAACCTACTCAAATGAAATTGTTTTAAACTATAAAGTGTTTCAAAACAAGCATACAAACACATTGATGAAAGCCAATATCATTCAATAGACATTGTGCTTGCAAAATGACTTTGAAATGTGAAAAAATAGTAGGAAAAGTTGCAAAAACACATCCAAAGCTTAACCTCCTTCTACTGAAATGCTTCTTACTCACTCATAACTTCATGGATTGATACAAAATTATTACCTCACAAATTAGAGCCCAATATGCACAACTTTCTCATAACTCTTTTATTTATTGAAAACCAACATTGCATGAAGAAGAAACAGACCGCCAAAGTTCACCATAATCCAAAATTAAACGTCTGGATTTAGAACTTTGAATTGCTCCCAAACATTCAAAACACTTTGAATTGGCATGAAATTTGTACACCAACAACTAGAATTCAAAGGTTACATAACCCAACCAATTTGATTGAAAATAGACATTTGCTGAATGGAGATACAAGCCCGGAAGTTGCACATCCAAATGCAATTTGGTGAACTCAAATTAAACCCGTCAACTTTGAATGGCTTCCAAAAAATGAGTACATCTTCCATTAATCTGAAAATTCTACCACCCAAACTAGATGAGAGAGTGTAGATTTCCCAAGAAGTTTCATGGAATTTGGACATGGGATGCAAAAATTACAACACTTCAAATTGGACTTCCAGACTATGTGAGGACACTTTTGGTCTTTGTGGGCAGTGAGGGGTTAACTGTAAAATTATCCTGTCCAGCAAGTGTTGATGGCCTTCAACAAACTTCTGTCCATTGCTAAATAATGCCCTTGCCATGTTCCAGGTGGTTGTTCAATAAATATCAGCAAATGGTTGGACTCATAACTTAGTGGGTAAAGCAAAATCAAGGACAGGATCAATTTCTGGATCAATTAGCTCAAAGATTAATTTCCATTCAGCTCCCCTTCACATGATGAGCATGGAATTCAGAGTCAGTGCCTGAACTGACTCAGTCCCTTAACTTAACTTAACTTATTATCTGAACTGCATCCTTTTCATCATCCACAGGCTTATTACATTTAAAATTTTATAATTTAATGACAAACAAATTCATTGCATTGAGTAGTTGGAAGGTGAGCTGGGTGAGGATTTGATGGGTGGCACTTTTATCGCATGACAGTTAAGCACTGGTGGGAATTATAATGTATGAAGTAAAATTAATGAAAAAATAAAAATAAAAAATTATGTGATTGGGTAGTAGGCAATTTAGTACTTAAGACGTGATTGAGACACACTGGGGGGGGGGGCATGTGAGGAGTGTGAAATTAATACAGATAACAGACAGCTTTTGCAAGTGGTACTTAATTTATTGGTACCTGAGACTCAATTGCTTGATGCAACACATACTAAGGTAAGGCAACATCAGATGGAAAATTGATGGTCGAAGGCAATCTCTGATTTCATTACCATGTATGATTTCTATTGTTTTATGTTTGTGAATTTTGAATTGTAATCCTTAACAACATTGGAATGGCCTAAACAAACATCAGTTCTGTTGAATTGGCAGTGTTCCATGTGCCCATAACTGTCACATATATCTTAAAAAAACACAATTTAATTACAAGATACAAACAAGGAGATATATAGATTTTGGGTTCAAGCCATGGGTCTTGAATTGTGTCAAAGTAATGGAATATTGTCAAATTAAGGAAATTGATGTTTACAATATAAGTTTATGCAGTAATCTACATCAACATTTGAAAGACCAATTTGATAATTTTCTATCAAATCACAAAACTGTCACTCTTGCATTTTTGATGTCTTCTAAATAATTCTTGAGACATTGTATTCTTGATTTCAAGTTTGATGTATTAAGTTTCACTACATGGTCTTCAATCTCTGTCTTTTCTGTTTTACTTGCTTTTTCAGCCATCTTCTTGAATTCCCTAACTTTATCTTGGCAATTTGTAAGGTGTTCTTCTGGTTCCCATGAAGCATGGTCAAGTGGATATCCCGTCCATAGCACAAGATATTGAGTTTCCAATTTGTCAGTATCCTTGTCAACAACAACTTCTCGTACATCCAATATATATTCCACTTCCCATTCATCGTTTTCTCGATCATATACGTTGTCAACATTAAATCCATATGGAGTTTTCTCTTTTGAACTTGGATGTGGCGCAACCCAAAATGTTCGTGCCATTTTTGATAAATTTGTGTGGATGATCTTTCCAATACCTATAAAATTGATCTACCAGTAGGAAATCCAAAACCAAAGAACTATATAATGCATATGATTTGTATGATGCTTGGTTATACTCAATAGTAAGTCCAAGAGGTGTATTTATAATCATTTGATCTTTTACTTTAAGTTAATCTCAACATGTGGGACCATCACACACTCAAAGTAAAAGAATCTCAAAAGTAAATTTCAACTATTAAAAAGTAAAAGAATTTTTAAGACAAAAGGAAGAAATCTAAGAATTAGAAAACATTTCAATATTCAAAGAAAAGTAAAGTAAAAAGTAAAAAAAGGTAAAAGTAATTACAAAATTTAGAATTTGAATCTTACAAACATCCCCAAAGGCCCCTTCTCCATTATATCACTCATTTTGACCAAGTGAATGCAGGTCCTGACTGACTCACCCACTCACTGCTCATCAGTGCTCAGTTTGCCAGGTTTGTAAATTTGCAGTGGCTGTTGTCTGTTGGCGAATACATTCAAAAGTATCTCATGTAAAATAGTATGGTTTATTCATACACAATGAAATGAGTCAACTGTTCATTAATTTCCAATTTTCAAAAAATAAAAAATAGACTATGTTAGTTAAAATACCTCCATCAGACGCCACATAACTTTCACACATTATAAAAAAAGAGGAGTCAGGAAATTTGTCTCCTTAAACTACTTCAGTTGAGTTGGTGCCACCTCTTTAAAATCACCCAAAAAACACTCTTCATGCCAGTCTATGTCTGTCTGTGTCTGTCCCTCAGTGCATTACCTGTGAATTATTTTACTTTCTTTCTCCATCCATGACACTCCATCCCTGGCAGTCAAATAAACATCCACATATTTCATCCAACCCCGAATTTCATTCATCCACAGCCTGACCAACCTCGTACACCTACTGGCAGCAGTTGGTACCTCAGGAGCCCAATAATAGCAACTCCCTCAGGTGCCGCAGTAATACAAGGAACTGGTTTTCATCTGTGTCGTGACTGTCGTCCTCGCTAACTTATCTTCGCTTCTAAACTTACATTAGGTTTCGCATTGGGCTTCACACTGGGCTTCGCATTGGGCTTCCTCCAAATTTGGCTGACAGAACTTTCGAAGTCAGTCGAGTTTAGTGCAGAATCTGGCGGATTTGTTGTGTGCAATTTGGCTTTGGTCTCTTCGCTCCTGGTATGATTGCATTGGAGCTTTTTTCCAGTTTTCACGCTGTCTTGGGGGAAAATTGGAGGGCTTTATACTACATGTGTAACAAATCCGTCGTTGCTGCATGAGAGAATCCATTCCTTTTTGCAACTGCAGCTTTTGGCGTCAGGACTGAACCTCCAGTAGGACTCCCCACTCCTGTTGCGTACAGAAGCCTAGTCGCCAGCTCATACCACTGTTTGTGCTCAGTAGTTTGGGGCCTGCACGTCGAGGGAATTGATGAGTTCGTCGTCATTACTCGAGCAATATTTTTTTCGGGCTTGTGTGTCCGGGGGTGAGTGAGTAGTAGTCCGGGGTGTCCTCCTTGATGTGGTAGTACTGGAGCTTCTTTTGCATGCCGAGGTTTTCGTGGGTTGTAGGGTTTGGAAATTAACACAGGCATTGACTTCTCTTAGGAGGATTGCTGCATGCAAGCTAGAGAGGGTTGGGAGAGGCGGATATGATAGTTTTCAATATATTGTTGGATTAAAGGTTTGATCCGAGAGTGGAGAGGTACTGGCTGGTGATCGGAAGGTCTATTTCCAGCTTGTGAGCTCGATCGGTCTGTTCTTCTCGGTCCTACGTTGTTGACGGTGAAGGTGTCAGTGGGGGTGCGGAGAGGGAAAAGAAACCGAGAACGATATATTGGTATTGGTGTATTGGCGCACACATATTGTGTAGTGGTGTGGTGCCTGGCGCGCGCGCGCGCGCGTGGGGAGCAACAAATGATGCAGTAGCTGTGGGGGATTCAAGAACTTAAGAACGAGCTGCTGATAAATAGTTGCATATTGGCTGTCGAGTGGCGTAGTACGGTGCGCTTGGTTGTGGGTAGGAAGAAACGATGCAGGGTTAATTGCTGGGGTTTAAGGCAGCCAGCCGGACTTTGGTGGTTGCGATGCATTCTGCTTGGTGAATTGGAGCTCGGTGAGGGAACTTAACCCACCACAAAGATGTTTCGCCAGATACAAGAGAACCCGATGTTTCGTCAGATACAAGAGAATCCGATGTTGCGGCAATTGTCGCAGGACCAGATGAAGGCGGCGCTCCACACGTACCACCCTTCGCGCTTCCTGGCGACGCCCAAGGGACGCAAGGTGATGAAGACCATGAACACGTTCAAGATCACCATCCTGTGCGGCTTCATCACGATTCTCGTGCTGCGCGGCACGCTGGGTCCCGGCGGGCTGTTGTTTGGGGGCAGCACCCCCGCGCAAACGTCAGCCGAGGTTCGGGAGCAGATCATCATGTCGCAGCGTGCGCGCGTGCTTTCGCAAGTGGACGAAGCCATCCCCGACGAGGTGACCGCCAGCAAGTTCGTGGAGGAGGAGGAGTGGGACCCCAGCACGCCCTACACTCTGGGCCCCAAGATCACCGACTGGGACGCGCAGCGCGCGACGTGGAACGCGCGCAACCCGGGTCGGAACACCACGGTGGGCGGCGCGCCCAAGACGCTGCTGGTGTCCGGTTCGCAACCTGGCCCTTGCGCGAACCCGTTGGGCGACTTCTACCACCTGAAGTTCTTGAAGAATCGCGTGGACTACGCGCGTCTGCACGGTCTGGAGATTTTCTACAACATGGCGACGTTCGAGAAGGAGATGACCTCTTTCTGGGCGAAGCTTCCCCTTCTTCGCAAGGTGATGCTGAACCATCCGGACATCGAGTGGGTTTGGTGGATGGACAGCGACGCGATTTTCACGGACATGACGTTCGAGATGCCTATGGAGAAGTACGCGAACATGAACTTGGTGGTGCACGGTTTCCACAACCTTCTGTTTGAGCAGCATCGTTGGATTGGCTTGAACACGGGCAGTTTCCTCATCAGGAACTGTCAGTGGTCTCTGGACTTGCTGGACGCATTGGCTCCCTTCGGTCCTGAAGGCGACGCCAGAGTCGAAGCAGGTATGCCTTATTCCCGTACAGTCATTGATCTTATTGTAGACTCGATTCGTGTACCTACATTGAGTTTTCCAGCCTCGACATTTCGGTTTTCATATATCACTTGGTTTATGAGACGGCATGTAGGTGTGCTCATTTCTGGCCTTGTGCTTGGAAGTGGTCTCACTTGTCAAATTCAAGTTTGGAATTTCTCTGTCTATTCTGTGTGTGTGTCTAGTGAGGGTCTAACCTTGTCTTGACCTAAACTGTGCGTATTTATTCGCATGTTGGTGTTGAATTTGGGAGAGTCCACGAAACATCTAAGTAATCTTACGACATGTGCATTCCGAATGTAGAGATCGAGACCAATCGACATTAAGCCTGCCGTAGCCATTGAGCTGATTGATCTCTAAACACTGGCATATCATGCGTGTTGCAGGGAAATTGTTGACTGCGAAGCTTGTTGACCGACCAGTTTTCGAAGCAGATGATCAGTCTGCCCTTGTCTACCTCATCCTGTACGGCGACCCCAAGTGGAAAGAGTTCACGCACATCGAGTGGGAGTTCCTACTGCATGGATACTGGAAGTACGTCGTGTACACGTACGAGGAGTTGATGGCGAAGAACCACCCGGGCTATGGAGATGAGCGTTGGCCGTTCGTGACGCACTTTGTGGGGTGCAAGCCTTGCAAGCTGGGAGCCACTCCCGAGAACGACGAGTGCTTCAAGCAGATGGAGCGTGCCTTCAATTTTGCAGATAATCAGGTTTTGGAGAGATACGGTTTCACCCACGCAGCTCTGGGCTCCTTCAAGACGCAGAAGATTCGCAAGGACTCTGCTGATCCGCTTGGGGTGGTACAACAGCAAGATGAGTCTTCTGTTGAACAGACAGTGAAATCTGACTCCTCCACTTTGAAGGAGGAGCTGAACCAGGTTGACACAGAGGAAGCCATGTCCCAGCTGGATGTTATTCAGGAGCCTTTTAAGCTCAACGAGATGGATTTACCTGAGTAGGCACAGCATTCTTTTCTTCATGGCCAATTCAGCACTTTCGTTGGTCTTTAATTTATCCCAGTTTGAATTGAAATTCTTGTCTGACACGACAAAGCGCCAGTCTCAGGCCGAGATCCTTGAAGTCCCGAAGGGCAAGTGGAGTCATCTGATCGAGGCGTTCATTAATTATTGACAGAGTTTGGAACACTTGCCCGAAATTGATGATATCCAGGCTTTCTTCGTTATCAAGGCTTTTGGCACCAGTCCTGCGCATTGTTAGTTTGGCAGTATAGAATTCGCCATTATGATGTACTCATAACTGGGTTTTTTAGCGACAGGTCTCTGTGCATTGGAGGGGCCATCTTTGATTGAATTTTTTGTTCTTGCCAGAAGAGCTCCAGCAACGATGATTGGCTTGGATGCCTTCATAGAGTGACGGTGTCAAAGAGGATGCCATGGCTAGGTTGCGATTCCAAGAGTATCACGATAGATGCTAAGAGCTGGTTGACCTTGACTTGTACTTGAATAGAATATTGACCCTGAGGTACATTTGAGTAATTGAATTTGACCATGGTGACCGTTTAATTCCAGTCTAGATCGTTGCAACGGTGCGTTTGCTCCGACTGTCCAATTTCTCTCATGTCTGTAGGTTTCTGAAAACAGTCACTGCTGCTGTGGCGTGAGTAATTTATGTACAGGGAAATGGATTGTCTCATGTTAATAGTCATGTTATGTGTTCCCAATGGAACTTTAAGGGTAGCAACCATGGATTCCGCACGGTTTGCTTGGTCTGCAAAATGAAATAGACTTGTGTTGCAACAGAACTTGTGTTCCAAGAAGCGCTGTGTTTGTTTTGCCAGCTTGATCTGCACTCGCCTTGCACTATCGGTATTGGACAAGGGTGCGGTACCTGTTCTACTAAGGTTGGATTCTGGAGTTTGACTCAGTTAGTACAGTCGGATCTATGATCAGACCGGAACGATAACCCAAGAGACAGTTGTCTCCTTCCTATACAATGAACTTTGTAATGCATAATCTTTTTATGCAATATATTAATCTGTCATGTTCTCTATCTATTGTGAATCTTGGTGTACTCAACATGGTATCAGAGTTATAATTCTGTTTAAGCGTCACTCGTTATGATTTTAGACGTGGTTATGTCATGTGCTTCGTTAGAGACTTAGAGCATCCACACCCATTCTCCAAACCTGGAGTTTTGACATCTGTCCCAGCCATGTAAGGGTCAAAGGTCCCCACCAATGACCTTGCAGTAATTAAAAAGTGAGTGGGTCCTTCAGAAAGTGGCCAAGCCACTCAACAATTGAGGGCCTGCAAGTTTGCTCTGTGGAGCTTAGATTTAGAAGAATCTGTCGTACAAAAATAACTACACTAATTAGCTCATTAATTAGATCCCTCTTAGTTGGAGGGAGACATGGGGGTGACACATGTCCAATCTTGGGCCTCCAAGAATCCCTCCTTTGCATGCAAGGGTGGGGTAACGAAGCTAGCCCTCTAAAAGTAGTTTTGTGTGTCATTTATCTTAAGGAAGGATGCGGCTGCTCTTTAGCACAACGGAAGATCCTCCTAACTGAGATCGAAGGTCAACCTGCACCCGTAAAGGCTGCAATAGCATTTGGAGCTGAGACAACCCCATATGGAATGCATGGAGTATTGTGGATTGATCAGTGCTTCAACAATTAACCTGTGAAGATTTTCACAAAATTTTGTAACCATGGCCTTTTCAGCTACAAGCTCAACTTCGCAAACATATGTAATCCTTCCTCCGGACCCTCCTCTCACAACAGCAAATTACTCTATTGGAGCATCAAAGATAGAGATGCTTCATATGAAGTCCACATTATGGACCATAGTCGATGGCACGGAGGTCACCCCGCCGAATCTGACGTTGCTGGCCTAACCGCCTGGGAGCACGAAGATTTCAAGGCACATTCTGATATATTACCTCATTGCGGAGGAAATTAAATGATCACTCAGATTCGCCCACTCAAATCCTCAAATGAGATATGGGATAAACTGAAACAACTGTATGAAAAAACGAACAAAGTTAGCCAAGTCCACCCTTCACAAAAAATTATGTCATATGACGATGTTTGCATTTGAGGACATTCCACAATTTTAGAATCATGGCTATCAACGTTACAAGAGTTTCCATCGCTGGCTGCGCCCTTACAGAAGCTCAACAGGAGGAGCGTTACCTAACATATAGAGCGCTTTCATCACAAAGCAAGGAGGACTTGACAATTTAACTTTCATTGATTTACTAACCCACATCTTACAGCAAATTGACATCAATAATTCTATGATATCTGAAAACTCAAAAGCTCAACTGATAAGTGCCTCTACGTCACTAGAAGGCAAGTTCATTAAAGCTTCCCTAGCGAAACATAGTAGATTTCAAAAACCAGGAGTGCCTAGACGCAATGGCCATGAGATCAGTAGCCATTGCTCGAGCAAATAAACACCCTTCTTTCACCTTTTGCTCCTTCAACGCCGCTTTAGCCGCTTTGGTTCCCCTTGGTTGAGAAAGCAGGCACTTGTTTGATTCACCGTGACTGGCCTCCTTAGTGAAGCTACCTGCTTTGGGGGCTCCTTATGCAGTCACGATCTTCTCCGACGTTGCCTTCGCGGTGTTGGCTGCTTCATCGTAGTCCACTTCGGATTCACCAACATCCAGCAGTACTGTTCAAATTCGTATTCTCAATTCTTTGAGTGTTCAGTCCGATGCAACTCTTTCGACATTCGCAAAATCTTTGCGGCGATAGTCCCACTAGGGTGCAGTCTGTCGATCTGCTTGTGCACACTAATGAATCGGGTAATGTCCTTCTTAATCTGCCCCCAATTTGATTCTAAGGAGCGTGCAAGTCTAAATCCCCCCACCCGCCGACACTCATCGTCGTGTAGAAATTTTTGCCTCCCACAGCCCCGTTCTACTGTTGGTTGCCACTGATCGGCTAGGTATTGGGTGATGGCTACTAAGTTCCTGGTTAGTTGTCTTTCTTTATCTTGTACAAATTTTCGACCCTTGGATTGTTGTCGGGTCGGCGCTGAAGCTTCCTCCAAATCTGCCCAGAAGCACTCGAGACATCAACGCCGACATCTTCCTGAGTCTGATCCGCAGAGAAGTTTTCGACTGCGGTGAACTCAGCCTCCCTCGACAATGCCCCACCGCGCCGACGGCCACCTCAAGCCATTGAAAAATTTATGCGAAAGGATAAAGTCAGACGAAGATGCTCCGAAATTTTGGGCACATCCAAAACACCGAGGGCATTGAAAACTGGCTTGGCAAGCATGGTTAATGAGGGCTCCGACAAATTTTGCCTGTTGGAGACTGCGGTGGGGCACTCTTCGTCCTCCGTCCGCGCCAGTGACCGTTTCGGGCCTCTCCCCAGTGATTGAGTGCGGATGCACTAAAGACTTCATACATACTAGTGTGCACTGTGTCGATGCCATAGCCAAAATCAAAGTGAAAGTATTTTTTTTATTTTTCAAAACCAAAAATAACTCAAAAATTCATAACTTTCACACTGTAGGTCCAAACACCACGAAACAAATCCTGTGCACCCCTCCTGGCCAAGGACTTTCCGATGGTACCAAGCACATAGCCACGGGATGTAGAGTTCGGGAGATTTCAACATAACAAACAAAACAAAACAACCTAACTTAAGGTATGGACGCATTGTATTTGCTATAGGTACAACATTTCTTCTCTTTTTTCATACATCAATATAAAAAGAATTGCCAAATGTAACTAAATTTTTTCAGAAACAGACATCACATAGATTAAAATGCTCAATCCATCATTAGAATTGAGAAATTAAATAAAAGGAGGAAATGGAATCAAATGCATACATCTACAAGATTCAGAGTGGTACAACTGAAGTGAGCAATTGCAAACCCCACAAACATGCTTTACAAAATCCTAGTGGACTTAGATGATGCTCAAAGCTTAGTGTATACAATAGAATAGCATTGAATTAAACCCTCAACGCCCAAGGCCTGAACAAGTTCAAAAACAACATTGCTTTTGAAGTGTTATAGATATAATTTTCACTTAGTTCTAGAGGTCTCAACCGTACAATTTTGTAGTGCACTTTTTGTAGATGACATGCATCAAATTTGATGTCATTTGACCATATAGATTGCAAGATTATAATGTTTTAGTGTTGAAAAAGGATGCTGAAATTTTCCTACAAATACATTTGGAGGTGAAATTCGGTTTCTAAATCTACTCGAATGAAGAAACTTTAAACTATAAAGTGATTCAAAATCAGCATGTAAACACATTGATGAAAAAAAATATCATTCAATGGACTCATTGTGTCTGCAAAATGGCTTTGAAATTTCAAAAAATAGCAAGAAAAGTTGCAAAAAACACATCAAAAACTAAACCTCCTTCTACTAAAATGCTTCTCAGTCACTACTACTTGGATTGATATGAAATTTTATACACACAAACTAGACTAAGGGAGCCGACCCCTTACTAATCACAGACCCAATCTAGCAACGTAGGGTGGAGTAATTTCAATCAGTATGTGATTAGCAACAATTAATGCTGGCACAGTTCCCGGGCAATTCGTGGTGCATTATAATTGGCTACAAGACTCCCAAATTTGGACCCAGCCCTTCTTGGATTTTGCAACCAACCCCTAGTCAAAAAGAGGAAGGTCTGTATGGCCAATATGGATAGAATAGAATCTTTAGCTTAAAAACTTGTAGTAATTATTTTGTGAGGAAAAAAAATCTGAAAAATTATGGAAACCTTATGAACTCTATTTTTGCTCATGTGAAAAATTTCCCCACCATTGACACCTCCCTTGCAGTATGTGTATTTGCTTAAGTGGTCAGAAAGAGGTCGGCTCCCTTAGTATGCACAACTTTTCCAAGAAAAATTATTGGAAATGAACATTTTATGAAGAAGAAACAAGCTGTCAAAGTTCACTATAATCCAAAAATGTTGGGATTTTGAACTTCGAATTGCTCCGAGACATTCAAAACAACCTAGATTGACATGAAATTCCACCACAATAACTAGACTTCAAGGGGATTATAACCCAACAAATTTTTATTGAAAACTAACTTTGGATGAAGGAGATACAAGCCCCGAAGTTGTAGCCATCAAATGGAGTTTAGAGAACTAAAATTGAACCTGTGAACTTCGATTGGCTTCCCAAAATTCATAAAATCTTGGATAGATTTGAAAATTTAAACACACAAAATAGAGGAGAGCGCAAATTCTCCAACAAATTTTATTGAATTCGGGCATCGGATGCAAAAGTTACAGCACTTTGAATTTGACCTGAGGACACTTTTAGTCCCCTTGGGTGGTGAGGGGTTAAGGAGGAGCAATCTCAAAATGTGTCACGAAATCAGCATACAAGCGTCAAAAATTGAGTCACGAGTGCATTTGTTCATTTTGAATGTATCAATGGCAAGAGGGACTTACAACATTCTGGAGCTTAGACAGCAATGCATATCAAAATGCTCATACTGTACCTTTCTGTAACCCAAGAATAATCAAATTTATCACCTCCTCAAAACCCTAGTATTTATAACTATATAACTTAGCACTTGGGAGTTGGATTACTCACACATCTTCTCAATCGAAATTCCAATAAAAAAAATGGAACATTGGACTCTCTAATTGACAATGTGTTACTTGTCAGATTAACTAAGAACATGCCTAAATTATATATATATATATATATATATATATATATATATGTGATTGAAAAAGAAAAATGAAAAAACAAATATTGTATCATGTTGACATGGATCATTTTAATTACTTACAAATGGAAAGTGTTCTTCATCTTGAGCTAAAATAGCTATCGATAATGCACAACATTAATCCCAAAACGCATGGGCAACCAAAAAGTGCATGAGGAATACTTTCAAAGAAATTGTAGAAACAAAGAATGCACTCATTTATCTCAAAATTTGACAATTTTTGATTGACTATCTTGGTTATAGGTCTTGTTTTTGTAGGGTTAAAGGGTGCTTTTAATATTCAAGATAGAAAATGTTATACTTATCTAAGTTATTTGTTGAGACGTGGAGGCTCTATTTATAAGCATTGTCTTATTAATAAAATAAATTACACTTGATACATATTTCCTTGAAAGAGTATTTAAATGAAGATTTAAAATAATTTTAGTAGCCTTGAATTGATCCCATTATGGCTACTTTAGTGGAACCTTGTTTTATGTTGATGAAATAAAAATTATACTTTGTTTCACATAATTAGTGTGGAATGGGGTTTGCAAAGGTTGCAATTGGGCTAAACAATGACAATTTTATGAATCAAATGAATTGATACATGAGATTTATACACATGAAAAAAGATTCACTTCTCCCTCAATTTGAAGGGTTGCTTTTGGATCATCATTGCTATTATGTAAGGAATAAATGACACCACATTAGCATCCCAAAGGGTAAGAAACAATCCGAATGGTTCACAATGAGAAGCTATGGGAGAACCACCCTTTCCTCACTAGGCCCCACACCCAACTCGTAGGATGCAACCACTTCCAACCAAGGCTAGAACAAATTTCCAACCAAAGCTTGGAATGTGCTATTTTTTCCTTTTCAAGGTTGGGACTAATAAAGTCATGATACATGTTTCGAAGTATTGAACAGTAAAATAGTTCTTGAACAATTGGAATTGGAAGAGTCTATAGATTGAATATGGGTCCAACTTTTGGCTTCCTAAACTCATAGTTAATTCAATTTAACGTATAATATTACCAAAATAATTTGAAATCCCTATTATTTATATCTTCCTATATGGCAAAAAAATTATATTGCCTTATATTGCTCCTAAACATGCGCAAAATTGCTTAAGTGGTTGACTATAGGTGATTCTCTCATATATGCTTTTGCTTTGACCACCTAGAAAACATCTTTACATTTTATTTTTATAGATTATTTGACCAAACTATATGTAAGTAGAAAATTCCCAGATTTCAAGTTCTTTTTTGAACAACCCTACAAATATAAAAGAACACTAGAGTGCCCTCTGTTGTTGCCACAGTCAAAATAAAAATAAACGTATTTTTTTAATTTTTTAATTCATAAAAACTTCGAAATTCAATAACTTTCACATCATAGGTTCCAACTTCACGAAACAAAGCCCATGCACCCTCCCTGCCGAGGGCTTTCTGATGGTACCAAGAACATGGCCGGGGATATGTAGTTTGGAAGATCTCAACCTAACAAACGAAACAAACAAACAAACAACAAACTAACTTAAGGTGTGTATGTGCAACCACCAAACGAATTACAATAAGCATGTGCACCGACCAATGACAACAATGGGCTATTCTAGCTTAGTTGGTAGAATTGAAAAATCTCAATGACAACTATTCACAAAGATTCAGTCTCTGCCTTGTAAGACTTTCTTATCTTCTTACACATTACGATCAAACGTATGCATGCTTTGAAATGTGGGACAACCGACATGATTGTAAAGAACTCCGTGCTACAGTGGCCATTTGATTATCAATTTCTTTCTGATCCAGTTTGACTTCAGACACGGTAACTTTGCAAAGTCCGATTAATAAGGACACTGTCGTAAAGAAGAAAAATGAGGCTGAACCCCCAACCCTCACACTCAGGAAGGAATCGGAATCACAACTCACATCGGCAACATAAATTAGGTAGGGCGACAGTATGTTCACAGAAATTCACGAAGTCTCGAACAGTCGGAGCAAAACACACCATTGCAACTTACTAAGCTTAGACTGGAGTTAGAAGGCTGATCACCATTCCCAAATTCAATTACTCAAATGTACTTCTGGGTCAATGTTCTAATCAAGTACAATTGGAGCTCAACCATCTCTTAGCTTCAATTCACCTAGTCTTCGTTTCGCAACCTAAATCAAAGCGTCCACGTTTGACACCGTCACTCTATGAAAGTCCCTGGAGGCACCAGGCAACCCAAACTTCGTTGCTGGAGGTTCGGACAAGAACAAAGTAATCTATAAAAGACAAATCCTCCAATCTATAAACCCTAAACCCTGTAGCCAAAAAAGCTCAATTGTTCATCATAATGCCAGATTCCATGCTGCCAAGACAATGATGCTGAGGTGCCCAAAGTCTTGAGAGCTAGGACGAGCATGGATTTAGGTTTTTAGTCATGTGTCGTAATGCCAACACACCGGAAGTGAGCATCTCGATCAGAATGATGACTTCAAGGATCTCGGCTTGGGGCTGGCGCTTCTTCGTGTCAGACAGGAATTTCAATGCCAAATGGAATGAATTATATACCAAGGAAGGTAATGCATTGGCCGTAATGAAATGAATGCTGTGACTACTCAGGTAAATCCAAATCATTCTCAAGCTCACTGAGCTTTAAAGGCTCCTGATTGATATCTAGCTTGGACATGGCTTCCTCTGTGTCAACCTGGTCCAGCTCCTCCTTCAAAGTGGAGGAGTCAGATTTCACCTGGTCATCTTGCTTCAAAGTGGAGGAGTCAGCTTTCACCTGCTCATCTTGCTTCAAAATGGAGGAGTCAGCTTTCACCTCCTCACCTTGCTGTTGTATCACCCCAAGCGGATCAGCAGAGTCCTTGCGAATCTTCTGCGTCTTGAAGGAGCCCAGAGCTGCGTGGGTGAAACCGTATCTCTCCAAAACCTGATTATCTGCAAAATTGAAGGCACGCTCCATCTGCTTGAAGCACTCGTCGTTCTCGGGAGTGGCTCCCAGCTTGCAAGGCTTGCACCCCACAAAGTGCGTCACGAACGGCCAACGCTCATCTCCATAGCCCGGGTGGTTCTTCGCCATCAACTCCTCGTACGTGTACACGACGTACTTCCAGTATCCATGCAGTAGGAACTCCCACTCGATGTGCGTGAACTCTTTCCACTTGGGGTCGCCGTACA
Organism: Straminergon stramineum; assembly: GCA_963920665.1. Taxonomy (NCBI): domain Eukaryota; kingdom Viridiplantae; phylum Streptophyta; class Bryopsida; order Hypnales; family Calliergonaceae; genus Straminergon; species Straminergon stramineum. The sequence goes on from OY987272.1 coordinate 15,692,246, forward strand.
GGATGAGGTAGACAAGGGCAGACTGATCATCTGCTTCGAAAACTGGTCGGTCAACAAGCTTCGCAGTCAACAATTTCCCTGCAACACGCATGATATGCCAGTGCACAGCGATTAGTCACCAATGACAATGTCAAATCTATGACATTGACTGGATTTAGCTCACTATAATTATGCTACATGTGCAGCGTAACCGGCCGCTACATTCAAGATCAACATGATAAATTCAGTCTGGTATAAATCAGCTCAGTAGCAATGGCGTACTGAATTAGTACCAAATTCGTACGCCATATTAACTCCCTAAAATTCGTTCCAAGTGAGCCCTCCATATTCAGAATAACATGCCGCAAGATAATATGTTATCCTGGACTCTCGCAAATTAATATCACCCTATTCACACAATTTAGGTTAAGACAAAGAGGATGTAGCACTTCCAAAAACGATCTAACAAATGGAACCACTTCCAAGCATAGGGCCAGAAATGAACAGAGCTAGCGCATTTCAGGTGAACAAACCGAGGCCGTCTCTTCCATAATATAAGGACGCTAGCATACCTGCTTCGACTCTGGCGTCGCCTTCAGGACCGAAGGGAGCCAATGCGTCCAGCAAGTCCAGAGACCACTGACAGTTCCTGATGAGGAAACTGCCCGTGTTCAAGCCAATCCAACGATGCTGCTCAAACAGAAGGTTGTGGAAACCGTGCACCACCAAGTTCATGTTCGCGTACTTCTCCATAGGCATCTCGAACGTCATGTCCGTGAAAATCGCGTCGCTGTCCATCCACCAAACCCACTCGATGTCCGGATGGTTCAGCATCACCTTGCGAAGAAGGGGAAGCTTCGCCCAGAAAGAGGTCATCTCCTTCTCGAACGTCGCCATGTTGTAGAAAATCTCCAGACCGTGCAGACGCGCGTAGTCCACGCGATTCTTCAAGAACTTCAGGTGGTAGAAGTCGCCCAACGGGTTCGCGCAAGGGCCAGGTTGCGAACCGGACACCAGCAGCGTCTTGGGCGCGCCGCCCACCGTGGTGTTCCGACCCGGGTTGCGCGCGTTCCACGTCGCGCGCTGCGCGTCCCAGTCGGTGATCTTGGGGCCCAGAGTGTAGGGCGTGCTGGGGTCCCACTCCTCCTCCTCCACGAACTTGCTGGCGGTCACCTCGTCGGGGATGGCTTCGTCCACTTGCGAAAGCACGCGCGCACGCTGCGACATGATGATCTGCTCCCGAACCTCGGCTGACGTTTGCGCGGGGGTGCTGCCCCCAAACAACAGCCCGCCGGGACCCAGAGTGCCGCGCAGCACGAGAATCGTGATGAAGCCGCACAGGATGGTGATCTTGAATGTGTTCATGGTCTTCATCACCTTGCGTCCCTTGGGCGTCGCCAGGAAGCGCGAAGGGTGGTACGTGTGGAGCGCCGCCTTCATCTGGTCCTGCGACAATTGCCGCAACATCGGATTCTCTTGTATCTGACGAAACATCGGGTTCTCTTGTATCTGGCGAAACATCGTGGTGGTGGGTTAAGTTCCCTCACCGAGCTCCAATTCACCAAGCAGAGTGCATCGCAACCACCAAAGTCCGGCTGGCTGCCTTAAACCCCAGCAATCAACCCTGCATCGTTTCTTCCTACCCACAACCAAGTGCACCACGCCACTCAGCAGCCAATATGCAACGATATACCAGCAGCTGTTTCCTAATTAATCAAGTTTTTGAATCCCCCACAGCTACTGCATCATTTGTCGCTCCCCAACACGCGCGCGCCGGCCAGGTACCACGCCACTCTACAATGTGCAGCAATACACCAACACGTACTAATCGAGTAAGCTCAGTTTCTTTCCCACTCCGCAGTCCGCACCCTCACTGGCAACGTCACCATCAACAACGTACGACCGAGAAGTACGTTCAGGCCCGAGCTCGCAATTCAGCTGGAAACAGACCCCTCTATCGATCACCAGCCAGTACCTCTCCTCACTCAATCAAACCTTGAATCACACAACACATTACACACGTACGTACAACGATAATATCCGCCTCGATCTCCCAAACTCCCCTTCCGTTACATGCAGCATCCCGAATTCGAAGCCAAAATATATATGCCTCTATTCCGAAATCCTGCAACTCAATATGCTGCAGCAGCAGCAGCAACAGTAGTAGCACCACTTCTGCTGCGAAACGAGAGAACCTGCAACGCCCCTGAATTCGAAAATTAAACTGGTCCCCAAGCGTTGTGAGAAGACGCGCCTTCGTTGTGACTGTGATGGGTCCAATTGAAAGGATTTACAGCTAAGACAGCGCGCGAACATGATACAGTAAGTTAGTGGAACTGAATGATCGAGCTTCGTACCCAACATCAGGATCCTGTCACGCAGAGAAATAATTCACAGATAAAGCGCGGCTGCCACAAGGGGACAGACAGGGACTGCCATGCCAGATGGAGGAGTGCGCGTCAGGAGTGGTACTCACTTATTAAAACTCGTGAATGATGATGGGCGCGCGCGGGGACGGACCTGCAGGTGCGAACTCAGAAGCTCAGAACTCAGAACTCAGAAGGGTCGGTGCAAACTGCAAACTGATTCGGAATGGGAATTTCAAAATTCATTTGCCCAGGGGAGAAGGAAATTGGTAATAAGTTATATAATAATGGTATGGGAGAGAAGAGGAATTGACTGACTTGCAAAAGTATTGGCCAGAGATTCTGGTATCATTCTGATGAAATTATTTTGGAGGAAAGAGAAGAAAGGTTTGGTGGACGGGTACTAGGAAGAGGTGTTGCTGACGCTAATACCCTTAACCCCTGAGCGTCACAGAGAGAACAACATAAGTGCTGAAGGAGCCTTTTTTTTGTTAAACCTAGAAAATCTAGAATAATTTGAGAACTATTCAGTTACTGAAGTTTTCAGGGTTGAGATTCGAAGCCAACTTAATGATGAGTACGGATCTGCAATTTAGAAGAGAATTCACCATGTGGATTTTGAGATTATGATATTTGATGAACTTGGTATTTGACAAATCCTATTTTCTCAGCGTCCAAAGAATGTCCGCTTTGATACACAGGGATTAGCTTGGTTCCCAAAGGGCTCTAAAACTACACTGATTTGGATGGGTTGTGAGGGTGCAAAACTCTTGTCACTACAAAAAAATTTGGTGGTGGTGAGGAAATTGTTGTCCAATCAGTGCTTGGAAATTTTTTTAGTTTAACCAACTATTTTTCTTTAATTCATGCATATAATTGGTTTTTCAATTTCTAGGTCTAGTGATTTTTTCCATTTTCTACTCTGAAGAGAAATTTTATAGATTATTTTTTTGTTTTTTTTCAGATGTTTTTTTTTCCAGATGTTTTCAAATTGCAACTAGATTTTTTTCCTAATTCCACTGGATAACTTTGAACTAACCATTCATTTTTATCAAACATTGGGACAAATACAGTATTATTTAAGACATGTAGCTAGAATACTTCCAACTACAATTCTCAAATTTGTATTCTAAAAATAAAGTAAATTTATCAAAACTTATAGGGGAACTTGGGCAATGGAGTTTAATTAAATGTTCTCAAAGAAATGAAAAAATATTCAATGATTTGTAGACCAAAATTCAAAAGTATTATTGGAATTTGATCTTGGATATTTTTTGGACACAAATGAAAGAGATTTCATTGCATGAGTATAATACAACAACCCCAAACCAAATAGGGCTTGGAGAGGTTAGCAAGTAAAGTAACACAAACAAAAGTAAGGCGAGAACAAGGAGAAGTCACCACCAACTCTACTAGTGGTCTAAGTTTGTGTTTTGTTAAAATTTTGGCATAGTCAACATTAAAGCATCTATGTCTATGTTAAAGCAACATTACTACAAGTTTTGTCATTTCTCTTTTATGTATTTGCAAGAAAGTCAAGAGTGTTTCTAGATATGTGATTTTAATATCTAGAGTTATCCTTAAGTCATGAAATGTTGTGCTTCATTTCCTGTATAATTTTTGTTTTAGATTGTATATGAATTTTGATTCAATATTATCTCTTGGAAATGACAACGAGGCATGATTGTATGCACTCTAGTCACATTGAATTGACTTTGTCCTACAAAAAGGTTTTAATGTCACTCTTACACTTCTAAGCTACAAAAGGGTTTCAAAAGTTAGAAATAGAGTATTAGAGTATGAGATTGACATTGATATATAAGTACAAAGTATATATTGATGTTCAAAGTTCAAGCATCATCCGAAGGTCTCTGATAGATTATTTGATTAGTACAAGCTTAGACCTTACAACAAACTAATGCAAATGAGAATTCTAACTCACGTCTATATAAACTATTATCAATCTATGGGAAATTAAAGCTCTGAAGTTGTCCATTGAAGAATGACAAGGCCACAAACCTATAAAATTGCAATCATGTCCCTCCATGGCACATTGGCACCATCATTCTAGGAGACAAAGACAGAAAACCCTCCATCAATCACCAAGTCCAAACAAAAATAGCACTATAATGGTGTCATGGAATGCCTCAAAATTAAAACTTAAAAAAATCACAAAATTTCAAAGAAATCCAAACATCATGTTCAATTCACGTATGGCTCTTAAACTCATGACTTCAAGAATAAAATCTTAGCTAAAACATACCAAAATTCTAATCTAATTAAATTAAAGACAAAATGTGCCAAAGAACAATGCCTTGAAAGCAAAGTCTATCTTGATGCTAATTGAGTAAGTAATGGCTTGATGGGTTTGGCAAGACAAAACTTCCTAATGACAAAGTGGGGGAGCACAAAGAGCTAATGACAAGGAGACTAGCAAGGAGAGTCTTGGAATCAAATTAGGGCTTTGACATCTTGCTCCATTGCACTAGATAGAGAGAGAGCCCTTGTTTTATGTCTAGTCTAGAGGAAACCTGATGCTATATTTGAAAAAAGTACAAAACTACCCGGATATTTATGTTTTCCTAGATTTTTATTTTGATATTCCTTTGTCACAATTTGTTAAAACATCAAAAATCGTTATGTTTATCAAATTTTAATATAAGCAATCTACAAAAAAAGAAAATAGAATTGAATGTGCCTATTTTGATAAAAATTGTATGAAAATATATTCCTTGTAACACATTTTAATTTTTTAATAGATTTTAATAAAATTGAACTTGAAATATATCAAAAGGAAAATCCTAGGAAATGCAACTAAGGACGTTGGTAGTCTTCTACTAGTGGTCTCAACTAGTGATTTGCCATCTTTTTAACAGTTCAACTACTGTAGTCACTTTACATGTGGAGTATGGCTAAAAGGATGTGAATTTAATCCTTCAATTTTAGTGTGCAACTATATGAGGGATTTTGAAGTAAATTTTTTTTTGCCTAAAGCATGAATGTTGCTAATAGCTTAGCTACTAGACACTTCAATTTTGCGTATCAATATTTTAGGGGACATCACTCCACAACTTTTCAAGCTTACAATATGTATGGTAATAGACTAGCATCTTTAAATTGGAGAAACTTGGGGTGATTAATTAAGTAGTTGGAAATTTTACCAAGACAATGATTGTTGAATATATAAATTAAAATCATTGTGAAATTTGAATCCTTAAAGTATTGATGATACTAGACTCTAAGTTTAAGTATAAGAATTTTCAAGTTTCAAAAGATCATGGTTTTGGAGTTTTTGCCATTCAAAAGAAAAATCTTGTGCTATACTTAGATGAAGGTTGTCTAGTTGCCTATCTAAATTCCTTGCTTGCTTCCTAAACCATTGTCAATACTTACGCACTTATAAGTTTTGCATTGAGATTTGTATGAGACATTTTTTAGTGTGTCATATTTGTCTTAAAAAATCTAATTTAATACATATATCAATAGAAATAAATAAGAATGCTCATAGTTTTTTCTAAAGAATCATGAAAGTTTTGTATTGTGCCCCTGAAATGCTCAATTACAATCAAACGTTGATTAGAACAAAGAAACCTTTTCAAAAGGCCCCACCTCTCATGTAATGAGGATTTTCTAGTTAGAGATAGTTTACATACAAAAATGTGATGAATTTCTATTGTACAAAGCATTGTCTTGATATTCTATCCTTTTGTGTAGGACTTGTTTTGAAGCAACTAACAACACTAGCCTATTAAGAAGTGGAGGTCAATTGGATCCTATAAATATAATAGAGTGATCAACAATTAAGTAGGTAGAGTATCTTGAAAAACAATGCATGTGGCACCAAAACCTATGTCAATGAAAATCTAATCTCATTAGGGTCATTGCAAGAAACACCTATTGTTTTCTGTAGTGTTTTGAAAAACCGGATTGTATTCAACACTATAACTTTTGATTTATAAGCCCAATGCCCAAAACAAAATTTCTGGTCATAGAATTCTTGATTTCAATTGTACCCCTTATTTTTCAAAATTTTGAAAAAAGTATTTTATATTTAAAAATCAATTTCATTAATATGTCACACTTTCAGGTTTAGGGTTTTTTTATACTAAATATTGATTCAAATCAATGATTTTTGCTGAAATTTCTATGGTATATTTCAATAGTAGGTAGACATGTTCCTACTAAAGGACATAAAAAAAAACATTATTTTATATCCTCCACGTTTGTGCAAAGAGGCCTCCCTTATGAGTGCACTTATAAACATTAGAAATTTTTTTTACCTCATTTTTTTAACCAAATCTCATCACCAAGAAGTCTTTTCTAATGTCAAATTTTTAGTTTTTTTGAAAATTTATTTTCCTATTTTCTACAAATTAAAATGTCCCAATTGAATTTTCTTCACCAAAATTCTATGTCCAAAAAATTGTCCCAATAAATATAATTGGGACATTTTAATTTGTAGAAAATAGGAAAATAAATTTTCAAAAAAAAAAAGAATTGTCCCCTAGAAAAGACTTCATAGTGATGAGATTTGGTTTTAAAATTGAAGTCAAAACCATTTCTAATGTTTACAAATGCACGCGCAAGAGAGGCCTCTTTGGACAAATGTGGACGACATGAAATAATGTTTTTTTAGATGCCCTTTGGTAGGAACATGTCTACCTACTATAGAAATATACCATAGAAATTTCAACCCAAAATCATTAATTTAAACTGGTATTTAGTATAAAACCCCCTAAACCTGAAGTGTGACATATTAATGAAATTGACATTTAAATATAAAATAATTTCTAAAAATTTCTAAAAAATAAAAAATATGATGAAAATCAAGTTAACTAGAAATAGATTTTTCATTTTTGACATTGGGTTTTAAATTCATAAGTTATAGTGGATGACAAGAGAGTCATTCTAATTGTGATGAGAAAATAGGCAAGTGTTTCTTGCAATGACCCATTACGATCTCTTTTTCTTGAACAAAGTCTTGTATAGTCCTCTCCTTGATTTGTTCTTCTTCATCTTATCAACTTTTAGTAGTTTCTTCTTATATTTTTTACATCGGTTTCACTATCCTTATCAAGACCTATTGGTTGTGGTACACATCAATTACTAGAAACTCACAAGTATCTATAGTGTCTATATATGATTGAAAATTTGTGTCCTACTATGGGCTTTTGAAACAACACAAGGTACACCCTTATCTACAAGTGGTGAACTTAAAGATGTTGGCGCATTTCGCAATCGTAGGAATGCTCATTGACCTTTGCATTAAAGAAAACCTCCAAAAGGGGAGTAATTTGTTCATCGTCTAGGGAGACCCAAAGCTTGGATATTGCCTTAAAGGTCTCATCAATCGTGAAGGATTCAAAAACTATTTAACAACAAGCAATACAAAATTATGGAAGAAATTAAGAATTGCTCCTACAAAGTTAGAAGAAATTTTGATTTGAAAATTTGAAGGAAATACTCATAATTTCTCCAAAACTTGTGTTGGTAAGATTGAAGAATCCCTAATCCCCCCTCCTATATATACAAGTAGTCAAGGACCTTGAAAAACTTTTGGAAAACTACAAAAGATTCTAGAAGTATCTACAAGGTGCTAGAGGGTTATCAAGGTTACCATAAGGTCCTCGAATATTTTTGGCAATCAACGATGATTGACTAAAGGTTTGGGATTGTATAGACATTAGTGCTGGAAAATTTTTATATATTTTCATATGAAAATTGGAATCCAGAAATATTTCTAAATAATTTATTTTTATTTATAAAAAATACCCTTATAATTTTTTTTAATTATTAATATTTTATATTATTTTAAAAATTTTCAAAAATTAATAATTTTTTGCCTCAAAAATATCTTCCATGACTTATTTCATGAGCCTCACAAGTAAACTCTTTATTTGCCAATATCAAAAAATGTTTTACCATACAAAAATTATTAGCTAAACTAAATTCAATGTAAAGGTCATGGCTAGAGTAAAAAATTTGTGTCTTAAGAAACTTTAGTAGGTGTTCTTGATCATGGTGTATAGGACTATTTAACACCCAAATGTAGATGTAAGCATAAACAACAAGTTGTATGAGCTCTACCCCCACTACTTGAGGGGGGTACCACCTATCAATTAACTTTCACATATACATATGTCGAAGGAGATTTTATGGTGGATAATAGTTTTCCTTTCATGATTTAGGATGTCCTATTGTTACCTAGTTATCTCATATCAAGCATTATATTTGAGGCTATCATTTGTTTATATTTTTTTCACTATCTTCCTTGTGTAGGCTATGTTTATTGAAAAGTTTAAGTTTACAATTATTTTATCCTAACTTTGTAGCACATGACCAAAATATCCTAGAAACACATTGGATAGGCAAAATATTTTGAAAGCATTTTACGAAACAATGAAATAAAAATCAAGATGTGGACGGACTCACTATAGCTATTGATGTTGCAAATTTTACAAAAAACTATTGGACATGTTTTCAAGAAAAATGATCCATTAAAAAGCATTCATTATTCAGAAGAACAAGGACAACCATTCTATTAAAACCTCCAAGAAACCAACCTTTTTAGAAGTAAAATACATACACAACTACAAGTTTATGCAATTCACATACATTTAGCAACAACAACAAATTGTTTTAGTGGATGGATACATACATGTTGTTGTCACATTTGGGGGAGAAAGTAAAACATCAAACCATCATAACTTTTGAGCTAGAATCTACATATGGGTGCAACTCGAGCTAGTTGCCGTATACCACATTTTCCATTCAACTTTTGATTCTAAACTGCTCCTTTGAATTCTATAAATCAAATTCCCACTCAAATCATTTTGCAAACTTAAGCCTTGTCCTAAAATCATAGCAAGATTTCTCTAGTTGGCGCACCATGTTGGCAATATTCTCTCAAGTTAGGGAATGATACATCCTCCAACACATACAACTTTACCTTGTATGGCACAATTAATAGAAATCAGAAAGCAAATGCAAACCCTAAACCATGAAAAATTGAGGCTCAATGGATTTGCACTAGATAGTTATATACAATGAGTCAAAGCTCAAAATTGAGACATATGGTCATCCTAAAGTGTAGGTTCAAGCCATCAATAAATAATTTTGTCATTCTTCTTAATAAAACACTATAAATATACAAAGTTTGTCACACAATGCTCATGGACTATTATTAAGCCACTTACAACTATGGCTCCAATGCCTTGTCAAACTTTTAGCAAAAAAAGATCTACATGTTATGCTTAAGAGTTGTCAAGTGGATTTTTTTTATTGGAAAATCATGTATAAAAATCTCATATTCAATCTAGAATATTAGGTGAAATTAGTACCCTAGTATGTTGGTTTACCCTCAAAATGAATGAATGAATGAAACCACACCCTATATTTCAAGTAAATAAATTAAATAAATTCTTTGTTCAATTTTTCTCAAGGATCTCTATATTGGGACTCATGTATATTTTTAAGACTAATATCCAATTGCCCCCCCCCCCCCCCCCCCCCTAGAGTACACACGCCCATGAATTGGTTCTTTGTCAATATCTATGCATGAATTTAATTTTTTGATTGTCTTAGATTGTTGGTTCTTCACCTATCTCATGAAAACTTTTGAGTGTTTGTCCTTGAGGCAACAATAATACATCATTTAGATGTGAGTTTCCCCCAAACAACTTCTAGCAAGATTAGAATAGATTTTACAACATTAATAGAGCGGATTCAAAATGTACAAGTACAAATTGAGTTGATAGAAGGTTTGCTTTTCTTTGGTGAATTTAGCCTTGTAAAAATAATTAGATGAAGCCCATAGGTTCCATAATTTACACATTGTTTTCAATATATAAAATACTATCAGAGATTTATTGTTGTTTGTTAATCAAAGACACATTTTGCATCTTGTTATTGAAGTTGCAATTGTGCTAGATGAAATTGACTTCAATTATTTCTAGGTCTTGACAATCTAAAAATTGTTTTTTGATATGAAATCTCTAGCTTAATATGGGTGTACACTTGTTGTACTTATTTCAATTAATACATACGATATACCACCAAGTTTTCTTCTACAGATATGTTTATTGGGCCAACCAAATAGTTCTTTCTGGAGCTAGTACTTCCTGTAGAGTAGAAAATAAAGACTGCAAGAGTGCAAGACCATTTAATTTTATATTCAAGGTGAAGAAACATGTGTCTACTACCTCTTGTCCTGTTTGCAATTATTTTTGCAACATGGCCTTCTAATTTTTCATATTTGCGATCTTATGATTTCTTTAAAAAATTATATGCATATCCTAACTTGAAAGTATGAATGGCTTAAACATCCTTCGTACCTTGAATTGTGGCAATTTAGTCTAAATATTACATTGGCTAATGTAGACATAAAAAGCTAATTTATATTCAAAAGTTTTATAAGAATAGAAAAAATACAAACAACTTCAAGTGATTAATGACTAACAATCCATTTTCAACAACATGTACCATTTCCTTGTAGTCTATATAAGATAAATCATCCCATGGATTTTTTATTTATTTATTTTGGGCAATGCAGAAAAGTGCTTCGTGTTGGAATGATGTAGTTGTTCACTTCTTGAAATGAAAAAATTGTGCAAAATATGGATGAAATTTATATTATTCATCCAAAAGAATGTGCATTCATCCCAAATAGAGAGATATTGTCTTTAGAATTTGTAGCTAATCAATGATTTCATCCACCAAAAATGGATGAATATATAGCTAGATATTTCTTCTCCAAAAGTGTATTGCTTTTGAGAGCAAACTATCACTCAAAATCTCCCTATTGAGTCATCCTTTTGTAGCCACAATCTTTGTCTAATTCCTGAAAGTATTGAAGAAGTATTACTTTTTTTCTCACAATTGAAAAAATAGGATTTAGGATAATAGGAAGTAGAAAAACTACCAAAAATAATGCATATTCATTTTACGTAAAAAGTATTTAGTGGAAGGAGATATAAAATGAAAGGAAATATAAGATTAAATGTGGTTTCTAGCATCTTGAACCTATGAGCCTAGGTTGTTATGTAATAGGTACCTTCTATGCCTAAGTTATAGGTACCTATGTTATAAGTACCTTCTATGATGGTTATAGAATATCTAGCTATTATATAGGTATGTATGTTATAGACACCTTCTATGGTTGTAAAGTACCCACTTACAAAGTTACATTTAGGTTCAAGGCTTGTAGGTTTACATTTCTAGGCTTACATGTTGACTTCATTGTTTTTGAGCTAATTTTATATTTGACATGAATTTTTATTTATTTAATTTTTTAATATAACATTCTTCAATGGGAAGGTAGAGGTAGGACTCCTTCTATAATGAGCCATTGTTTCACTACATTAAGAATATATTTGTGTTATCATAATGTTCCACAGTATATAGGCAAGTTTGTATACAACATGTTCTACAATGAAAACAACCTCAATTTATAGAAACGAAAGGGATCCCTCTTTTGAAGTTCAAAAATGTTATGCAAGAAAGTCACAATAATTTCAAATTTTCACTAAAATATCTAAAGTTTTATTACTAACATACGATGTGTGATTTCAATTCTAAAAAATAAATATAAAATAAATTACCCTAAGAAGCTAATAGATGACTTTCAAGATTACTATAGAAGTAATCAATGCACTTATAGGGCCCCAAATTCAATGATTTTTGGCAAAGGACCTTGGTTATAAATCTTGTCCTCACTAATAGAAATATGATTTATGTAGATTGAACTTTGAGACTCACATTCAATTTAACATGCCATTTTATGACAAATTAGACCAAGTGTGAGTTTTAACCCCAATGTGCTTTGAAATCCGTATTCTCAGTTAGGTGATGAACAAAGCGCTTCAAGCCAATGTTTTCATTCGGAGTTTCAGTTGTCCATATACATTCTCATTCATCCATACCACATTCATCCACATCCACCCTACAACCCGTAGCCAACCACGGACCCCACCAACACCACGGTCCACGCACAAAACGCCGCGCAGCAACACTTCCGCAGTACAAAACCTTGTGAACACGTTTGAAGCTGCATCAGCATCATCATCCGCAGGAACAGCACTTAAGTTCAGCTTACAAGTTCCAACAGGTGCAACCTCCATCATCAAACAATTTGAAACAATCACTCTATCAATTGCAGGAGCCTTGCTTTGCACCCCACAATTCTTTTCTGTCAATCAGACGGACAACTAATTGCTAGCTTTATTAGGGTTGTTGGGGGTTCTTCATACTCATGTTGCTCGTTGGGCGTTTGGTCTAAGTCGAAGGTATTGTAAGCTGCATTGCAGTGGATTGGATTGTTTTAATTGAATTGTTTTGATTCGATTGCCCTGGAGGTGATGGATTGCTGATTGTTTGGATTAGTGACCGGGGTTTTGGGTTTCTGAGAATTAGTGTGGAGCATATTGTGTGAAGTGATGGAGATGGAGGAGGCGATGGGGAAGCTCACGGATCGGATGCAGATCAAGCGAGAGCATGGCGTCACGCTCTTGCAGACGCTGCTAAATACTGCGGGTACTTCTATTTATAATCTCAAATTTCCTCTGTTTCATCTCGAATTTCCTCTGTTTGTACCATCGTGTCGTTCTTGTATGCAAGTAGGTTTCGAGGAATTCCTGATTTCTGCGTAGTGATCACCTTGTATTTCGTATGCATGTCTAGATTAGGGAATGATATGTGCAATTTGACTGCAGAACCTTCTCAAAGGCAAGAGTTATGGACCATAGTCACAGAACGGGTGAAATTGCTAATCAATGCTCAGCAATGGGAAAGCCGTCATGGTGGCTTCGCTGCATCCAAGGTGTTGTCCTCGATCCGTACGATGAACCTTAGATCATGAGGGCAATAATGTGTGCTAAACTTATAACTTTGTCTGTGCTGAACTTCGTAGTTTTAAAACGACAAAATTGGGCCTCATGTTTGTTTTTTTGGCACTTTTGAGTGGGTCATGTGAGGGCTTTCTTTTGTTCAATTGTTATGTATTTTTTTGGCCAACACATGCAATGTTCACTCGTCCTGGTGATATAAAATTTAGCCCTATCCGAACTATAACTTTCTCAGTATAATCAACCATTTTGTTCATCTTAGAGCTATGAAATTTCGATCTTGTAGCTGTAAATAAAGCAATCACTAGTGCCGATTTTTGTGATATGAAGATCATTTGTTGGTCTCATTTCTTTCACGACCATTGTTATACGAGGCGGTTTTCGTAGTCCGTACGAGTTGTTTACACGGAATAGATCTGTTTAGGGTTTAAGAGAATGTTTTCTGAGATTTTCTTGTGGTTAGTTTCACTCTGATGTATTTTCTGCTTGGGTCGTTCAGATACTCGTATTGAGTGATCAGCAAAGCACGTTTGCAGATGAACTTCTGCCAGTAGTCGCACTTCATCTCGAAGATTCAGAACCTGGAGTTCGGTGAGTTGAATTATAAAGCACATTGAAGGTTTTGAATTGATATTCTTACAGCGTGTCGAACATCATTATAATGTTCACAGTACTGTTACACTCGTTTTGTTAGTAACATAGACAGATGTGTCGCGTCTTATCCGGATTATTTTCCCGACCATGATTTTGTTAGCTTAGTCAACGAAGATTTGTATCCAATCCATCTGCGTTCAAAATCAATATGTACAGATGTGATGGTTGAGGGCAGTTCTAATCCAGATGTGTGGCTGTGTAATAAACAGATTAGCGGTCGGAGAGTGTCTATTTGCTTTGGGGAAAGTGCAGGGGATCCCTGTTTATAATAGTGTCAAAGAGTACGTGTTCTTACTTCCCAAAGAGAACCACCCTCTGCCTGCTTTTCTGTTGTCTGGTGCAGGTTTATGATTAATCAAACTAAGGCTTATGATATCGAACTGAAGAGGCGATACGATAGGTTGAAAGAATTGTCTCATGCGTTTTCTTGCATGATTCTTCATGAGTTCTGGACTAGAATTTTCTCCTGAGGAGCCTTTTACTTTACCCGATGTGTTGGGAGTTGTCTATGGGCTTCAAGAAGTCTTTGTGAGGTAACTTCTAACGATTTTTTGGTTGTTTTTGTTGGAACTGACAGCCGTCTATTTTTGAGTATTCAAAATGGTTTTGATGGTGAATTAGTCAGTGGTGATGAAAGCGACCAAGATGGTCTTGAAGAAAGCCCTGTGAAGAAGAAGGCCCCTGCGCAACAACTCAATCGGGTAGTAGCAAATTTCTCGAATCCTCTCTCTTTATATCATGATTGAACTCGACCAAGGTGGGTAAAGGGGTTTGACTTCTCGGCAGTTATCCACAGTCCTGGCAGGTTCATGTCTCTAGATTTTGTAAGTCAGAATTAATAGTTCTATGTATGTTCATTGAGATATTTCGTGTTTGAAAATGCAGAATGCTGCAATGGGCGGTAGATTCTTGGAAACGTCCATTAAAGCCCTCCAGAGATTAATGGAGGGATGTGGGGAGAGTTTTCATGACCATGTGACATCCCAACTTTGGCAGCTGTTGTTGAAGGCTTTATCACACACAAATCGTTTTGTGCGAGAAACTGGCTTCCTATGTGTTAACACTCTCTGCCAGCTCTCCCCCCTGGAGGTCTTGAAAGAGTACGTTTTCGTTACTCCGGCTGCTCCCTTATGGTGCTCCTTTTTGTTATTTGTATCCCTGGACGAGAGGGTGATTCTACAAAGATGTTGGACTTGGATAGGATTTTCTTGGTATGGACTCAATGTATGTCTTACCGAATATATATGAACAGATTGATTCTATTTTTATGGCAAGTATTGTAACTTTTTGAGAACAGCACCTGATAGATAGAACTGATTGAGAAGCGCAGCAACGGTGGATTGATAGCCTCATACTTGGCGCTTGGGCTAAGTGATAACTGGAGCCAAGTGCGATACGGTATGTAGTATCGTATGCCATACCTTACTATTCTTAATGCTGTGGGGAATATGCTTTGAAGTACTCTGTTGCGCTTCAAGTTGTAACTGTTGGATGTAGCACTGGATGCTTTACTTCGTTTTCATGCCCTGTACTTTTTAAGCAAAGGACACCATACGTTGGACAACAGAAGACCGAATGATACTGTAAGTATGGAAGTCCAAAACAGAATTCGGAGTAGTTCATTCTCTAAAGTTGGAACGAAAAGCATTTAGCCATGGAGAACAATTCAGAAGTTCCTTTTCCTGCTATCTGTGCAGCGGCATCCATTTCAACAAGGACTTTTTTACGAAGGACATCGGAGTTCAAGTCTGACTATTTTCCCAAAGTATTACCTGCCATGTATGTTCATCGTACTACTTACCTTATCTCATCATTGATGAACAAGCCGGTATAAGTTTTCTGCGAGAGCGACACGACTAAATCAGTGTGGCTGCCTTTGTCCGTCGATTCTAGTATAATTGTGTATATGTAGCTTGAGGAGATTCCAAGATTGGGGTTCTTCATCGGTGGGGATGGTTTTAGATGTTGACGACTACCATGATATTTCATCACCAGATGCAATAATACCTTTTGGTTGACTTTGTGGTTGCAGGTGCTTGAACAGATATTACGGAGCTGAAGGTTTGAGATTGTACTCTCAAGAAACTTGGCAGTTGGTAATGGGCTCCACGGGAAGGGAAGAAGTGGCAAAGTGTGTTGATGTTGTATTGGACTATTACATTGCACAGTCAGCTGCGCAAAATCACCTTGTGAAAGAGGTATTTAGTCACATTTCTGTCCGAAGCTCTGCAATACGCTGAAGGAAGCTCATGTCGATGGAATTTTATTTGGAAACTAGGCATTTCATATCAGATTCAGTCCTGCTTTGTTGATCATATTTTTGAGAAATTGTTTTGCTCTGTTCCAGGCTGCATGCCATTGCTTGGCAGAATTGTTGGGTAAACTTGACCCTGAGGTATGTAGCTGGTTTTGCCTCTTATTTCACCTTTCTTTTGCGTTGTGGTCATACTTTGAGAAGCCATCTTATGTACAGACCTTCGGATGTATGGATGTTTTAGTGATATTTCTGATATGTGATTCAACGCTGTTTTCAGAGGATTGGATCCTTAGTACCACGAGTGCTCGTCACATTGATGAACTGTTTCAAGGATCCCAGTTGGTCAGTGCGGGATGCTGCTTGCTCGGGTAAGAAGTTGTTCCTACAGTTTACAACTGTCCTGATTGGGTTGAATTTTATAGATCTGATCCCAGTTAGTGCTTATTAATATCGATGTCAATCATGTATTGTGATCCAAACAAGTTCCGCTTTCAGTGTGCTGTGCAGAATTTGACAGTTTCGTTCGCCTGAGAATTTTTTAATGGGTTTTTGGCAGCTGCGTTGCCCTGCCTTGGCTGACTATTATTGGGTCGGAACCGCACTTGTTTAGGTCACGCTTTTCTCAATCTAAGGATTATCTTTGATGGAGCTACAATTAAGGTCTCATGGATGAGTAACAAAGAGCACTTCCATTGAAGCATATTTCTGCATCTTCTCTTCCTGATGATTATTGTCTGTGTGATTTTTAATGTGAAGCTATGCGAAAAGCAATCACGGGTTACCCTGAAGAAGTGAAGAAGTTACTGCCACAGCTCTTTGACATGTGGTTCGCGCATTTGGCAGACAGTATCCGAAAGTCAAAATCATGATAGCCGAGGCACTCTAAATCTTCAAATAGGGGCGCTATTTTGAAGTGTTTTGAGAAAGGGGATATGCATTTGGATTGTTAATTACTCTCATTTGTTGGAAAAATTTAGAACCGCTGAAATGGGCATGCGGCGCAGGGGTTTAGAATCTTGAGAATGCGAATCATAATTGTTCATTGAGGTTCGTGAGTCCTTAACGACAGACTTTTCAGATGTAAGAAGTGTTCGGGAGAATTCAGCATTTACTTTAGGAAGTGCCATGCGCAGTTTCCAGGAGGAGACGGTTGAAAAGGTAAGGTTTGCTTCTCCTTTTTGCTTTCATTTGCACCAAACTCTCTGGAAACAGACAGAAACACCGTTGATATTAGACAGTTAGAGGGAAAGAAAATTGCCACTCAGTTGTGAAACCGCCTGTCTGCTTGCGAAGGATAACACGATCGCTTTAAGCGGAAGTGAGATTGATGACAAGAAAAACCAATTGGAAAGGAGGGTTACAAATTCTCTTGATATGCGTGTGCAGTCAGTTACAGTGCTCCAAGAGATTTTGCCTCAGGCAAAGCAGCAAGTGGATAAACCCTGCTCCTGCCACGGTTCAAACCATATTACTCACTGCACTTCAGCTGAAGCAAGACTGTAAGTTCATCTCTCAGAAGAGTGAAGTATTCTTTAGATCCAGACTGTCGGTAGCAACAGACTTACGTGGAGTGTACATGCTGAAGAAGATGATTTAAGTGTTTTTGTTAAAGAATGTAACTTAATTTGCTATTAGTCGTCTGCCATGGCTTATGATATTATTGTCTTCTTTATGATTGTGGATCTGGGTTGGATGATTGTGCTGGGGCTGCAGACAGCAAGGGCCTGTTGTTTCAGCAGAAGAAAACATGAATGTATGCGCCTCAGATTCTTTCACTTCGTACTTTCTCACTTAAGAATACTTGATGCTTATTTTTCAACCGTGGGCCTGATAACATGATTGAGAACGAATTTAATTCGAAGCTGTAATAAGCAATGTGCAAGATCTCTTCCTTTGACGGATGTCTCTTTGCTTTGTAGGGCGCATTATCTGCTGTCCCTCTGCCAAAGCCGAAAGAGTCTTGTGATGACTACGGATTTGCTAGAGAGAGCGAACCTTGGGAACAATCCGAAGGGGGGATTTATTTACTACGAGAGCTTTCTGCTGTGGCTCCAGATCGTGCGGCCAAGTTCTTACCAGTCCTTGTACAGCTGGTAGTATATCACTAATTCAACTCAGTTTTGATCATAGCTAACATGAACACCCTTTTTTGTATTTTGAAGAGGAGATAAGATTTTTTTGGTGTGCATTTTTTGGCTCTTAAGTGTGTTATCATATGCAGGCCCAGAGCTCGGGATATGTGCAATACCACAGCTTGATGGAAACTCTTTATAGACTCTTGCCGTCCATTGCTCAGGTACGTGTTGGTATCCTTAACTGGGAATTTGTAGTACGGAGTATATCGTTTTGAGTGAAGATTGAAGTGCAATTGCATTGGATACTATGATCAGAGTGTCACAATAACTCCCTGAGTGTTGCTCATTGCTCTCATGTTCGACTCACAGAATTTGGGGAAGAGAACATTCAAACCGTACTTGGAAATGTTTATCGACCCTCTTTTCTCTGCTTTGACTTGCGGTCAGGTATTCCGTTTTCTACCTTTCATGTTCTCTTCTCAACTGAGCTGAATTTCAAAGTACATGGCCATCTGAACTGCTTCTGTAAACAGCCTCGGATATGAATCCTCTCGGCTATGGATGGATTAATGCTCTATGTTCACCATGTGCAACTTAGAACAAATTGCTGATGGCCTTTTTTCAAATGATTTCTTTGGCATGTGTGCAGAGGCTGTCAGAGAATGCATCTGGCTTTTGTGTGTCCAAGCTGATTGATTTCATCGGGCCCAACATTTTTAAAGCTCGACTAGACAATAAGCAGCTGTCCATTCTTCAATCGAGCCCCCTGATTAGTACCAATTCCATTACTGGAGGTAATGCCATGGGGAGCCATGTGCATCCCTAGGTGAGGTAGTTCTCAGGCCTGCTCGTTTTGCCTGCCAAGTTGCAATTGTGCAGGCACACCCAGCTGAGGTCCGGCAAGAATTTTTTTCAGAAAATGTTTTGGAAGTCTGATCTATACTAGCTGCACATTAGATGTAGTGATGAGGTGAGACTGTGACACACAATTCCATCCACATCTATTGTGGCGATCAACGGAATAGAAATTAAGCAGAGCTAGCGAATTTAATTATCCTAGGCATACTTGTAGGAGGAAAGATGACCTTTTTCACCTTAGTGCTGAGTATTAAGACGTTGCTGTCTCCATAACCTAAGTTTAAGGTCAGCTTTAAGAGGAGCTCGTAGTCACGAACCACGTGAACTATGTTCCAGAAGAATTTGTCATCTTGATTTTTGGCTACTTTCATTTCTATTCCGGTTTTCCTTTTGAAATATAGATTCCAGATTCAGAAGGGGATTCTTTTGCTGTTCAAAAATTGAGTGTCAATATTTCGATGTAATCAATTTTAGAAGTATTTGGAATTCAGGTTTCGTTTCTGATGTATAATATTCGAGACAACAATAGAAAATCTAACCGTTCACATGTAATTCAAAATTCAGAATCTTTTGTTTATACATAAGTACTAAATTGTTGTTATTATAAGGCTTTCCAGAATTTTAAATCAAGAGAAATTAGGTTATTGGAGTCTTTTAAAAAGTTTTTGTGATTTATTATTACTCGCACAAACTTGTTGCAATGCTACATTAAATTGAAGAGAATATAGTTTGGATAGCCCATTGAAGTCTTATAGAATTGGATGAAAAACATTCAGGATGACATGATGCAATATGTGATGAAAATGTGACCATTTTTGTGACAATAAGTCTTGATAGGGTTGTGACAATGTGTATTTAATATAATAAATTGTGTGAGGTCATAGATATGGTAGAATATTGTTTTGAATTTAGCGAAAACTTGTAGATTCTAGCAAAGCTTTAATCCTAAATGCCTAGTTCCATTGCCATGTGGTAAGACTGTGTTTTTGAGCTTAATTTAGTCTATTCAATCCTATTCAAGTTTCAATGTAATGTTTTTGTTACACAAGATTATGTGTTATCAAAAATTTCTATATTACTAGTTTTGGAACAAATTTTTAAACTAACAAGTGGAATAAATTAATAAATATAATACAAAAAATCCAATTAATTTGGGATTTTTTCCTAAGGTAAAAGTAGACATGAAGAATAGTAGGAAAGATTTTCAAGTAATTCTTTTCTTTTTTACACTCAAAGCACACATGGCAATGATCACCAAGCCAAATTGCCACTACAAAGATACATTTAGCATTCACATAATGGATTGGTAACATTTCGATGATTTGTGTATGAGATTAAACACTCTATGAGACTATTAGAATTATGTACATGTTTGTTTTCTTTACAATTTTTAGTTGACAAAATAAAATTACTGTGATTTTTGAAGTGAAATTTGTATATATTTTTTTCAATGGAAATAAGTATTAAAACAATGTGGAATTTTCACCAAAAATGAAGGTTAGAATGAAAAATAATAATTTGTAATTTGAATTTGAAATTCTATCATAGACAAAAACTCAAAAGAAATACATGCAATGTCAATGGTGTTCTTTGGATTTGAACATGAAGAGCTTCCAATTGCAATAACTCATTCAATTTTGGATTTTTTCAAATTTTTGATATGGAGTAGAAAGATATCTTATTAGGCTTCATTTTCTAAGTTTAAATCAAAATAAAAAATAGATACTTTGAAAGTTAAAATCACTAAGGCACATGGACTTTGTAGATGCTAAGATCTAGAGGCATTATTTGATTTCTAGGCCAATGAATAGCCCATACCTTCTAAACATCCATTTTGTTTTTATTCGTGTGGTACAAATCAATCTTATAAGACAAGTGCAACAATCTTAGATTTAGGTTCTAAAATAAAGATGGAATACATAATGATGGAATTAAGTGTAGTCACCTTATGTTGCTAGAGCTATAGTTAAGTGAACAAATTTGTCTAGATAGGCATGATCGATGCATACCTGTTGAATACTCCTTTTGTCCCAAAATTATTTAAGTCTACTTTGAATGTTAGATTTTTTTAAGGTTGTTTTGAGTAGGTTATATGGAGACTTCCTTGTGGCTAATTTTATTTAGATTGCAATGAACACATGCAATGCTCTTTATTGATTCTGGTGTTATAAAAATTGGAACCTTTCTTCATTATGATTTTCACAGTATGATCAATGAAATCAGCATAAAAAATTTTTAACCAAATAGTGGATAATCATTTTGGGATGGAAGGAGTAATATGTTGAGTGGTCCAAGTACTACAAGAGAAAGGGGGGTTTTAAGTGAGTTTTAAAATATAGTCCTAGACATAAGATTATAAGCAATGACCTTTAAGGAGATTTTTAGTAAAACCATTTTTAGAAATACATTTGTTTCTAGTAAAATTTTACTAAAAATCTCCTTAAAGGTCATTGCTTATAATCTTATGTTTAAGACTATATTTTAAAACTCATTTAAAACACCCCTTTTTCTTGTAGTAAAGAGTTGTTAATGTTCTTGTGAAATTAAATAATTTGAGTGTAAATTTTTCCATTCACTAGTACATTATCTATGTTACCCTTATGTGAGTTTTAAAAGTTTCCCAAATGATTTTGCACTAGGGACAAGATAATTAGGGAAAAATAACAAATATGGAGAATCATAGGCATAAATTTTCCATGTTGGCAACACTATAATTAGACAAGGATTAGCAACTATAGAGTTGAGATACAAAATCTCATTCTTTGCTTTACCATTCTCAAATCCATTAAAAAAGTAATGAGATTTTTTCTAATCTCTACAAAGTTCTAATTTAATATTTGAAGACAAATTTTTCTTTTGATGATTTGAATATTTAAGACGTATTAATACCATAATGATAGACTAAGATACTTTGATGAGCCCATTTTACCATAATTAAATCACAAATAAAGTATTATTCTTTTACTAAATCTTGATATTGAAATGCTTTTAAATTGATCTAGCCGAAACTTCTAAGATTGATTTTTTGCTTCAACTATACCAAAAATTCTAATAATTAGTCTTCATCCCAAAAATTTAACCCCCAAAATTTCACCACTATATTTTATCCAATATAGTACTCTACAACTGTCATCTCGATTGCAAACAATAATTCTTGTAAAACATTTTTTTTCTATTCATATACAAACACAAGATCTTTCTCTAAAACTAGAATGAAAATAGGTAGAAGAAATATCAAAAACTTTAACATTGTAGTTTCTGAGATATTAGCATTTACAATGAAGAAAATCAATTTATTATTTATGCCTTCGTTTTAATATAAGATTATAAGACTTTGAATTTTCTTAAATTGAAATTATGAATTATAGAATTTTGAGGTTAGGAAATCTTTATGGTGGAGGATTGCATTGGAAATCTATGATATAAAAATTTAAAAAAGAAACTTGATCTTCATTCTAATAAAATTATTTTAAAATAGAAGCAAGTGCAAGTTGTAAAGGAAATCCAAATTGTCAATAACTCTATTGTAAGATTGAATTGAAGCACATCAATCCTAACACTGAGCCATTGCTCTAGCAAGCAATATTAACCATGTAACCTCCTTAATTATGAAAATAGAAAAAATAGAATTAAAAGAAGAATCCTATAAGTTATCATTTGAAAAAAATTCATTCACTAGCCAAAAATGAAGACTCTTCATAACTTTCACATCAATAATCCAAATGTCATGAACTACCCTGAGGACAAAAACATACTCTATGAGAAACAAATATAAATTTACATTATTTCAAGTTCTTTCTTTATTCTTTGTTGCATGGATGGCTGGGTCCATTTTTACTTTTAGAGTTGATGTGGCATAGCTTTTTCTCCAAGGCACCAATTGAAATAAAAATGATATTTTAAAGTACTTTCCTATCTTAAAATCATTCTAAATACAACAATACTTTACTATGTTAAATTAAGTTCCAAGAAAACATGCCATAATTTGAGATTTGAGATACCTATCAAAACTTTCATTTCTACTTTGAGGGACATTCATCTACGAGGATCAACATCATGAAACTCCAAAGTTCTAAAAATGTAATATGTTAGTTTTGAATTTTAATCTTTATATCTATAACTATAGAAGTGCCACAAGTCCAGAACAGAGTATTTAGAGTACACCATTATGGTCTGGAAAAAGAGAACTCTACGACTTAGGAGGTGGTAATGGTTTAATTGAAGGTGTAAACTCCATTTCATTTTCCATGATCAGCTAAATTGTTTAAACCTACCTTGTATATGACCAACGCGGTATACTATCGATATATGTCGCCTGAGACTTGAACAAAATCTTGCAAACGAATGATTGGTAATGGCCAAATCAATGCTTCCGTGTCAGTATTGTTGCAATGGAACGGTCGAAGATTGACAATTTTCTTGAGAAATTCGTCGAACTGTGAAAATTTGTCCAATCACCTACAAGGAGTGAATTGAAGGATATATATTTTCCATGTTTCCCATCCGGAAGCTTCCGTCTGAAGCTAGTTTCCCAGATGATTGTGCACAGGGATCGGGGAAACCAGGGAAAAGCGTGATGCAAGCAGCGAGAAACAAACATTTCCCTGACTGTTGGCTTCACTCTAATTAAACCGGGAGACGTACCACAACAACGCGATCTCCAGAATCCTTCAGAATTCCTTGTTATTCCATCCTCCACTCCCTCAGTAGTAGTCATTCCAATAGAAGGAAAGAAACGAAACGCACAGAACATCAAAGACACCCGGGATCACGACTTAGACCTTTAATTTGCCGTTTGAACAATCATTTTATTCACAAAGAGGCGAAGCTCTTTCACTTCAGAACATGCACGCAAAATGTTCATAGCACCACATGCTTACAAAAACTCGGTAGCTAACTCCGTCGGCCAGTCGAGGTAGCCTAGCTAGCCCTCGCGTCATCTAAAAGCTTAAAACCAAGGAATTTTCTGCGTGCATGCTGCCTTGATTTGATCTCTTCATACATAGATCGCAAGCCCATGCCAACCACACTCCCATGCAGCCAACATCGTTCCTTAACGAACTTTTACTGTGGCCAGTGGTAGACGAGCTTTCCGTCCTGGGGCGTGATCCCCCTGTTTTCGTTGGGCACCATATACAAGCCATCCCTGTTGACCAGCCAGTACACAAAGTCGCCGGGGCTAAACAACGGATTCCTGGCCCATAAGGTGAACGTCCCCGACAAGGCCGGCCAACCAGGAATCGCAGGAGCGGACAGGGTGCACTTCCAGTAGTTCTGGTCCACAATCGGGAACTCAAAGCCGCCGTAGCCTGTGACCAGAATCGTGCCCACGTCTTGATGCCGGAAGCCGGAGTCGCACTGCACGTCGAGGATGACGTTGAGTTGGTCCTGGATCGAGATGGAGCCCATTTTCTTCTCGATGGGGCCCTCGGGGGGCGGGTGCGCCTCAACATGGACTGCAAGGAGGGAGGACAGTGCCAAGGCCAGCACCAACACGTAGAAAGCGCGATCTTGAAGAGACGCGGCAATGGTGAGAGCGAGATGGGGTCCCGCTGACTGTGAAGGCTCGACCAGCTGCACCTTGCATCGAAAACACACACACAGCACTTATTTAGAGTATGAAGTTGTTTGAAATTAATTAACTCTAGGTTTCCACAAATAAATTAGGGCTTTGCACTTGTAGCAACATGAAATGGAAACCTAGAACACAAAAAGTAATTAAAGCATCTCTTGCTTCAAGTCTGAAAAGTGAAAAGTTGAAGTAGTATTGATGATTCGACTTCACAAGAACTATCTAGCTTGCTTGGAAGTCCAAACATCTACAGTGTTCTCCAAATTTATGTACCAATAAAATTGGACCACTGGACATCCTTCAAATTGAGCATGAAAAGAAATTAAAGAATCTACCTCTTCATGTATGAAAAGTGAAAAGCCAAACTAGTATAGATTGTGTTTTGACTTCACAAGGACTAGCTTGTTTGGAAGTCCAAACATCCACAATTCTCTCCAAATTCATGAAATTGGATCGCCAAAGAACCTTGGAATCCAATTCTTCACAAGTAATTTGGAACAGGCACCCCCAAAACCTATTGTGCTAGACTTGAAGATCTATTAGTCAAGACATGCTTATAATGTCGTCCTCGACAATAGATACATCAATCATGCAAATGAATTGCTTGTTGACAAAACAAAGAACCAAGAAGGGAAAAGCCACAACAAGCACAACCTCACAATAAGAGAAAGGAAAAGCAAATTGAAACAATACTCACAAAGTTGTCGATTAGCAACAAGCATGGATTGGAGGAAGGAAGGAGTCACAAGACAAAGAAGTTGAGAATGAGAGAGAGACAAATGAGTGGTAGGAACGAGTTTATATAGGCCATGGATCCTTTTGGTAGAGTGATTGTGAATTGTCCATCTGGATTCAATATAAGCCATCTCGTTGGTCAGTTTGAAACGGTTGAGCAATCTCATTAGGTTGTTTCACTTTGATTATATTTGTGTGTGTATTGTGTATTATTGTTTTTGTTCAATAGCAAATTTTGAGATAAAGATTGGAACTTGGTATCATTCTAATACTTAGATTTTATATATTGACAAATATTTTTTCTTAGAAAATTGCAATTGCCATTTTCAATCTTTTTGTTACAATCTTGGCGGTCTATTGCCTTCTTGAATAGTTCCTTGCTTTTGACACACTTTTAGCATTGAGAAGTTTCTATTGAACTTTCGAATGACTAATTTTCTGTAATGAAGGTAAGCTTGACGAAAACCTTTCAATGATTGTTAGTGAAACATACTTCTAAAGTGCATTTTTGCACAATGTGTCATTGTTGATGACAAGCTTTCATGCATGCCAAACCTACCTTGTGCCTCTAGCTTACGTCACTTGAGTTCTTTCTAGAAAATTGTTGAAAGTTTTTATCCCTTAAATCACCAAGTTGCATTTTTTGCTACATAGCAAATTTGGGCACTCACCATGGAATCATGGATGGAATTTTTCTTTGTTTTTCTTTAAAATTTTCACACAACATGGGGATTAGGTTTTTCCTTCAATGCCCAACAATATTTACAACTTTTGACTCCATGGTTAAAAATTATTATATGATGCATAGATTTTTTTCCTCCATTGGGCAATGTGGGTTGATTAGATAAAAATCACTTTTTTCACAAACAAAAATTTGAAATTGGTATTGTAGATTTTTATATATGGGGGAAGCTCTAAATTATCCCATTTAGATTAATGAGGTGAAAGTTATGAGGAGTTTTAGTTTGCGGGTAGTTATGGATTCTCTACTCTAAAATAAACTTTAAAGTCCTTTATTTAACTCAATTTTCAATATTTTTTGAAAAAAATAAAATCATTGGATGCTTATTGTTTATTACATCATAACCATTGGAATTGGCATTTTTCAATTCCATAACTAAATTCTTAACAATTTAGTAATTTTGAATCATTTTCTACTTCTTTCTATTTACTATTTGTTTCCTATATGAACATTGAACAATTCTAAATGATTTGAAAATTTCGAGGGATGTAGCCAACTTGCTTTGAAGAATGAATCTAAAGAAGCTCCACCATTTTGAACATTTTTTCATACAAATGTGAACTTGTGAAGTGCAGCTGCCTGGTTTTTCTCAAGGAAAAAAACTGATTTTTGGCAATTCTAAAGCTCATATCTTGCAATCTACATGGTGGAAATTCTTGAAATTTTTTCCACATATTCTCAAAATACTGTGCTCCAAGATCCTATAGTTATATGTATCCCAATTTTTTTTTTTCTAAAATTTGGTACTTGCACTAAAAATGGCACTTTTAGAGTGTTTTGGGTGAAAACATAGTTTAGGAACTTCAGGGGTTAAGACACTTCTAATTGTTCTTTGAAAACCTTTCACCACTTTCTATAATTTCTTTGAACAAAATTTATAGTGACATGTAGACAAGTCTTAGTGATCACCAAGACACATGAACTCTATGGATGTTCACCAACGACGCTAGCGTGCGAGCTTGGAGCGGTGAGCTTGCGAGCTGCGAGCGGGGAACTTGTGAGCGGTGAGCCCCTAAACCCTATTTTTTGGAGATTTAAGGGTCAATTTTTTTTTTTCATTTTTTTTAGAAAAAATTGAGGAAAACTTACTATTTATAGTAAATTTAGTGACCTATGACCGTGGATCCTATGACCGTGGATTGTCATAAGATTTTACACTTTCTGGTTTAGGGTTCTAGGGAGCTATGCATCGGGCTTGCAAAATTTTGTGCATAGGGCGATGAATTTCTTTATTAACTACGGTAGAGAATATGTAAACCGCTTAATGTATAGGAAACTCATGTCACTTTGGAAATAGTGAATTATAATTTTGTGATTCACTTTAGTTCATGCAGAGAATCCTATCTTCTAAGTAGTGCATATGTATAAGAATTTCCAGCATGCGCTAATACAAGAAGGCACGTGTAGGGTGAGTTGGCAATTGATGGGTTTAGGGTGATATAGGTAGGACATATCCTTGTGGTAGAAAGCTCACTCTCATTTGTAAGCGTGTTGCACTCAATATTTTTAAATTGTAAGAATTAATCTTAGGTAGAATCTAATTTGATGCCACTTGCTTACATGTGACTTGAATTTGTAGAAAATTATAGAAACAAGTCAGTTATAAAAGATAGAACATGTTCTACAAAGAAATGAAAAAAACAAGTCATGAAAGTGAGGACTCAAATGAATAGAAAGAGTGCCCAAAAAATTGGAAGCAAAGGAATAGAAAAGGAGAGTAAGTATAAAATGGGAAGTGAGGACATGAATGGGTAGTCAATCTAAAGAAAATGGAAGCAAAATTGGAAGTTTGGTAAAAAAGAATGGAAGAAGAAATGAAAATGAAACGAAAAACTTTCAAATTAGAAGTGCAGAGGATATAAAAAAAAGGTGAAGGACAAGGAAATTAAGATGACAAAAAAATGGGAAGGGTAATCCAAGCGAAGTGCAGATTGAAAAGAATAAGAAAGACAACTGAGATAAACGAATCCAGAAAAAAATGAAGTACGGAGGCAAAATATAAAATGAATTGAATTAAACAGAATTTCATATCTGCGATAGTAAGTTACGATCACAAATTCTGATCATTCACGGGAACATGCTTCAAAACACTTCATGAATGACATATATTCTAATACTTAGGAAATGCGGAGACCTTTTCCATTCCAAAATCGCTTAATCATTTGAATCATAACATATGTAAATGAATACAATACAAATGAAGTGTTCTTGAAAAGGAATCCATGCCTATTCGGGAATTCTAATAATTCCAGCTCGAACTAGAAGGAGTTTCAATTCATTGAAGCTATAACTAGGTGCATGAATGAATTTGTCTTCATTGACATCCATCTTGCAAAAGTACCTGTACAAGTAGTAAGAGTGTTTGCAATTCACATATTGTTGTCGACCTCCAATTGCAGAAACAACCATATTTGTGAAGTCAGGGCATGTGCACGTGGGGAACATGCCAATTGTAATTCGGTAGACGTTTTTGTGAGGGTCTATCCCTGTCTCTAGTGAGACTATTGCACCTAGGCCCGGTTGGGGGAGTAAGGTCACTTCTAGGATTTGCCCTCTAATATTTCCTGCACTCTCCCACTTGTTCCGTTGCTCTGTAGTTGGTGCATTTGCAATCCTCTGAATAGTTCGGCTGTTCCTAGTTGTTGGATATGCATTTGCATTTGGGGGTGGTAGTTGGTCAAATAAGGCAGTCTTGAAAATCTTTGACATGTTGAAAAGTCGACGTGGCGACAACGTAGGGCGTTGTTGGAGTTGAAATCCCGCATGTTGCAAGAGTAGAGTTTCTTCCCAACTAAGGTGTGTCCTTGATAGAACTGGCCAAACCTCCGGCACAGCTGGCCAATCTATTATCCATTTCCGTTTCGACCCTTTCACACAACGTTCAATGTCATCCAAACAAAACCAAAAGTCAACCACCACTTCTCGTTTAGTACCATAATCTATTTTTCTACCTCGATAAGTTGGAGTAGGGTTACCTTTCCTTCCCCTTGCAATTTTGGCAGAGCACTTGATATTTGACCCCTGTTGTTGAGCGTGACATTTTGCATTCGATTTGTGGATAATCCTCGCAATGTGCCACTTTGATGTATCACAATCACTTTCATATGCAACAGTGACATGTGGACAAATATTTGTATCCGCCTCTTTACCTTTCCCTCCCAACATCTCCGTAGAATTTGTTGTGGACCTCGTACGCACACGCGGTTGAGAGAAATTCACTTTGTCTGGTCTATGTGAATCTCCAGCATCTCCTATGGGTACATCCAACTTCCTCTTTGTACTTCCAAAGATCTCTTCTCCTTCTAAATGTGGTAATCGATTTCGAAGACCCTCTGCTCCAGGTAAAGTGTTGAGTGCTTCAGCTATTTTCTTTGGATCTCTACTTCGAGTGGCAACCCTCAACTTCAATTCGTTCTTCGATGGACCAGAGCCATGTGCATGACCTCTGAGGTATGCTCGATAATTTGTCATTTGCATCCAAGCACGAATACTGTCGTCACAAGTCGCATCAAATAAGTTGTTTCCTCTTTTTCCGGACATTTGGAGCCACTTATTATGGACTGTTTCTGATAAATTACACGATGGCAGGTCCAGCATTTCCTCCAAATTCAATTTCTAAAAATGAAGACAAGTTTAGCCAACAGTTAGTACTTCACTTTGAAAACTTCACAGATATTTGTAATTATAGATAGTTTCGTGGTGACGTGGTCGAATGAACATGTCCTATCATAAAATGAACGATATTCAAAGACAATTTCAATTACACCTATATGACTATATAAAAATACAGCAACACAATCTTCTTTCAACTTCTTGGGACAAGGAAGTACTCACATCTTACATGTGGACTCTCAAGAATTTCATGTTCCTTTAAAGACACCCAAAAGAGGGGGTCTAGTAAACACCATGAAGAGTTTCATCGGACCTGACATATGCTCTTTTATTGTTTCGTAGACCCCCTCTTCTGGATACCGTTGAAGAATAGCTCAGAGAATTTCAAATTATAAAATGAAGTTCTTTTGGTATTCTACATCATTGGAAAACAAAATAAAATATATGTAGCAAGGTAAGTTTATCTCTGCATTATATGGTGTGACACCATCAAAAACTGAAATCTCCTTATGCATAGAAATAAGTATTTTACTCATCATGTCCATGAAGCCTCCCCACTGTCGATATCGAAAATGCTAGAATGCTAGCCAATGGTCTAAGTGATGAATTGCTTCTTCGTTTGCAGCTCCGGATGATAGCCACCATGATCAAATTGCTAGATAACGTGTCTCTACTTGATCCATATTCTTGGAATCTTTGTATTGCTTACACAGAGAAATATGTTGTTGTTGAAGCGCTTCCTTGATGTACTTCTCGGAGTGTTTATGAAGAGAACTACTCCAATTCAGCAAACAAGTCCTCTCACGATTCTCCATTTCCTCATTGGCAGATCCGCTGCCGTAGACAATCCGGACCGCATTCCAATTGGCTATAGCACTGTCTGCCATAAATCCTTTAAAGTTTGGATTTGGTACTCCATGTTGTGCCATGACAGTGTTTAAGCTCCTCCAAAATTGTACTTGCACCTCAGTATCTTTAGACTGCATATCACACACTGCAATAGTCATTACCTTCTTGTACTCAACATCATACACGTGGCAGGCCATTGTGGTCCACTCCTTCACGCGCTTCACGTGGTCAAACATCAACCACGCATTCTATAGATTACCTCCGGCTTGCATGCGCCTTACAAAGTCCACTCCACTTCCGGGTCCTTCTGTGAGCATTTTGAAGATATAAACCTTCTCCTTCCCTTGCCTAGGGAAGACGCTATCGTGTATGAATTCGAATTTGGACTCCTTCTTCATAGTCATAATGTTGTCAATGATCCCCCCTCGATTGTTTGAGCGGAAAGAGGCGATCACGTTCCGTATATTTGGACTACTGAGATATTGGAAGCGGTCCATAACCTCCTCCATTTCCTCCCCCTTCAGTAACTCCTTCTTTCCATCTCCGTTGTGAAATAGATAGTTCGTTAAGAACTCTTTACTAGCGGATAGAGCAATTGCTGAGTTTGTAGCCGATGGTGTTCTAGCCACCTGTTCTTCAATGAGTCCACAAATTTCCTCTGTAGAATCTCTATACATGCCCTTCGCCACCGGGTGGTTGTGCTCTCCGAAGTGAATAGCGGCCCTACTCATTTCTAGGTTGTCACTAAAAGCATAGTATATCCTAGCATTGCAAGGGCTAAGACATGAAGGTGGTTTCCTACACACTTTGCAAACTAGGGTACTGTCTTTGGGAGGTCCATCTCCAACTACAAAAGGAATCGATGTGAAGCCACTCCACTCAGTTTCATTCCTCTTTGAAGTTCTATTCAAATAATCACAATTTGGGTTCACACAAGCAAGATGGCTTGCACAGTGGGACTTACGGAACTTGAGGTTGTCAGAGTTGTTGATGTTTGTGGTCATGAGCCTACACCACGGGTGTCCATCATAGCGCTTGTCCATTCCTTCCAAGCTCCGCGCCAATGAAGACGAAGTGGAGCGACATGGTGGTATTTCAAAAATGATATCTCCATCAAATACTGCCGAAAGAAAAGAAACATGCTGGTGCTTCATGACGCTAAAATCCATTATAGACAATTCGTTTCGAGATCGATGCATGGTGGCTAGTCTCTTCAAACAATCTATTATACTTACTCTGTGGCTTGGATACGGATGCAATAGAGGGCGAGGCAATGAGGATTGCAATTGACTACTTGATGGACTCTCAAATGTAGAGTTCAATAGAGCCCTTCCACTGATTGTAGTTCCAATAGAACATCCTGAATTGTGGACAGTCAATTCAGGAGACTCTCCATCTGATTCACTAGATAGTTCTATAATTGGATCTAATTTCTCTATCTTTACGGCATGAAGTAATGAAGGCTTCAGAAGAACCTGAGGAATTTGATGACTTCCACTAGGTGAAACAACGTGTCCTATATATGGCATATTTACTATTGAATTGTCTGATTGCCGACTCAACATCTGAGTGGAACAATCTAGCATGGAAAGAGGGAGTCTATATGCCCTGTAGTTCCCGAGGGAGAGGTACCAACAATATCCTTCATCTTCTGCAGATTTGACAACAGGGACAAATTCTTTCACTTTGCCTGACTCCGACATCCTCTCTTCTTCAACATAGATGGAGGACTCTACAAATCTAAATCGGACGTGGAGAAGGTGACTAAGGACTCTAGCACGTCCTCCATTCTCTATGGGAAACATAAGAGGGACTTCATGACCGTCTACTCGAATGCAAGCCATCTCAAGAACTAGTGCATAGAGTTGTGAAATGGAGACCCGTAATCCTTAGCATTGGATGAGGAAGAGAAGAATTTGAAGGAGCTGAATGGGTTGATCACCGTCAATTGTATCAAACTGTGAAATAGTACTAGTACTCTATTCAACATTTAGGGTCATTACGAATAGATCTTCCAAATCCTTTTATTGCCAAGCCCTCCGCCACCATCCGCTTAAATTACAGTACGATCATGTGCCGCCATGTACATTGAATAGCTACTGACATGTACTGCAATTGACTTGTACTAAATTACTGTCAGTACCCGACTAGCCATCATCTGCATTTAGTAAGTACTGACCCTCCAACCATTTAATCTTTTTTTACACTAACCACCATCTACTACAAAGCCTGACCATGCCAACCCTTTCCTAAGCCGCCTTTAACACCCTTTACTGCACCCTTTTTCGAAAGATTCATAAATGCATGGTGGCCGCCCCTTGCATGTCATTGGAGTTCATGGAATTTGTCAGATTTTCATACGGATTAGCTGGCCTTGAACTATGATTGATTACGGCACAACAAGCTAGCTTTGATGAAACACTTTGTCACTGCAAACAGAAGCCTCTGTCATCACTGCAATTTCATTGTGACATTGTATGCTTCTAGACCATTCCTTTGAACTTTACAAATAGAAACCATTTCTGCTAGGTAGAGCCATTGCATACTTTCGTTTCTGAGCACTCATTGGATTTTAGAGTGTTAGATTCCATGTAGTCATGTTTTCATGTTTGTAGAGAACTTGGGCATGTCCATTCCTAGTACATTGTTGAGGAGGAAAAATAGGCGTCGCTCTTTGTATTTCTCATCTCGTAAGGAACTGCAGAGATCTAGAATGACTCAAGGGAAGAAAGTCATGTCGAAAACAGGTCAGGCTATAGCGGCCGACCTTCGCAAAGCACTTTGCTTTACCACCGGAGATGGGAGTGGGGAAGACACTGCTCGAGCGAAGGACTTGGAGGTATTGCAAGAGATGTCGGAGGATACGACAGGAGGACAAGATGAAGGATCGTAGGAGGTCGCTGCTTCTGTAAGAACCTAACAAAATCATTCCTCCTCTTTAGTTTGTTCACAATCATTGCATTTCATGGAAATTCGATAGCAAAGAACAAATGTGTTTTAAAACCCTTGAACTCTTGATGTCATTTTCTACTCCATTGTTCACATAAATTTTGTTCTCCATATTCAAATGACTATAGGCCTCTTGTAGTTCCTGCGTGCCTTAATTAAAGAATCTTTACATGAGTCATTTGTGGAAGTCACCTTAAAAAAAAATTGAGCTTCTCCTATTGCACTTATCCTATTTCATGTATGCCATCTTTCTGTAGTGAATATGTCAATGTGGGAAGTAGGTCTTTAAAGAAACACAAATTTTGGACAATGACAGCATAAATTTAGCCTTGCCTCTCTTTCGTTAGCCAACAAAAGTAGAATTTTGTATATGTTCAGGATATTTGAGGAACATAAAAAAAAGAAGTTTTCTACTTTGAATGGATTCAAATCAAATCAGCTAAGAATAGAGAAGATAAGGACTTCAAAGGCAGGGACTAAAAAAGATGCTTCGTCCTTCTGTTTCATTAGATTTATGGAGAATAAAAACATATGAGCACACCCTTACAAGAGCCTTCTTTGGCAAGTACACAATTTCATTGTGGTTGTATTCATATCTAATTCTTGCATTTTCTATGTATACTTCTATTTAGATTCAGAAATGCTCATTGTATGCTAATGAGCCAAATTTAGAGAAAGGCATAATTGGTCCCTAAGTCCTCCAGAAAATGAAGGATGTGTTTGTTACAGAAGACCACAAACTGTAAGTCATTCTTAGAAAATGTAATCTTCAAAATAAAGAATATTATGAATCCTAAAATAAAATAAAGGACAATTTCACTATCTGGTATAGAGAAAATTGAAAATAAAATAAAGTTTTCAAGGGAATTGAAAATCCCATAGGTGTTCATTAATCAATTTTCAATTGTTAACTTTCGTGAAGGATTCCTTTAGAGCTCCTTATGCACACCATTCTCAAACCTTTTAAGCCCCCCTTGAAGATTGATGCCAGTAATTTGTAGACCATATTACATATGGAATTCTTTTAGATTTTAAAAGAATGCCTTCACAGTGAAATCATTCTTTGAAAGAATGATTCCAAGCATAGAATGTATGTTTTGAATGCCTTTTCCCCCAAAAGGACTAAGTTGCTCTAATTTCTTTTTGGTTAACTAATTACTAGTATACTTTTAGAGAAGCTTTCTTTACCTTTCCATATTCAATAATTCTACCCTCTAACTTGAATTGACTTAGGGATAATAAAATCAAATTCTCATAAGTATCAAAGTTAATAAAATAAAATATTTATCAAAAAAGGACCCAATATTAAATAATTGAAAGATACACTATAGTCTTTTGGAATACAAAATCTTTCCTTTTAATCAAAATGTAGAAATCAATTAAAGAACAAGGTCTATCCTAACCTTTGATATGGTACCAATTTGTAGAAGAATGTAATTAATGGATTTGAATAGTCTTAGAACTTACATTAGAGCACATGGTGACCAATGTGTTCGGGCTTGGCAATATGTCGAGTAATTTCACCTCTAAGATCACCTTTCACTTGGGGGGTTTGATTAGCAAACATTTTTTGCTAAGAAGCGACTAATCTTTTTAAAGGAAATATTTAGCTTAATATTCTTCCTTATAAGTGGATGACATCTCTAATTTGCTACCAATCTTGGGGTGGTTTTGATCAATTTGGATGAATAATCCTCCATTCATATGAATCAATTAAACTTCACATATAGATTGCAAATTCTATGAACTGCCAAGGTTGTAAATACATTCACCTACTACTGATTATCTCTTTAGACAATCCCTACATGGCTACAACAAATGGAAATAAAATCTCTACGTTTACCAACCTCATAGATAATAAATTATAGTAAAATTTCCAATACACCTGCGTACAATGATTGAATGGTCTAAAACTCTATCTGAGCTTCTTTTGATAATAATGTACTCCCTATGTCACCATTCATAGCTATAGTAGTGCTTCAGATTTCGTCTGTATAGCAAGCTTACGTACTGAATGAGTCCTTCATCAAAATTTCAATGATTTCGAATAAATAATTCTTCGCCAACAAAACTGATGGACGGCAATCGACCACACATCCAATTGAAAATAGTAACAACGGCAAAGGGAAATCGAAAGCATATCCTGTGAAAATTAGTAACAATGCTGGATAAGTACCATTCCAAATTCGACAGAACTCTAGGTGGCGTGGTAGTACCTGCATGGTCAACTAGATTACTGTATGGCCAACTGGATTACCGCATGGCCAACTAGATAACTGCATCGGCAGTCCTTGCATG
Organism: Straminergon stramineum; assembly: GCA_963920665.1. Classification (NCBI taxonomy): domain Eukaryota; kingdom Viridiplantae; phylum Streptophyta; class Bryopsida; order Hypnales; family Calliergonaceae; genus Straminergon; species Straminergon stramineum. Next base: position 15,728,033 of record OY987272.1, read on the forward strand.
GCCAACTTGATTACTGAATTAGCAGTCAGTGCATGGCCAAGTAGCCTAGCCGATTCTCAGTCTGTAGCACTGCTCATCTTCTCCACCTCGATAGTTCTCTATAATCTCCTCAATCGATTTGAGGGTACTCCACGTTCTCATTACTTTGAAATCTTGCTGAGCAGGAAGGCAGGATGACAAGGAATACGAGGCGGCGGTTTAGAGTTGATGCAAACTTGGAGGAAGCTCGTCGACAGGAGACGGAGACTCCAACTCCTCCTGTGCAGCAGGTTTGCATTTCCTTTGTAGTTAGATTTCACTTTGTGCACTCACTATTGATGAATGTGCAAGTTCTAATCATTCTTAATGAGATTGGAGTTCGTCGACCGGTTGTAGGGGATCGTTAGCAGTTTAGATTTTGTCTTCCGAAGGTCTGCTTTCCTGGTGCTTAGCACGTCCTTTTTCTGATTTCCATTTCAGCAATATGATAAGAATCCTCAGTTTCCGTTTCAACACCAGTACCTCTGTTTCTAAAGGTCCCCTCCCACTGCTCCTCTTTGGACTTGCAATCTCGTTTGCTGTCCAATAATTAGGGACCGAGCACTACTAGGATAAACCGACGAGATGCGAGCGTTCATGGTGTCCGCTTTTGATTCATTTTCTTTGAGTCCAAGCAGTTGGAACTTTACTCAAATGTTTGGCGAGAAAGGGCTGGATGAAGATCCCGTAGGTCTAAGTAAATGGAATTTCGAGAATGTTGGATCCGACGCCATACCCAGCAGCTAGACGAGGACCCTGACGATGAATTCTCTTTTTGGTGCTCACGCCAGACTTGGCAGCATTCAGTGCTTTCAAATTTGGAACAGAACTGGGTGCCCTGTTGCTCAACACGTCCTTTTTCTAATTTCAATTTTTAAAAAATAGGATAGTCCTCCTCCTTTTCGATTTAAGCACTAGTAGCTCTGTTTGTAAAGGTCCCCTCCCGGTGCTCCTCTTCGGACTCGTAATCTCGTTTGCTGTCCAATAATTAGGGACCAAGTACTGCTAAGCTAAACCGAGGAGATGCAAGTGTTCATCATGTGCGTATTTGAGTCATTTTCTTCAAGTGTCGGTAGTTTGAACCTTTCTAAAATTTCTGGCTAGAAAGTGTTGGATGAAGTTCTTGTAGGTCTAGCTACGTGGAAATTCGAGACTGTCGGATCCGACGCCATACCCGACAGCATTAGAAGGACCCCCATGATGAATTCTCATTCTGGTGCTCACGCCAGACTTTGGCAGCATTCAATGCTTTCAAATTTTTTTAGAAGTCGGTGCCCTGGCATTGAGCACGTCCTTTTCCCATTTCGATTTTAGAAATAGGGTAAGCGTCCTTGGTTTTCGTTTCAACACCAGTAGCCCTGTTTGTAAAGGTCCCCTCCTGGTGCTCCTCTTCGGACTCGGAATCTCGTTTGCTGTCCAATAATTAGGGACCGAGTACTGCTAGGCTAAACCAACGAGATGCGATCGTTCATGGTGTCCGCATTTGATTCCTTTTCTTCGAGTCCAGGCAGTTGGATTTTAGTGAAATTTCTGGCTAGAAAGTGTAGGATGTAGATCCCGTAGGTCTAGCTCTGTGAAATTTCGAGAGTGTCGGATCCGACGCCTTACTTGGGAGCATTACGAGGACCCCCACGATGAATTTTCACTTTGGTGCTCGCGCTAGAAATTGCAGCATTCAGTGCTTTCAAATTTCCTTTGGAACTAGGTGCCCTGTTGCTGAACATGTCCTTTTTCGATTTCGATTTAGAAATAGGATAATCCTCCTCCTTTTCGATTTAAACACTAGTAGCTCTGTTTGTAAAGGTTCCCTCCCTAGGCTCCTCTTCGAACGAGCAATCTCGTTTGCTGCCCCAAAATTTGGGACTGAGTACGGCTAGGATTTACCGACGAGATGCGAGCGTTCATGATGTGCGTGTTTGAGTCATTTTCTTCGAGTCTCAGCAGTTGGAACTTTACTCAAATTTTTTGGCGAGAAAGGGTTGGATGAAGGTCCCATAGGTCTAGCTACATGGAAATTCGAGACTGTCGGATCCGACGCCATACCCGACAGCATTAGAAGGACCCCCACGACGAATTCTCATGCTGGTGCTCACGCCAGGCTTTGGCAGCATTCAGTGCTTTCAAATTATATTAGAACTTGGTGCGCTGGCACTCAGCACATCCTTTTTCGATTTTGATTTTAGAAATAGGGTAAGCGTCCTAGATTTTCTTTTAAACACTAGTAGCTCTGTTTGTAAAGGTCCCCTCCCGGGGATCCTCGTCTCATGAGCCATCTCGTTTGCTGTCCAATATTTTGGGACCCAATATTGGTACCCTAAACCGACGAGATGCAACCGTCCATGGTGTCCGTGTTTAAGCCATTTTCTTCGAGTCCAGGCAGTTGTAACTTTACTCACATTTTTGGCGAGAAAGGGCCGGATCACGATCCCGTAGGTCTACATAAATGGAGTTTCGAGAATGTCGGATTCGACGCCATACCTGGCAGCTAGACGAGGACCCCCACGATGAATTTTCACTTTGGTGCTCGCGCCAGAATTGGCACCATTCAGTGCTTTCAAATTTTCGGTGGAACTGGGTGCCCAGTTGCTCAGCACGCCCTTTTTCCGATTTCGATTTTAGAAATAGGATAATCCTCTTCCTTTTCGATTTAAACACTAGTAGCTCTGTTTGTAAAGGTCCCCTCCCTGGGCTCCTCTTCGAACGAGCAATCTCGTTTGCTGTCCAAAAACTTTACTCAAATGTTTGGCGAGAAAGGGCTGGATCAAGATCCCGTAGGTCTAGCTACGTGGAATTTCGAGAGTGTCGGATCCGACGCCATACCCGGCAGCTAGACGAGGACCCCCACGATGAATTCTCACTCTGGTGCTCATGCCTGATTTTGGTAGCATTCAGTGATTTAAAAGCTTCTTTAGAACTAGCTACCAAGTACCAATTGATATTGTTTTCACTTCAGTACTCCACTTTATCCTAGCAGGGGACTTGAATGAAGTTCCTTATTTGACATTTCAAGAGTGAATTTCATGAATTCTCGACTCCACCTCGTCAATTTATAAGGATTATTGACAACTTCATTATCTCAATTAATTTGGTCATTTTCCTTGTTCTAGTCAGATGTAATGAAAGATATTATTAGGTTTAAGAGAGAGAGATTATTTTGGAAAACGAGAAGAAGAACCTGGGGTCTAAATAAGATACTTTGGACCACTGTCGGATCCGACAGTACTTCTAGAAGCCCTTCCTTGACCCCCCAAATGTGTTTTTATGTGATATATATTTACATTTTTTATGTCTTTAATGCAAAAGAGTGAAAATTAATATATTTTGTTAGCTTCAGTTATATAACGTAAAAAGATTTAGTGTAGCAATTTTCTAACGCCCTAAAACCCAAATCATAGTGTACTTGATGTCATGGATGTTAGGGGTCCAGCAGATGCTTGACACTGTAGTGTCGGATCCGACGGTCCAATGTCAAGCATTTGCTTGACCCCCAAGATCTGGGACTTGTTTTCTTTGTTATACAATATTGCCCTTGTGATCCCAAACACATGGAATTTTCCATTCTTCATAATTAAATTTGAATTCTCCAATTCCCAAGATCTTAAGGTTTGATGTTTAAGATCTCTTACGTTTGTTTTGGTTATTTAATATTGACTGTTAGATATTTTACTATTGAACCTGATTTTCTCTTCAATATGAGAAAACATATTGGGGTGGTTATAAAGTGTACATTTTAGGATGTTTCATGTTAGTAGAATCATATGCGTTGTTTTGAAAATTGTGAATGCTAGATCTTTCAAACCTGTACATGAGTGGTCATTTCATCTTACAACATGTTGACATCTTTGCATATTGTACATTGTAAGATCTTTCAAATGATAAGAATGTTTGATGTTTCTATTTCTAAGAAATCCTCACGCAAAGACATGTTCATATTGAAGTTTGTGAATGTTTCAAATTCCAATGAGTACTTCTACAAGTACTCCACTTGGGCCATTTTTTAATCAGAATTTCATTAGTTTGTTGTATGCAGATGTTGAGGGTTCCATTTGGTAGATTTGAGATTGACTTTCTAATTTATGTTTTGACACATTATTTGTGTGAAATGTGTTGATTGAAAAATAGGGAGGATGTAGAGGGAGTACAACCCTAAATGCTCTTCAACCTCAAACTCTCCCAGTTGCTCATGAAGCAGGACCATCTCAGCCTTTCACACCAGCAAACAGAGCCATGGAGGTCTCCAATGAATCCAAAGAAGAAGAAGCTGATGGGGAAGATGTGGTAAGTTTCCATGATATCATGGATGCTGCTCACCGTGCTGCAGATGCTTTCGAGGTCTCATGTATGAGTAGGGTGAGTGACCCTGATGCACGTAGACACCATGAACATCTTGCTAGAATGCTAGAGTTTGCCAGATGCAGGACAATCGTAATGTCTCCTGAGAGTTCTGAGACAGAGTATAGCTCAGAGAGTCAAGTATCCATTACTGTGGATGGGCCAATGTGGGAAGACACATGTCAATGTCATCATAGCACGATTCAAGGTAGACAGGAGGTTGTCATCATTCACCTCAGTTCCGACTCAAAGGGTGATGTAGACATTGATTGATTCCATTCACTTGGAGTCATTTTGTAAACCTATTGATTCATGCCCTTGCATGTCTAATTCATATGCTTATTCTACCTATTCTGAATTTATTAATGGTTCAATTGTACTCTGTTATTGCATTTGTAATCCTTGAATACATGTTAGAAATTAGGAATGTGCATCTTTCATTGTCAAATGGATTTCTTTTCCTAAGTTTGTGAATGTTGATTATATTTTATTGTTATAACAGCAGATGGATGTGTCTCCGATATTGTTGTCACAAGATGAGACCGTCATGGAGACTCAAATCAACAATGACACCCCTCAGCCGGACATTGAAGGTGATGATGAAGGGGAGTTCATAGAAGAGGATGTGGTGGTAGATGTCTTGGAGGAAGAAGACAAAGACTTGGACGAGGACGACTTGCGTTCGTATCACAAGGTAGATTTCATGAAGACCATCGCTTCGCTGAGGATGAAGCCCGACTATATGTTTCGATTGCAAATCCCACTCTGTTGAATGGTGGCTATGCCTATAGTGAGGCCAACACTTGCATGTGATTTGAAGTTGCTTGAGCAAGAGTTCAATAAAGGATACCGTGATGGAGCCGCAGTTTTTTATGTCACCACCACAAACGAAGCCGGAGAGAGTTCTGAATTCACGGAGGAGGAGATGGAAGGGTGGAATCCATTGTGGAGAAAGAGGAATGCCATTTTCAACGCCCAACTTGAGGCCATTCCCGAGTTGAGATTTCTGCAAAATCTGAAGTTCTTCGTTTGTGATGGTAATCATAGGCTACTTTCATGGATGACTCATATCACCAGGAAACACTCGAAGGAATGGGATTGGCACTATGCCATGGACTCTATTATTTTAGATATGAAGGGGAAGACAGAGTTGGTCATGCATGTCATGCATGACATAAATAAGTAAGTAATATATGCCCGCTTTGTGAATTTGGCATTTAATTCAATTTAGAATGTCACGTGAAAATGATGCATATGACTTACAAAACCCTAACAAATATTATCTCTATAAATTGTAGGTCTACCGAAGAGTCCCATGTGAAGACCAATCTAGTCCATACTTTATACCGGGTTCAAAAGTATGGACTACTTCCCATCGAGCGCTTCAACAAGATGTTGAGGCCATCAGAGCTCAAACGATGTGGAGCCCCCAAAACCAGAAAGACTTGGTACACTATGCCACTAGAGGTCTTCACAACATTTCTTTTTCGGGTGAGAATTTTTTGGATGAAGATCATCCTAATTTTTTGTGGCTTCTATATGAACATTGTTATTGTATTATATTTTGACATTGATTTGAATGTGCTTGGTGTATTTTATTTTGGCTTCTCTCTTCCTCAATTATTTGAATTTTTTTAATTTATTGGATGTGTGCAGCAAGAAATAGCTCAGGCAATGGATGCAGCACTACGAAAGTACAATGAGATCACCCCAGAGCAAGAGAAAACTCCCGAGGGACTCGCACATGCTATGAGAGGTGGAGCAAAAGAGAAAATAGGCAAACTTAATGTGAAGATGATGAAGTTGGTCGTAGTGGCTAATCCCGCACATAAGCCGGAATTTTTGGAAGAGGTAAGTTTCCTGCATGAATTATCAATATATGACAATAGTCTCATATGGAGTTCAACTTGTAATTGACATTGTATATCTCTTGAGAGCAGGTTGAGAAACATTGGAGTGCAAATGAGGTCCCTAAGATGACTCTTGAGAAACTTCAAATGGTGGCCACATGCAACACCACTCCTTTTGACAAGACCGAGTTTCTAAAGTGGTGGAACTCCTCAATACCTTCACGTGATGCTAGACGATTTCCACCTCAGCCAGTATCTGAGACATTGCTAGGCCCTTTCTTAAATAGATGCGTTTGGTATGCCGGGGTAAGTATTTGATTTGTAATAATTTTGATTTTAAGAGCTTTAGAGTTTTCAATTAATGAAATTCTGTATTTTTATAGTTTTTATTCAGCAATATGTATATTTTGAATGTTAAATGATTTAGGGTGTTTACAGATTGAAGATGCAGCTACAGAATACTTTGAGAACGTGGTGAGGCAAGACCAAATCAACATCAACATGAATGTTCCACTCCAACCTGAGACCTTGGCCGAATATATAGAAGGTTGGAGGAGGAAGATTTGGGATCAAGGCTTCATGGCTCACCTCAGAGGAACAAACTACTTCAGAAAAAGTGACAATTTCATGACTTATGAGGGGTCAAAGCAAGCGGTGCGAAGGGTGCTTTTTCGGTATGCTCAACCCATTGTCTAATGATTTGATTTACAATATTTCAATACTTTCAATTCTATAATGTCTAGATTTCTCTTTACCCTAAAACCCTAAACCAGAAAAAAGACAATGAAACCCTGAACCCGAAATGGGGGGTCCTTGAGGTACCTTCCAAACCACTGTCGGATCCAACAGTGGTTTGTGAAAGACTTACTGGACCCCACATTCTTATTCCCTCCAAACTCTTCAATGTAATGTTTTGAGCTAAATTTCGCTTAAGTTAAAATTAATGTTCTCAGGTAGTATTGCATGAAGTTCAGAGGTTGAAATAGTAGTCTTGCCTTCCTTGATATTTTTCTATTGATCATCGATGTCATTCTTTCTTATTTTGCTGGTACTTCAAGCATGAGCTTGAGGCAAAAGGGGCAATTGCAAAAAAGGACTTGCCTCCATTCCTCTCGAATTTTCTCGACCGTAGTTCCGCAGATTGCATGTACACTGCGAATCAACTCCGAACATATACCACAGCTCACCTTAGTGGAGGTGGATGGTACATTGATTGTCTGATCTCGTACATGCATCTATTAGAGGTTGAATTGCGAAATTCTTTGGAGGGAATTGGAACTATTGACATGGACGTGGACGAGTTCGCAGGGTTGACTGATAAACAAAGGGAGAGGGCCATTGCGAGGAGGGAAACCAATGACAAGAGAAAAGCAGCTCGGATCCAAGTTGCTTTGGAAAACAAAGAGAAGAAGGAGGCAGAGCGTGTGGCCAAGTTAGCAGAGAAGGAGAAGGAAAAGGAAAAGAACGAGAAGGCCAAGACAAAAGGGAAGAAAAAAGAAGATGGAGAAGGTGTTGTCCCAGCATCATCGACGGTAGATCAAGGCTTACAAATGGAAGCTGGAGTACATAGTGGGATGAAGAGGAAGGCCGTATTGCCAGAGTTCACCGAAGAAATGGTCACCCAAGGCACACAAGTGATTGCCATAGGTGATGATGATGACGTGACATCAAAGGAATTAGTGCTCAATGTCTCTATTGTAGACGTCGTTGACAATGAAATCAATGAGGGTCCAAATTGCTACACCGAAGTCATGGACTTTCTCGAAAAGGTAAACGAACTGTATTTTTTTGTAATCTAAAGTTTCACTATATTAGTACATTATCACCCCTTCTACATGATAGGGACTCACGAGTTTGAATTTGTTATGGCAGATGGCGGTAGGAAAGGCTCGGGTGTACAACGGGGTGGTCAATCAATGGCCAGGATTTGACCTCATGCTATTCGATTGCCAAGAAAATTTTCCAGTGCCGGGGGTGTCCTTTCCAGAGAATCATGTGCCTTATTGGAACTCAGATCCAGAGTACAACATGATCTATCAAGCATTTTGCTTTGCACAAAAGCATTTGCAGGATCACGGTTGCATTGTGGTGTTCCATTCATGGAGCATGGATGCCAAAAGCACCATTGCCAGATTATGTCAAGAGTACCCCAACATGGTGAAAAAGAAAGAGTGGATGGGCATGAATCAAGTGCACTTGACATCCGCTATTGACCAAACTAGCACAGTTCGATTTTATACATTCTTCAAAATTTTGTTTCCATTTCTCATTTCATAATTCTCTTGAAATTCTATTTTATATATGTCTTGTTTTATGCTTGCAGACTTTGAAGTTCGGCATCACCCTCTTAGTAAAAGATCTAGGTGCAAAAGGAAAGTCCAATTTTTTCTTCAAACGGTCAACAACAATGCTGAAGGCCAAAGTTGACCTCAAGCGTGATGACTTGTTGATGAATTATACCACTGAGGACTCCATGTTGATGAACAACATGGATCAAATGCCATGGCGCGGGGCTCGAGAGAAGGACACACGATTCATCCAATTTTTAATTGAAGGAACTACTGACGAGGGAGACTTGGTCCTCGATTGCACAACATCTCCAGGTTAGTTTGGCTTTTCAAAAGGTGGTTTTCAATTTTTATGTCATACCCTAAATCATTGAGATATTGATTACTGGTTGTTTTTTCAGGCGCCTCCATTATAGCATGTCGTGCAACGGGACGCCACATTGTGGCGTTGAAGTCGGATCAGACAATTTTTTCATCTATCCTGGAGCCCATGAAGAAGACCACTCCTCCTATTGCAATAGTTGCGACTACTGAAGCACCTACGGTAGTAGCATCACAGGATCTAGATGCCATGATTATAGTACCTCGCAAGTTCATTCACCGAGCTAGACCTAGTAAGTAAGTTTCTCCATTTCTTAATTATTGGTGAGCATGGTAATTGAAATGCTTCACGATTCTAGCATTCAATGATTTGTGTTTGCAGCAATGAGGGATTGATGTCCGCAAATGTAGTCAAGAAGAGACGAAGACTTCTCCTGAGTCCGGAGAAAACGTTCGATCTTCCTGTGTATGCAGAGCAACTAGCTTCAGCATTTGCGGAGTTTGGTACTTCAAAACCCAAACATCGTAACCCTTCATATGCTTTAAATGTCTTACAATTCATAGACAGATCAGCATCCGAGGGGAAAGAGACCACAGATTCTTCTAGTGACATGGATTCTACAACCGAGTCTACTGCGACTTAGGCTCATGAGATTGATGTATCTTATGAGTCAACCCATTATGTTTTGATTTTCTTTATGATCGGTTTTGTGTGTTTTATGGCTACATGTTGTGTGATTCGTTTTCCTTCATTCTCTTGCATTCTTGGTTTTCTCTTCTAGTCAAGTATCATCTACCATGTCAATAATTAAAGTATAGGGTTTGCAGAAGTGAAATAAATGTACCCTATTCCAAGTGCGAAGTGTTTGATGAAGTGTCTAAATAAAAATATATATTTTGAAAAAGAATTAGATATTCACTCCAAGCGAAGTGGGTTCATCCTAGAAAATGGGGTGGAACCAAAATTAGAATAAGTAATGAATCATATCTAATGAATAACCCTTAGATAAAGATTTAGTAGTTCACACCAATTATAGTGTTAAATTCCAAAACCCTATTAGATAAAATAAAATAAAAAATCACACCATCCAAAAAATCTTTTTTAAATGATCAGTTCTGGAAAATTAAAATAAATTTAGAGCACCCAAAATGTCTTATGAAGGACATTTGGGTGTAAAAAATGAAAAAAAGTATTCCCTTATACCAATCATAGATCTTGAGCCACAACTAATAGGTTCTATTAAAATAATTATACATAGTAACAAATGATTTATAATAAGAGGAAATTCAGTGTCAAAATCCTAAGCCCTAATTATGCTATCCTAGAATTCTTCCTGGAAAGAAATTGGGGGTCAAATAAAAAAATAATTCCAATATGAGAATCTTCCTAATCATAATAGGGTTTGGAACACAAAAACCATTTCACAACAATCATAATCTCTTATCCCAAAATAGATGGTAAATAAAAATGTCTATACACTTATCCCTAAACATTAAACCACCAAAAATGGATGTAAGGAAGAAAAATACATTCATGCCAAATGTCCAAAAAGGTTTTTTTGGAAAAAAAATTGGGAGTGAAAAAAAATTACCATCATAGAAGAGTCTCTATGAGAAAATCTTGTGTGTGATAAATTATGAACATAACAATAAGAGTAGAATCTTCATAAACAAAATAGGGTTTTCAAAAAAATAACAACAATCAAGCCTTCATGAAAGAAATAGGGTGTGACAAAATCATACCCTAGACACAATAATGTTCATGAAAAAAAATTGTGTCTCAAAATTACATTACAACGACACGAGAGTCTTCATGAGGAAAAAAGGGTGAGAAAAAACATTACAACAATAGAGAGTCTCCATAGAAATATATTGAGTGTGAACAAAATACATTACAACCACGTCTTTGACTATTCGTCTTCATGAACAAAAAGGAATTTCAACATTACAACACAAGTGTATTCATGTGTATTCAAAGAGAAAATCAAGTCAATCCCACCTCAACCTAGAACACCAAAAAAATGGTGAGAATGAAAAATATATCGACATCATGTAGAGAGCCTCCAAAAAAATAAAGAGTGTCAAAGGATAAATATATTCTCATGACACACAGACTCTTCATGACAAATAAAATGGTTCCATTTCAAAAGAATATTATACCAAACAAAGTGTCTTTCCAAAAAAATTCCAAAGTGAGAAAGTGACAGATGGGAGGGTTTTAACCCTAAACCCTAAACCCTCTACCGGATGGTAAATTAATGTCAAAGTATTTTTTCCTTAAATTCAAAGATCACTCAGAAATTGAGAAAACAGTGAAATAACCTTTCAATAAATTCCATATTTAGTGGAGCCACGGTAATAGGCACATCCACGGACATGGGTACCTCACTCTTTTTTTCCTCTTTTATTTTTCCCACTCACAAGCTCACGCTCACAGGCTCGCACGCTAGCAACCCTGGGATGTTCACAAGCAAAAAAAGAAGATATGCAAAACTATCTATTGGTAATATATAGTAGAATGATTAGCTTGCTTATGTTAATGAAGAGGTCACAAGTTGTTGAAAGTATGTTCTAACCAAAAGGCCATATTCATTAAAATGAGAAAATGTGGAATCTCATTTAATTATGATCCTAGTACATTTAGAATGTAATAAGTGTTCATTTAATTGAGATACTTCAATAAATTGAGACTTTAATATGTCATTGCTCAAGATAGTTAATAATTTCTCTTGTTGTTATGAAAACTAGTAGCAACAATCTCCAATCTGCACAATTGTATATGTTCAATACCTTTAATTGTGTTTACATGGTCCCATTAAGAAGCAACTCCATATTTTTATGTCATCCTTTCCAAATTAGGGGATTTTAGGATCATCTATACAAATGAAATTTTAGTATCTAATTTGTTGGTGAAATGTGGGGGAACTGGACATATAATAGAGTTGTAGCTACTATTCAAAGGTATTTTTAAAATAACTAATTGTATATTTTGTAGAAATTCACAAAGGAGTTTTGTTTCCTCTTGCATTTTGAAAGATGCAAAATGTTATTTTGGTGTTTTTTTCGGTGAATGACCACCTCCATAGACTTGTTACAAAAGTCCAATTTTTGTTTCATGTATTAATGTTTTTCCTATTCTATACTAATGAAAACATTGTGGGATCTATTTTCTTGATATTTGGTACTTTTCAAGTTCTCCTATTAGGAGAATTCTCCTATAATTTTCCTTTGATGGTTACTTTCACCTTAAAGGTGCAAACAATGGCCACATTTTTTAAATTAAAATCATTTTTATTCTAATTTGAAAGTACTCTAGAAAACTTAGCATGAGTATTGTGAAAACACAACTAAATTAGTAGATGTTTTTTGCATTCACCCCTAATTAACATTGTATTGGGATTTTTGAATTGGAGATTGCCCTAATCTATTTGAGTGCATATGTATTTTCTTTGCTAGAATTCTATGTCCCAAAATATGTCCTGGAAAATACATACTTTGACGTTTAAATTTGTAGAAAATAGAAAAAACAATTTTCAACAAAACTAAAAATTGTCCATTTGGGAGGACTTCTTGATGATGAGATTTGAGCAAAAAAATGAGTTCAAAACTATCTCTATTGTTTAGAATTGCGTGTGCAAGAGAGGCCTATTTGCACGAACGTAGAAGATATAGAATAATGAATTTTTAGATTCCCTGTGGTAGACACATGTATGCCTACTAAACTAATATACCATTGAAATTTCAGTTGAGAATCACTAATTTAAACCACTCAATAGTATAAAAAAAACCTAAACGTCAAAGTTTGACAAATTAACAAAATTGATTTTTAAATATAAAATGATTTAAATTTTTTTTTAAAAATAATGGATACAATAACAAGAAAGATATCTAGAAAAAGATTTTTTGGTTTTGGAATTGGATGCATAATTCAAAAGTTATAGAGTTCCAAAATCAAAACGCAACTAAACTTGCAGGTGTTTCTTGCAATCACCCAGTAGGTAAAACAAACCATGTGGGATATATAAATTAGGATTAGTAGGATCTTAATTGCTAATAGTTAACTTAAATGCATAAACTTTGTTCAATGTGGAATTTCATACTTCATTTAGGCATAGTAGAATAATTTTGTTTTCAAAAAATTTGAAGTAAGTAAAGTTAGTAAATCAATTTCATTTTCATTTCCAAAAATTTATTTGTGATCAATTTCAAGCTAACAATCAAAAGTTATGGACAAAATTTTTGAGAGAAGTTGGAAGGAAACATTTTCTTTTGACATTTTGAAACATCTTCATTGAAGTTTCTCTAGAATTTCTTTTTGGGGGCCCAAAATCACAAATGGATTTTTAGAGATGAAATTTAAATTTATTTTTCAACTATCCTTTGTTCAAAATTTTTTTTTAAAATAATTATTCTACTATACCTAAATGAAGTCTAAAAGTCCTCTCTAAACAAAACTCCTATGTTTTGACAATGAAAGGTCAAGCTCTCATCTTCAAATTCTCCCATAGCCTTTGAGGATTGATGATGGGCAATGCATTTCACTATAAAACCAACTTCTCCACTGTCTAATCACACAACCTCTCATTGAATTATTCCTTCATTTGGCCATCGAATAACACCTTTATGTTTTTATGGTAGATGGCCAAATGATAGATAGGGAACCAACACAATGGATTGTTAATGGATTTCCTATATTGTCCTCTATTTTAAAATAATTTATGTTGCCGTCGCTATTCATGTACAAATATTTTTTTGTTTGATGTGGCACAGTCTTGAAATTATTGGATTTGTTCCCACAATAACCTCCAACAAAGGTAGGGTTACGAGAATGTTTTGGAAACTCATGGGCTTTTAATGCCCTCAAATTCCTTCTAATGAGACAGTTATTGAGATCTATTAAAGTGCGTGTGACAAACCATGGCTAAATGAGGATTTAGTAGTTCTTGATAGAGAATTCCTTTCAAGCTTGTATATATACATGTAGTTAGTGAAATTAGAAGTTATCATCCATTCTGAGAAATATGTAGAAAATGAGATGTTGGCCTTGCAAGTAAAAATTTAAGTGTACAAAAAACAATGCAACTATTGATTGAAAAAAATCTATAATTCCATGTGACTTACTAGAGATTGAAAAGAAGTGTTTTTGACATAAAAACACGCTAGGAGCTCAATGGCAAGATCAGCTCATCAAAATTCCCTTCTACTCAAAAGATTCTATATTCATTAGATTTAAAAGGAGTCATGAAATTAGACCTTTTAGGAATAGAAGTAGGATAGAAATATAATATTGCACTAAGTGTTTGATTGTTTGAGAACTTTTCAAAAATTTATTAAGAAAATTTTGAATTTTTTTGGAATATATAAGATGAATTTCTAAAAAATCAATTCTTTAATAAACAATGGAAAATTTATAGAAATTACCTAGGTTGCAGTAAAATTCCACCTAATATTAGGATGGAATTTTGTGATTGGAAAGTGCCCCTAAAAATTTCAAGGCATTTCCAATACTAAGAAGTACTTGAACTTGTGACTCCATTGAAGTTTGATAGAATTTAAACAAATGCAAGCCGTTGCTTAGCATATGGAGAGCCTATGACTGCCAAATAAGGTTGAAGAGGAGTCTTTTCACAATCTCTAAACCCCCACAAACGCTCCAGGCAAATCAAAATATTTGGAAAGTGAAAATTTCATCATCTAGAATTTTTCCATTCCTCGCCCTCACATTTATGTGCCTTCAGCGAACCAAATGACCTCTTAGTAGGAAAAAAAGGGTCACAAGGGCCAATTCGGACCTATCAAAAGCAATGGTGCACATTGATTGTCTTTTTGAGCTTTTCTCCAAAAGTTAGTTGTGGTCTAGCAATAACTTTGCCCTTTTTTTTGTTATTACAATATAGTTAGTGGTTAACTCTAGGAGCATCTCCAATAGAGGTTAAGCAAGGGCTTCCTTATTATGAATGGCTCGAGCTAAAATCCCATTAGACTTGTTTGAGCATCCTTGACTTTAAAAGTGGCATGTCATTCTACATGGGGAGGCAATAAGGAAGTTATAGTACTTCATAATAGACCCCCCTAAACCCAATTAAAGACATGGAACATATATTGTGCAAATTGGAGGTTGTTGCTCCTAGTTTTTATACTTAGAGAAATTAAGAACTATTTCAATGACATATGAATTTTTCAATTTATTGAAGTGTCTTAATTTCATGAACACTTATTACATTCTAAATATAAGATAATAAATAAATGAGACTTAGTCCACATTTTCTCATTATAATAAATATGGACTTTTGGTTAGAACACTCTTCCAACAACTTTTGATTTCTTTATTGACATGGGTAAGCTACTTTATAAGATATTGGCAATAGAGAGTTTTTCAAATCTTCCTTTCTTTCTTATGAGTGTATATGGAAATTGTATGTCTATATGAGGGTGATTGCAAGAAACACTTGTCCTTTTTTCTATTCCCTTAGCCTCAAACATGTGTTTTTTTGCTTACAATTTTTATGTCATAAGTCAATTATATATGAAATTTGAAATGAAGGTACACATAGTAGTTGTAGACATTGAGTAATTATTTTTCCAATTTTTTGGAATGAGTTTGCTAATTTTCAAACAATTCCAAATTTGATATCTGCCTTTGCCATTTAGCCATTTGTGGGGATGGGGTAGTACTATACTTGACCCAAAAATGAAAATTTGAAGGTCAAAAATGTAAAATAAGGAATTCTACTAAAGTTATACAAGTCCAAAAAAAAAATTCTAATAATAATAAAGTATCCACCTTCCACATGTGTCCAAAGTGCACTAACTTTGCATCAATGCAAAGAATACAGATTTTTTTTATTGAAGATGAAAATGGCTTAAAAAAAGTATCTTCAAATTATAAAAATGGTTCTTTTAGTTTATTATTTTGAATTTTCTTACTATTTTCTAAAAATCAAACATTAAACTATCTATTTTCTTGGCTTTTTCCATCACTCTTTATCTTGCACAATTTTTAGAGAATCTTTTTTTGAGCTTTAATTTTCATGCATACATTATTTTAAATGATTTAGAAATTATCCATATTTTATTTTATTTAAAAAATATTATTTCTAAAATCACTATAATGAGGCTATTTTGAAACAAATACCTGTGATCACAAAGACTTCACTATATGTCACTACAAATTCCATTCAAAGCCTTTATAGAAAGTGCGGTGAAAGGTTTTTAAAGAAAAATTCAAACTATCTTTAAAAATTTCAAGCAATTTTGTGAAAACATTAGAGGAAGTTTGGACTCTTCGGAGGGCTACTAGGAAGTGCCGGTAGGGACTCTCATTGCATTATATTTAATTCGCTTGAGGAACTTTTCCCCTATTTCTGTACTTCATCACTTCCAAATGTCAGAGCATTCACTCTCAAGTACTATTAGTTAGGGTTGTGACAAGTGTTGTTTTGATATTTGAAAGCACCCCCAAAGCACCTCCCTTTGACAATTGTGGAATAGAAAATTGAAATATACTTTTGGAACTCCCGATATTCACATAAGGTGAATCTTTGTTTTGTCAGAAAATTCCCTCTTTTGAGTAGCTTCAATAGGCTCTAGAAATAGACTGGCTTGTCAAACCCTCGCAGCCCTCTAGACAGTCCAAAATTTCTCCATTGGAACTCAAGGGACAAAAGCTTGAGGGACAAGGTAGGTTTTGCATATATGGAAGGTTGTTGTCAATAATGGCACTTTGGGCAAAAATGCACTTTAGAAGTATCTTTGATTAGTGATCGCTGAAAGGTTTTCAACAAGCTTATCTTGTTTACATTAAAAAAACCATTCGAAAGTTTGTTAGAAACTTCTCAACACTAAAAGTGTGTCAAAAGCGAGGAACTATTCAAGAAAGCATTAGAGCATCAAGATTGTAATAAAAAGGTTGAAAATAGAAATTTTCATTTTCTAAGAAAAAATATTTGTCAATATGTAAACTCTAAATAGAACGATGACAAATTCCAATCTTTATCCCAAAATTTGCTATTGAGCAAAAACAATAATACCCTCCATACATACAAGTATAATTAAAATGAAACAAACTAACGAGATTGTTGGACCATTTCAAACCAACCAATGAGACAACTCATATTTCATTGGGGGAGGTTAGGTCCAAGAGAAACACTCTTTGATAGCCATCAAGACCGAATAGATACTTTACAATCACTCTACCAAAATGATCCAAGGCCTATATAAACTCATCCCAACCATAGTCTCTCTCATCCTCAACTTCTTTGTTGTGTGACTCCTTCTTTCTTCCAATTCATCCTTGTTGCTAATCAACGACTTTGTGAGTTTTCTTTCAATTTGCTTTTCCTTTCTCTTGTTGTGAGGTTGTGCTTATTGTAGCTTTTCCCTTCATGGTTCTTTGTTTTGTTAGCTAGCAATTCATGTGTAATTGATGTATTTAGTATTGAGGAGGAGATTATAAGGATGTCTTGACTAGGAGATCTTCAAGTATAGCACGATAGGTTTTCACATTGCATGTGGTGCCAAATTATTTGTGAAGAATTGGATTCCAAGGCTTTTCAATAGTCTAATTTAGTATGTACATGAATTCAATTGGATTATTGGAGAGAATTGTTGATGTTTGGACTTTCAAGCAAGCTAGTTATTGTGAAGTTAGAACATCTATATTGACTAGTTTGGCTTTTCACTTTTCATCTTAGAATGGAAGCGGTAGATGCTTTAATTTCTTTTCATGCTCAATTCCAAGTCTCCCTAAATGATGGTCAATTTTAGTAAAAGAATTTGGAGAGAATTGTAGATGTTTGAACTTGGACCAAGCAAGATAGTTATTGTGAAGGAGTAAATGCTTTCATTTCTTTTCATGTTCTAGCTCTCTATTTCATGTTGCTCCAATTGCAAGGCCCTCATTGTAGCCCAGAAGTCCCTTCTCTTTTCAATATCCTATTTTCCATGCTTTTCAATAGGCTACAAAAAAGAGCTCCTAATTTCCTTTGAACTTATAGAAAATTTTGTTTGTTATGCTATTTTCTTATATGTACAGATCATTATCAGACCAGAGAAGTGAATTTTCAAAAGTTTTTCACCATGGTGACAATCAGCCAGCGCACATGCCCAGGATTCTGACCTGCCAGCCACCAACCGCGTGGACACATGGTGGGGCGTGATTGGTTGGGACGAAACTCTCACAGGCTAGCGGTCCTCCCCACGCACATGAACCAAACCCCCCACCATGCCCTGCCCCGCCACAAGTGAAATTGGGAAGCCCCATTTGTTCGAAGGCCAGTGTGACCTCAATGAAAATGTTCTTAACCTCTCAACGTCCAGATTCATCTCCAAAATTAACGATTTGAGAAAAACCATTATAAAGTGCTATTTGGAAGACTATTTTGGAATTTCTATACAAATAAAAGTTGTAGACTATGAGTTGTAGATTCCATCCATACGGTTAGATTCACCAATGCTATTACCAATATCTTTTTTTATACATTTTGAGAGGAAATTTTCTAAATTCCTTCTAAATGCAATTTCAAGAAAAATATGATCATTTTGGGGTAAAATTTGTTGGAATGGATTTGGAATGAGATTATCTCCACATGGTGATTTCTTGAAATTTGTGTGTTCTTAAGCTCTATGATAATTTTGGCAATTTTAGTTTAGAACTAGAGTCAATGCAAATTTGGCTTGGTTAACCACTTGACATACTCCGACATTTGTAATTTTAGAAAAAAACATGTACTCTAGTAACACCAAATCCAACCCTTAGATAGGACAACAACTTCATAATGTATTTCTACAAAATTAGGATAACTTTCATCCAAACAATAAGGAGGATGAAACTTGAGTTTTCATTTGTCTATTGTCCAGAAAATGGTCATTGGAGCACCTAGGGGTTAAACTTTTTAGTGCAAAACCCTAGCTCCTCCTCTATGTCTTAAGGAATTCTCAATAATTTCAAAGATATTTTTGTCAATTCAAACGCTAATACCTTGCAATTTTCATGGTGGAAATTTCTCATGTTTTTTCCTAAACTTCTAAAACTAGCTTACTACAAGATCCTACCATTCCATGTATCCAATAAGTGTTTTTTTTCCCTAAAAGGGCACTTTTGGAGAGTTTTGGGGGAAAGCATAGTAAAGGAACTTTAGGAGTTAAGAATCCACTAAGAACACTTGCAATTCAAAAGTCACCATGAACCCTAGTCATAATTGATTATCATTTCCCAATCCACTTCATTTTTTGAATGCTATAATAGAGTAAGAGTTAAAGAAAATTTTGAAGAATTAGTAAATTGTAAACATCAAATTAGTCAAGCATGCTTATCATGACCCATTTAACCCCTAAGTGCTCCAATGTCCATTTTATGGATGATGAATAGATGGAAATTCAAGTTTCATCATCTATATTGCTTGGATGAAAGTTACCCTAAATTGTGGATATATTTTATTAAGTTGTTGTCCTATCTAAGGGTTGGATTTGTTATTTCTAGAGTACATATATTTTTCTAAAATTACAAATGTGCAAGGATGTCAAGTAGTTGACCAAGCCAAAATTGCATTGACTCTAGTTCAAAATCGGATTTGCCAAAATGAAGTCACAGATTTGGTGAACACAAAAATTTCAGAAAATTACCAAGTGAAGAGTACCTCATTTCAAATCCACTCCAAGTTTTAATTAAAATTAAATTCTTAACAATTTTATATTATGAATCATTCTCTATTTTTTTCCTATATGTTGTAATGCCAAATGATTTGAAATTTTTCAAGCATGTAGTCAACTTGCCTTGAAGAATGAATCCAAAGAAGCACCACCATTTTGGACATTTTTTCATACAAATGCAAGCTTGTGAAGTGTAGTTGCTTGATTTTTCATAGGGCCAAAAAAAAGATTTCTATGAATCTTAAAGCTTATATCTTGCAATCCATGTGGTGAAAATTTCTAAATTTTTTTCCAAATATTTTCAAACTAGCTTACTTCAAGATCCTACAATTACATGTGTCCTAAAATGTATTTTTTTCTAAAATTTGGTACTTGTACTAGAAATGACAATTTTGGATTATTTTTAGAGAAACATAGTCAAAGACCTTAAGGGGTTAAGATAATTTTTGTTTGTTTGTTTGTTTGATATGATGAGATCTAATAAATTGCGAGTCTTTTGCAACATTCTTAGTACCACTCAAAAGTTCTTGGCAAGGAGGGGTGCAAGAACTTTGTTTCATGGCGTTTGGGCCTACAATGTGAAAGTTATTGAATTTCCATGTCTTTTTGAATCAATAAATTTAATTGAATTATCTTTTATTTTGAAAAATTCATAACTTTTGCATTACATGTCCAAACACCACAAAACAAAGTCCTTTTGCTCCTTCGTGCTTAAGGCTTTCTATTAGTGCAAATGTCATGGCGTTCACACCTATGGTGTGCATTGTGAAAGGTATGAATTTTAAAATTTTTAAAAAGTGAATTGAATTATATTTTATTTTGAAAAAACCATAACTTTCACATCACATGTCCAAACATTACAAAATAAAGCCTTGGCTTGCACTCTTTTATGCATAAAGCTTTCTATTTGTATGCAATCTCTCACACTATAATGTGAAAGTTATTAAATTTCAAATTTGAATTGAATTCAAAAATTACTTTTACTTTTATTTTTATTGTGAAAATGGCACAAGGCACACTACTCTAGCTCCTATAAAAAATAACTAAAAATTGTTCAAAGGAGTTCATATTCTATGAAGAGGCAATCAACTCTTAAATGGTCACTTCCAAAAGCAAAGTATATTAACTTGGTCTTCAATTCGTTTCCCAACCCCTGTGAGAAATGTGAGAAAAGACCCAAATCACACTGAAAAGTTAAAATTTCACACCCTGACCCCACCCTCCGTCACTTGCGCGGACTTGTGACGGGATGGCGTTGCCGCTGGCGGGGCTCAGTTCCGCCAGGCTGAGTTCCCCCACCCCGCCAGGCGGAACAGGGCATGTGCGCGGGCTGAATGCGACTTGCTTTCATCGTGATGGTGGCTGCCATGGCCACCTCCGTCGTCCTCGTCTCTGGCCAGGATACCCAACCGCCTGGCCCCGTGGGTGTCTTGTCCGTCCAAAATGCCTTCCCCAATTCCAAGCTCTTTGTGCAATGCTCCTCTGATATCCAACAACAAAAAGTGGCCATCTTTCCGCCTCTTGTAACCCACACTGACATCTTCTACCCGGACGCCAACGCCTACATGTTGTGCACCGTCTACACATCCGCACCCACCGTGTGGGGCAAATTCAACTTGTACGTGAGGGACCCGACGTTTCGGGCATGTTACAAGAACTGCGCTTGGAAAGCCGATGAGAATGGCTTGACGTTGATGTCCGAGGGTGGACTCACAAATCGAGTCTTCTATGCTTGGCAGAGACGGCATTAGAGGGCCAGGTTGTCAAGAGGCGAATATGCAATTACCATGCTATCGTTTTAGCTTTTAAATCTCTTTACGGTGATGTCAATGGTGTTGGCATTTCCTTGTTGCTGAACAGAGTGTGTTACTGATTCAGTGGGAATAATAAATCGAAGGGAAGATTTCAGAGACTCTTGTGGTGTCCGTGTTTGCCAGGTTTCCATAGTTCTTGCTATTGGTAGATTCCAGCTCTAGACTTTGTGCAAGATTCGGTCTGAGTGTTGTTGTTGGTTTCCGTGCGGATAAATCCAAAGAGATCTTGAAATAGACATGAAAGCCATCATATGCTTCCAGGTGTTACATTCTCAGCATTCTCTCAAGTTCACGCATTCTCTCTTGTTGCAATTGCTTCAGTTACGGCCTTTGAAATGGCCATTAGCTCGTATTTAATTACCGAAAGATAATGCAAATGACGTTATATAAATTTTACAGTGTTTATCCTTTGACAGGAATTCTTTTACTGAAAACTGAGCCTGGAGGCTTCCTAACATCGTGCTTTAATGTGAATTTCGCTAAAGGACACTTGATCAGTGCCAAT
Organism: Straminergon stramineum; assembly: GCA_963920665.1. Classification (NCBI taxonomy): domain Eukaryota; kingdom Viridiplantae; phylum Streptophyta; class Bryopsida; order Hypnales; family Calliergonaceae; genus Straminergon; species Straminergon stramineum. The sequence continues at coordinate 15,749,811 of OY987272.1, forward strand.
TTGGATTCTGTCTGTTAACATGTGAAGCACCTCAGAAGAAGTGACATAGCTCCACTGTATCCCCAAAATGCTTGGATCCAATGATTATAGCACCTTGCAATTCCTTCATTGTTATCTTGAACCTCTGTCGGCACAGTTGGCACCACAACGCTTAGTTGCTGCTCGAATCACTTTCCCACATTTACCAATTGTACCTTCAAAGCGGGAATGGTATAACTTCAAATGGCAAACGGGTGGGTGGGGGATCGTTCTCAGTGAAGTATTACACATCTCAAATTGATTGAACGCAAATCTCAAATGCCGCTCGCAACATATGCCTGTGCACTGACATCTTTTGAATGGTTTACAAAGGCAGGGAAGAAGGCGAATGATGGCAAGTGCTGGGGCGAGGTCGACAAAAGACGCTCCCTGAATCAGTGGCAACCTTGATCCAAAAGAAGTACGGACTGCAAAAGAGTGGACAGTCCTGATACCATAAGCATGCTTGACACAACTTTGGCTGTGTCCTCCTGCCAACCATTGATACAACAAAAATCATTCCCAAAAATTCCCCAACCAACTGTTTCACAGAAAGCACAAAGGCGTGCCTGAAGAAATGCAAATCGATAAGTTACGCACAGACGTGCCACCCATTGCAGGTACCAGAATGAGAGGAATCAAGACGATCGAGCCAACTAAGGATAAATCATGCTGAATGGCGTAGAATATCAATGGAACTGCACAAATTTAAGGAAAGAAAATGAAAGTCAGAAAACAACACGAACAAGGAACAAATACACCATTGCTTCGTAGGCATCGCAACTCAGGATCGCCGTGCATAACATCCTTCACTAAGAAAACTGCCGTCCTTTTTGAGACCCGACGCACATGCGGCAATATATGTGAACAGAAACACTTTAAAAATCCATTTCCAAGATACCTTCCCTTTCAAGAATCCACCAAAGTTAAGTTGAGGGAAAGCTCCTAATATTAGTAAGAGGCAGGCATATTCACCACTCCAGATTCTTCAAACCATCTCAAGCCTGGTAAAGACTGAAATGTGGCCGAGTATCTAGGAAATAAATACTTCAACCAATTTGGCAATTTCTGAGAGAATGAAGTTGTTTATAATCCAAACCCGATTGTCTTGACACCCAGTTGTAGAGGAAAATTTTAAGAAAACAGCGATGTCCAATCAATGCGCCATTTTCTTCCTCGTTTCGAAGTTCACTCAAACCTCTTTAATCTTACCACCTAGGGTCCAACTATTTCATTGTGGCATAGTCTGAATGCGGGACACGTATGCAACAGTCAATGATGGTTTACCAATGAGATTCTACAAAACTGTCACGCAAAGGAACTAGAGAAGCTCACAAGAAAGAGGTTGGAGCGTTCTTCGTTTATTATTCTCACGCTGCCCTTTGCATCTATGGCTACCAAGAAACTATTTGGACCCAGTTCCAAGCACCGTTCATTCAAAGCGTCTGATCGGAATCTCCATGCGATCCGTAAATGGGGCCTACAAAACTGGAAGGGATAATGCAAATGAACACTGCATTATCGATTCACAGAGATTAGTAAATCGAAGGAAAGAATTCAGAGACTCGGGTTTCGTATGGTGTATCGGTTTGCGAAGTTGTTCACTTGCTGAAAACCTAAACAATCCACCAAGTACTCCCATCGATCATGTACAAATTACCACATAATATTTTTACAAGCTCTCTGTTCTAGAATACCGCTTGTGCGAGTTACTGTGGACCGATTCAATCTCGACAGCCCGAGTCCCGTCCACTCGATTGATCAAATCGAATGCTTCAGAAATCTACTTAATTATACGTATGGAGACTCGCACTGAAACCAATGCCAACCAGAACCTCTCTCATCGTGTCAAGTTTGACAATTGCAAGCTTCCTGCGGAGAATGCACTTCTATCGATCTTGCAAGCTATTGCGAATTGAACAGATCGGTCATATGTGTGTTCAGGCCCACTTCCCGGGTGCCGGATCGACAGCCAGCCAGAACAGAGTATTATTTTAGAGTACACCCTTATGGTATGGCACTGAAATAGTGAATTCTACGACTTAGGAGAGGGCACTGGTTCAATTGAAGGTGTAAACTACATTTCGTTTCTCATGATCAGCTAAACTCTTTAAACCTATCTAGTATAAGATCAACGGGGTGTACGATCAATACATGTCGACTGTCGCATGAGTGAACAAAATCTTGCAAACGAATGATCGGTATTGGCCAAATCAATGCTTCCGTGTCAATATTGTTGCAATGGAACGGTCGAAGATTGATAATTTTCTTGAGAAATTCGTCGAACTGTACATTGAAGGATATATATTTTCCATGTTTCCCATCCGGAAGCTTCCGTCTGAAGCTAGTTTCCCAGATGATTGTGCACAGGGATCGGGGAAACCAGGGAAAAGCGTGATGCAAGCAGCGAGAAACGAACATTTCCCTGACTGTTGGCTTCACTCTAATTAAACCGGGAGACGTACCACAGCAACGCGATCTCCAGAATCCTTCAGAATTCCTTGTTATTCCATCCTCCACTCCCTCAGTAGTAGTCATTCCAACAGAAGGAAAGAAACGAAACGCACAGAACATCAAAGACACCCGGGATCACGACTTAGACCTTTAATTTGCCGTTTGAACAATCATTTTATTCACAAAGAGGCGAAGCTCTTTCACTTCAGAACATGCACGCAAAATGTTCATAGCACCACATGCTTACGAAAACTCGCTAGCTAACTGCGTCGGCCGGTCGAGGTAGCCCCTAGCCAGCCCTCGCGTCATCTAAAAGCTTAAAACCAAGGAATTTTATGCATGCATGCTGCATCGATTTGATCTCTTCATACATAGATCGTGAGCCCATGCCAGCCACACTCCCATGCAGCCAACATCGTTCCGTAACGAACTTTTACTGTGGCCAGTGGTAGACGAGCTTTCCGTCCTGGGGCGTGATCCCCCTGTTTTCGTTGGGCACCATATACAAGCCATCCCTGTTGACCAGCCAGTACACAAAGTCGCCGGGGCTAAACAACGGATTCCTGGCCCATAAGGTGAACGTCCCCGACAAGGCCGGCCAACCAGGAATCGCAGGAGCGGACAGGGTGCACTTCCAGTAGTTCTGGTCCACAATCGGGAACTCAAAGCCGCCGTAGCCTGTGACCAGAATCGTGCCCACGTCTTGATGCCGGAAGCCGGAGTCGCACTGCACGTCGAGGATGACGTTGAGTTGGTCCTGGATCGAGATGGAGCCCATTTTCTTCTCGATGGGGCCCTCGGGGGGCGGGCGCGCCTCAACATGGACTGCAAGGAGGGAGGACAGCGCCAAGGCCAGCACCAGCACGTAGAAAGCGCGATCTTGAAGAGACGCGGCCATGGTGAGAGCGAGATGGGGTCCCGCTGACTGTGAAGGCTCGACCAGCTGCACCTTGCATCGAAAACACACACACAGCACTTATTTAGAGTATGAAGTTGTTTGAAATTAATTAACTCTAGGTTTCCACAAATAAATTAGGGCTTTGCACTTGTAGCAACATGAAATGGAAACCTAGAACACAAAAAGTAATTAAAGCATCTCTTGCTTCAAGTCTGAAAAGTGAAAAGCTGAAGTAGTATTGATGTTTCGACTTCACAAGAACTATCTAGCTTGCTTGGAAGTCCAAACATCCACAGTGTTCTCCAAATTCATGTACCAATAAAATTGGACCACTGGACATCCTTCAAATCGAGCATGAAAAGAAATTAAAGAATCTACCTCTTCATGTATGAAAAGTGAAAAGCCAAACTAGTATAGATTGTGTTTTGACTTCACAAGGACTAGCTTGTTTGGAAGTCCAAACATCCACAATTCTCTCCAAATTCATGAAATCGGACTATCAAAAAGCCATGGAATTCTTTACAAGTAATTTAGAACAACAAGCACTACAAAACCTATTGTGCTAGACTTGAAGATCTATTAGTCAAGACATGCTCATAATGTCTTCCTTGACAATAGATATATCAATCACGCAAATGAATTGCTCGTTGACAAAACAAAGAACCATGAAGGGTAAAGCCACAACAAGCACAACCTCACAACAAGAGAAAGGACAAGCAAATTGAAACAATACTCACAAAGTTGTCGATTAGCAACAAGGATGGATTGAAAGAAGGAAGGAGTCACAAGACAAAGAAGTTGAGAATGAGAGAGACAAATGAATGGTTGGAATGAGTTTATATAGGCCATGGATCCTTTTGGTAGAGTGATTGTGAATTGTCCATTTGGACTCAATATAAGCCATCTCGTTGGTCAGTTTGAAACGGTTGAGCAATCTCGTTAGGTTGTTTCACTTGAATTACATTTGTGTGTATTGTGTATTATTGTTTTTGTTCAATAGCAAATTTTGAGATAAAGATTGGAACTTGGTATCATTCTATTGCTTAGATTTCATATATTGACAAATATTTTTTTTTAGAAAATTACAATTGCCATTTTCAATCTTTTTGTTACAATCTTGGCGGTCTATTGCTTTCTTGAATAGTTCCTTGCTTTTGACACACTTTTAGTGTTGAGAAGTTTCTATTGAACTTCCGAATGACTAATTTTGTGTAATGAAGGTAAGCTTGACGAAAACCTTTCGGTGATTTTTAGACAAAGATACCTCTAAAGAGCATTTTTGCACGATGTGTCATTGTTGATGACAAGCTTCTATGGATGCAAACCTACCTTGTCCCTCTAGCTTCCGTCCCTTGATTTTTTTATTGAAAGTTGTTGAAAGTTTTTATCCCCTAAAGCACCAAGTTGCATTTTTTTCCAATATAGTGAATTGGGGGGCACTCACTACAAATGGATTTTCTTTCTCTTGAAATTTTTACATAACATGGGGATTAGATTTTTCATTAAGGCTTAACAATTGTCAAAACTTTTGATGACTAGGTTGAAAAATTATTGTATGATATGCATAGTGTTTTTCCTCAATTTGGCAACCTGGGATGATTAGATAAATTAATTTTTTTTCACAAACCTATATTTGAAATTGATTTTGTAGATTTCTTTATGTACGGGAAGCTCTAAATTATCACAATTGGATTAATAAGTTGGAAGCTATGAGGAGTTTTAATTTGACGGTGGCTATGGATTCTCTACTCTAAAGTACACTTTAAAGTCCTTTATTTAACTCAATTTTCAATATTTTATGACAAAATTAAAATCATTGGATGCTAATTATTTATTACCACATTACAACCATTGAGATTGACATTATTCAATTCCATAACTAAATTCTTAACAATTTAGTAATTTTGAATCATTTTCTACTTCTTTCTATTTACTATTTGTTTCCTATATGAACATTGTACAATTCTAAATGATTTGAAAATTTTCAAGCATGAAGCGAACTTGCTTTGAAGAATGAATCTAAAGAAGCTCTAACATTTTGAACTTTTTTTCAATACAAATGTGAACTCCTAAAGAGCATCTGCTCGGTTTTGTGGAAGGCAATAAAAATGATTTTTGTCAATTTGAAAGCTAACATCTTGCAATTTACTCAATGGAAATTCTTGAAATTTTTTCCATGTCTTCTCAAACTATTGTGCTAGAAGATCCTATAGTTATTTGTGTCCCAAATTGTTTTTTTAAATAAAATTTAGTACTTACACTAGAAATGGCACTTTTGGAGTGTTTTTGGTGAAAACATAATCTAAGAACTTTAGGGGTTAAGACACTTCTAATTGTTCTTTAAAAACCTTTCACCACTTTCTATAAAGTCTTTGAACGGAATTTATAGTGACATGTAGACAAGTCTTAGTGATCACATAGACCCATGAACTCTATGGATGTTCACAAGCAAAAAAAGAAGACCTAAAAAATTATCTACATTGGTAATATATAGTAGAATGATTAGCTTGCTTGTGTCAATGAAGAGGTCACAAGTTGTTGAAAGTATGTTCTAACCAAAAGGCCATATTCATTAAAATGAGAAAATGTGGAATCTCATTTGATTATGATTCTACATTTAGAATGTAATAAGTGATTATTTAATTGAGATACTTCAATGAATTGAGACTTTAATATATTATTGCTCAAGATAGTTAATAATTTCTCTTGTTGGTATAAAAACTAGTAGCAAGAACCTCCAATTTGCACAATTATATATGTTCCATGCCTTTAATTGGGTTTAGAGAGTCCTATTAAGAAGTAACCCCCTATTTTTATAACAGACTTTCCAAATTGGGGGATTTTAGGATCAAATAATACCCAAAAACTCTAATTTGTTGGTGAAATGTAGAGGTATGGATATATATAATAGAGTTGTAGCTACTATTCAAAGGTATTTTTAAAATAACTAATTGTATTTTGTGTAGAAGTTCATGAAATGAGTTTCTTTTTGCTTGCATTGTGAAACCTACAAAATGTTATTTTCGTGGGTTTTTTAGTGAATGACCACCTCCATAGACTTGTTACCAATGTCCAATTTTAGTTTTAAGTATTATCTTCTTTTCCTATTTTATACTAATGAAAACATTGTGGGATCTATTTTCTTGAGATTTGGCACTTTGCAAGTTCTCCTACTTGGAGAATTTTTCTATGATTTTCCTTTGGTGGTTACCTTTACCTTGAAGGTCCAAACAATGGCCACATTTTTAAAATTAAAATCATTTTTATTCTAATTTTAAATTACTTAGAAAACTTAGCATGAGTTTTGTGAAAACACAACAAAAATAGTAGATGTTTTTTGTAATCATCCCTAATTGAGCATTGTATTGAGATTTTGGCATTGGAGATTGCCCTAATATACATGAGTATATAATGAAATGATTGTGGAATGTTAGGAGAGGTGTTTGGGTGATATAAATGGGGCTATCCCTATCTTGTTTGAATAAATTTGGACAAATTTGGAAGGATTGTAATCAAGAGTAAATTTTCCCTCACACTCTCCACCATCCAACTCTAAGAGGGGTCCTTTGACTTTGTTAAAATGAAAGAGACTCATAGAGGTGGATGGTCATACCTACAACCAACAAAGGGTGCTCCTTTGCATTCACTTTACGCATTGTGCCATTATTAAAGAATTGGCCTTCCACTTGAGTGGTAAACTTAGAAGACAACCAAAATCCATCCTACAATCTCTCATGGAAGAGAAATGGTGCATTTAGAGCAATTCTCACACCTTTCTAGTTTTAGTTCCTTGAGTAGTTCACTAACTCATTTCATCCTCCAAAACTCTTTGAACAAATCCTCATTAGCCATAGTGTCCTAAAGTATAATAAACCCATCTAAATCCCTACAAACCTCATTAAAAGAATGCATATGTTGCGGAATCAAAGGAATAAGAGTGCCATTAGATACTTTGTGGTGCCCATCTATAGTCTCCTTCCACAAGTGAATTCCTCTATCCTTGTGTGCCAACTAATTGATGTTTGTACAAAATCCTTTGTATTGTATTAAGAGACACCCATTGGAATCCTTGTAGAACTTAAACTACTTTGAGAATGACTTTGGGAGGTATTTGTGAATGCCTATATACAAATATTCATCTACAAATTATGAAAATTATAATCCCTTACAATAAGATGAGCAATAATATGATAAGTTTTGGAATCTATGAAAGACTTCATCATCCTCAAAAGTGAAAATTATGGGATAGCCATCCGTCTTCAACTTGTTGATCTAATGCCAAAAAATAGCATCAAGATCCTTGTGAGTATATCCAACAATGAAGAAATTGATATATATCTTCTTTTGAAAAATGACTTTATGGGTGATTGCAAGAAAGATCGGTCCTATTTTGCGTCACATTTAGAGTGACAGAGTTGTTTATTGCTAGAACTTTTGGAGGTAGAGCACAATGAGCTTGAAATTTTTATTGAAGATGAATAACTTGATTGTTATCATATTCCTTATTTTTTTAGAAATTTCAAAAAATTCTTTTATATTTAAAAATCAATTTTTCTAATTTGTCACACTTTGGGGTTTAGGGGGGTTTAGTACTATGGAGTATCCAAAATTAATGATCTAGAGCTGAAATTTTCGTGGTCTATTCCCATAGCAAGAGATCATGTCGTCACCAAAGGGAATCTAAAAATACATTATTTTATGGCCTCCATATTCGTGCAAATAGGGCTCCTTTGCGCACACACTTCTAAACATTGAAGATGGTTTTGACTTAATCTTTTTGATGAAATCTGATTGCCATCAAGTCCTCACACATTACCAATTTTTAGATTTTTTTGTTCATGATTCTCTATTTATTATTAGTTAATATCTCATTGTATTTATTTTCTGTGAAAAACTGTCTTTTTTTTCAAATAGTACTATTTTAGTACTTACTAGTAGTCATAGTGCTCAAAATGGTACTTTAGCTGATGATTTTTTAGATCAATGGCTGAGATTTCTCGGTTTCCTAGTGCTCGTAGTACTCCTAGTCCTGGGCTAAAAAATTGTTGTTTTGGCAAAATGAGACATAAATCGTTCGGTCTTTCTTGCAACTACCCTTATATATATCAAGAGAGAAGAATATAAAGACCTTATTGATTTCATGTGCACTTGTTCTTATTGTGTCCAACTCTAGTGTTAATGTAGAAGGTAGTTTGATTAATTCTTCAAGGGTGAATAGGGAAGGACTTTTTGCAAACCTCTAAATCATTTAACAAGGCATGAGACAATGGATAACCCCTACCCATTAAAAAAAGTTCACAAAATGAGTTATAAGGCTTTTTTATTGCAATGGAAAAAAGGAACCCTAGAATTGTCCAGTAGGAAGTGTATGTATCCCTTGTTTGAACTAGACACCTTTCAAGCAATGGACTCCTATAAATTTGGACAACATCCCATGGCTAAATCCCTCCCCCCCCCCCCCCCACCCCGGTTAAAAAAAATAAAAAATTGTGTATGGGCCTCCAAATTGGATAGAATTTATCCCTCAACAAATCCAACACACTTCCACTTCCTAAGCACAACCTAAAATTATATACTCCATAGTCAAACATTTCCCCTACATACATGTCATCACACCATACCAAAATCTTCCTCAAATTTTATATTGGAGAGCCCAAAATATGCTAATCTATTTTTATAACCAAATAAAAAATCAAAATGAAGAATACTCTAAAGGTCCATATTAACTAGATCAAGACAATGAGAGGTTCCAAGCTCTTGTTTGATGTGAGCCCCCAAGTTGTAACTTTGGTCTTAGGGTTTTTTTTTTTTCTCCTTTGTTGTTATTTTTTAGATTTTATAGTCAAGAATCCATAAAGATTGTTAAACTCTCATTGGTAAAGTCCCTACTAGAATGATGATGTTTTACCCTTATAAAGGTCGAAGTACCTAAATCCCACCAACTCCTTGTTTCCAGGGTAAATTAGGTGTCTATGAGGACTATTAGGCCTTTGAGAGATATTAAGGCCTTGGTGTCATAAGAAATTTAGAATAATCCCATTTTAGATTCATTTGAGGGGATTTGAGGCCTCCGGAGGGCCATTTCAACCTAGTTCCCATCTTTGCTCTCCTTTCTAGAAGTTTCCACAACTAGATTGTTTGTGGAAAGTTCAAGAGCATGTTGCAAGAATGATGATGATTGTTGTGTTGATGGACCAAGTTTGCCACATTGTTCCTAAACCCCTAGTTAATTAAGATTTACCACTTCAAAATATTACTTCATTTCAAAAATCAGCTTAACATTCAAAACAATTAGTTAGTGAATTTCATTAAAATGGTAGTATTATAGTAAAATGGTGCAACATTCCATTAAAATGGCAATGAATATGTTAGAAATTGCATGACATTCCATTAAAATGGCATGGAATATGTGAGAAATGGTGGAATAATACCACCATTTTAATGAAATTCACCATTTAGACCTTTGAGCCATTGTAATGCAAAGTTTCAACCACCTTTCATTGTGAGTGTTTTAGGAGGAAAAAACAAGTTGTTGATGCAAATGGATTGGTAGTAGGTAAAACAACCCATGTGGGCTATATAAATTAGGATGAATAGAATCTCAATTGTTAACCCCTAAAGGACTGAATGACCATTGAACGTACGTAGTTAATCTCGGGTAGGTGCATATGAAGTCAATTTGTAATGGATGTTTTCCAAATTTTGATACACAGTGTGAACATGTACCCCCTAAGTGAGAATCTCATTTTTTTTTGATCGGGTGCCGAAATCAAAAGTTATGTTGCCCTAAAATTTTCAGGCAACTCGGGCAGCATGTGCAAAACACCTTCTCTATTTCTGAAATTTGGCAAGGAAGTAACTTACATGAGACGAGATGCAAATGTCAAAAAAAAAGAACTATGCATAGTATAAAAATCTCACTTTAGGAGGAGTCAAAGGCAGCTGGCCCTGTCGGGCAAGGTTGAAAATTTGTTTTTCTCCTATCTTCAAACGTTATAATCATTCAATCCATACAATCAAAGTTTCTGAAATTTTTTCTACACATTCCCATAGTAGTCTAGTACAAATTTATATGGTTGAGTTTTGAAAAAAAACTTCTTTTTTTATTTATTTTTCACTGCCCTAAAAAGTGGCAGTTTGTGACAATTTCTGCCCCAAAACATGCCTCGGTCCTTTACGGGTTAATAGTTAACTCAAATGCATAAATTTTGTTCAAAGTGGAATTTCATACCTCATTTAGGCATAGTAGAATTATTTTTTTTCCAAAAATTTGAACTAAGTAAAGCTGGTAAATCAATTGAATTTTCATCTCAAAAAAGTCATTTGTGATTTCAAGCAGACAATCAAAAGTTATGGCCAAAATTTTTGAAAGAGGTTGGAAAGGGACATTTTTATTTGACATTCTGAAACATCTTCTTTGAATTTTCTCTAGAACTTGTTTTGGACTTCAACCTTGTTTCTAAATAGTGTGCAAAAAGGGTTATATTGTATGTGATGCTACCCCCATCCATGTCAGTGTTACTTACACATTTTTGTAGGTCCAAAAACCCTCCAAAACAGTACGGAAGCGAGAAGCCGGAAGAGCAGAAAGGTACCCAAGGCCATCCATCCCAACTTACCCCCCTTTTGTCACCCGGAAATTCGCAGCCCCACGAGTGTGAAGCACAATACCTGCTTCATTCTACATCTTCAACTCAATTCAGTCTTGTCAGGTATTCAAGGAGCTCTATTTCAAACAATCCTGAGCAATGCATTAATTGATCATGGTTTGTTTTCATTGAAGTCAGACTCTCCATTTGCCTTACCTGAAGCTTTCATCCTTTCCACACTTTGACGTAAATCCGAGATGTGCAGTGAATTATATGGCTTTGATTTTCTAGCAAACGGATGCGCTGCACAGACGACAAGACGCTATCCCCATGGTTTGTCGCCACTTTTTAATATTGCCGCCGTAGCTATAGTCTTTCGCTTTGCACCTACCACCCCTGGGCCATCCACGATCGTCGCCATCCAAAACAACTTCCCGACCCCCAACCTGACGGTCCAGTGCAACTCCAACATCATTGAGCACCCCGATGTGCACCTGGTGATACCCAAGGACAAGTGCATGTTCTCATTCTCCTGAACATCGATCAAGAATCTGCGGATGCTCGGAAGAGGTCATGCACTACCACGACATGGGTTGTTTTAGGTCATGACTTTTCAAGTGGCCTTTTCGGAAGATTTCAGATTGAAGGCAAATATATTGGATTTCCTAAATCTCAGTTCTATAACTCTTTTTAGTATTGTCTAGAATTGTGCTTAAAACACCCCATATTGTGCTAATGCTAGACAAGCAAGGTCTGTAGCCGAGAGTTCCTCGGCAAGTTCATTATCATCTGCTGAAGCACATGCCCTTCCAACCCACTTCGATGTGGGAGACGATATGTGGAAGCTTCTGGCCTTGGTCTGTTACCGGAGATATGGTGAATTTCATAAAAATCGCGGTATTATTACGTCATTTCTAACATATTCCATGCCATTTTAATGAAATTCACCATACATGACTTGTTGTCGATCCGGCACCCGGGAAGTGAGCCTGAACACACATATGACCGATCTGTTCAATTCGCAATAGCTTGCAAGATCGATAGAAGTGCATTCTCCGCAGGAAGCTTGCAATTGTCAAACTTGACACGATGAGAGAGGTTCTGGTTGGCATTGGTTTCAGTGCGAGTCTCCATACGTATAATTAAGTAGATTTCTGAAGCATTCGATTTGATCAATCGAGTGGACGGGACTCGGGCTGTCGAGATTGAATCGGTCCACAGTAACTCGCACAAGCGGTATTCTAGAACAGAGAGCTTGTAAAAATATTATGTGGTAATTTGTACATGATCGATGGGAGTACTTGGTGGATTGTTTAGGTTTTCAGCAAGTGAACAACTTCGCAAACCGATACACCATACGAAACCCGAGTCTCTGAATTCTTTCCTTCGATTTACTAATCTCTGTGAATCGATAATGCAGTGTTCATTTGCATTATCCCTTCCAGTTTTGTAGGCCCCATTTACGGATCGCATGGAGATTCCGATCAGACGCTTTGAATGAACGGTGCTTGGAACTGGGTCCAAATAGTTTCTTGGTAGCCATAGATGCAAAGGGCAGCGTGAGAATAATAAACGAAGAACGCTCCAACCTCTTTCTTGTGAGCTTCTCTAGTTCCTTTGCGTGACAGTTTTGTAGAATCTCATTGGTAAACCATCATTGACTGTTGCATACGTGTCCCGCATTCAGACTATGCCACAATGAAATAGTTGGACCCTAGGTGGTAAGATTAAAGAGGTTTGAGTGAACTTCGAAACGAGGAAGAAAATGGCGCATTGATTGGACATCGCTGTTTTCTTAAAATTTTCCTCTACAACTGGGTGTCAAGACAATCGGGTTTGGATTATAAACAACTTCATTCTCTCAGAAATTGCCAAATTGGTTGAAGTATTTATTTCCTAGATACTCGGCCACATTTCAGTCTTTACCAGGCTTGAGATGGTTTGAAGAATCTGGAGTGGTGAATATGCCTGCCTCTTACTAATATTAGGAGCTTTCCCTCAACTTAACTTTGGTGGATTCTTGAAAGGGAAGGTATCTTGGAAATGGATTTTTAAAGTGTTTCTGTTCACATATATTGCCGCATGTGCGTCGGGTCTCAAAAAGGACGGCAGTTTTCTTAGTGAAGGATGTTATGCACGGCGATCCTGAGTTGCGATGCCTACGAAGCAATGGTGTATTTGTTCCTTGTTCGTGTTGTTTTCTGACTTTCATTTTCTTTCCTTAAATTTGTGCAGTTCCATTGATATTCTACGCCATTCAGCATGATTTATCCTTAGTTGGCTCGATCGTCTTGATTCCTCTCATTCTGGTACCTGCAATGGGTGGCACGTCTGTGCGTAACTTATCGATTTGCATTTCTTCAGGCACGCCTTTGTGCTTTCTGTGAAACAGTTGGTTGGGGAATTTTTGGGAATGATTTTTGTTGTATCAATGGTTGGCAGGAGGACACAGCCAAAGTTGTGTCAAGCATGCTTATGGTATCAGGACTGTCCACTCTTTTGCAGTCCGTACTTCTTTTGGATCAAGGTTGCCACTGATTCAGGGAGCGTCTTTTGTCGACCTCGCCCCAGCACTTGCCATCATTCGCCTTCTTCCCTGCCTTTGTAAACCATTCAAAAGATGTCAGTGCACAGGCATATGTTGCGAGCGGCATTTGAGATTTGCGTTCAATCAATTTGAGATGTGTAATACTTCACTGAGAACGATCCCCCACCCACCCGTTTGCCATTTGAAGTTATACCATTCCCGCTTTGAAGGTACAATTGGTAAATGTGGGAAAGTGATTCGAGCAGCAACTAAGCGTTGTGGTGCCAACTGTGCCGACAGAGGTTCAAGATAACAATGAAGGAATTGCAAGGTGCTATAATCATTGGATCCAAGCATTTTGGGGATACAGTGGAGCTATGTCACTTCTTCTGAGGTGCTTCACATGTTAACAGACAGAATCCAAATTGGCACTGATCAAGTGTCCTTTAGCGAAATTCACATTAAAGCACGATGTTAGGAAGCCTCCAGGCTCAGTTTTCAGTAAAAGAATTCCTGTCAAAGGATAAACACTGTAAAATTTATATAACGTCATTTGCATTATCTTTCGGTAATTAAATACGAGCTAATGGCCATTTCAAAGGCCGTAACTGAAGCAATTGCAACAAGAGAGAATGCGTGAACTTGAGAGAATGCTGAGAATGTAACACCTGGAAGCATATGATGGCTTTCATGTCTATTTCAAGATCTCTTTGGATTTATCCGCACGGAAACCAACAACAACACTCAGACCGAATCTTGCACAAAGTCTAGAGCTGGAATCTACCAATAGCAAGAACTATGGAAACCTGGCAAACACGGACACCACAAGAGTCTCTGAAATCTTCCCTTCGATTTATTATTCCCACTGAATCAGTAACACACTCTGTTCAGCAACAAGGAAATGCCAACACCATTGACATCACCGTAAAGAGATTTAAAAGCTAAAACGATAGCATGGTAATTGCATATTCGCCTCTTGACAACCTGGCCCTCTAATGCCGTCTCTGCCAAGCATAGAAGACTCGATTTGTGAGTCCACCCTCGGACATCAACGTCAAGCCATTCTCATCGGCTTTCCAAGCGCAGTTCTTGTAACATGCCCGAAACGTCGGGTCCCTCACGTACAAGTTGAATTTGCCCCACACGGTGGGTGCGGATGTGTAGACGGTGCACAACATGTAGGCGTTGGCGTCCGGGTAGAAGATGTCAGTGTGGGTTACAAGAGGCGGAAAGATGGCCACTTTTTGTTGTTGGATATCAGAGGAGCATTGCACAAAGAGCTTGGAATTGGGGAAGGCATTTTGGACGGACAAGACACCCAGGCGGTTGGGTATCCTGGCCAGAGACGAGGACGATGGAGGTGGCCATGGCAGCCACCATCACGATGAAAGCAAGTCCCATGGTCACCATGGTGAAAAACTTTTGAAAATTCACTTCTCTGGTCCGATAATGATCTGTACATATAAGAAAATAGCATAACAAACAAAATTTTCTATAAGTTCAAAGGAAATTAGGAGCTCTTTTTTGTAGCCTATTGAAAAGCATGGAAAATAGGAGATTGAAAAGAGAAGGGACTTCTAGGCTACAAGGAGGGCCTTGCAATTGTAGCAACATGAAACAGAGAGCTAGAACATGAAAAGAAATGAAAGCATTTACTCCTTCACAATAACTACCTTGCTTGGTCCAAGTCAGGGTTGTCATATCGGACGGGTCAGGGTCACCGGACGCCCCGGACGGACTAGACCGGACGGCCGGACGGTCTGGACCGATCGGACGGCTTCAATTTTTCAAAGTTGTGGAATTTTTTTGAATGACACGTCACTTCGGACACCTAGATCCAGGGCTTGGACGTCATGTGAGGGCGTGGACTTCAGCATCAGCGTCAGGGCGCGGACTCCTTCAAGCAAGGCGTGGACGGGAAATGGTGGATTTTACTTATGTGTTCTCCAATATATGTATATATATATAAATTTATTTTTTGAACAAATGGGAGACCCCACTGCATTAAAAAGAACTAGTAACTACAATATATTTTACATGATTGCACTCACCAATGTTTCCAACATGCCCGTCAAATACAAAAATACAGAAAAGAAATATTAGTAGGCTGCAATGTTTGTGATAACCAAAATTGTTTATAAAATTCATGCATTGCAAAGTACAATAACAATACAATGAATCTATACTTCCAAAATATGCTCACTTTCTCATAGGTTATCTAAGACATTCCTTTGGCTTCTCGTCCATCTTTCTTCCAATTGCTACAATTCTCTTCAACTCTTAAAGACTCAAGATCTACCATCGATGCAACTCAATAACCTCAATTATTCAAACGACTCGACCTACGAACTTCTTGGGCACTTGGATCCGCTACATTAGCATCTCGAACAACAACATCATCATCCTCTGGTGCCTCATCATTCGCATCTTCGTTGCTATCATATTCATCTTCTGCTTCACCGCTGTCCGTGGTCCAATGTCCCTCAACTTTCGAGTTTTCATTTCGAAGTTCTATTGTAGTTTGACCTTGACTACGTTTGCGCTTGAACCTCTTATGTCGTTGTGCGTTGGGGTCTTCTGCATCAGAATTTATAGTGGGTCCACCTGGAATTGTTGGAACAACAAATGCCGGGGTTGACCCACTAGGTCCTGGTACGTATGTACTTAGGAACGGTTCTATCACCCTATTTGGATCTCTTGCCCCAATTCCAAGGAGTAGATGATTAGTAGGCCTTGATGATGATGCTTCTCCAATATGTTGACCTTCTCTTCGTCTATGGCCTCTACTTCCTCCACGGCCTCCAGCCCTTCCACGGCCTTTCGTTTGTCCACGGCCTTGTTGATATTGACCTAGTTCATGACGAATGGGGGGCCGAGGGGCCATAGGTGGTCTACCACCAATAGTACCACATGAAACGCTTTGCAGAGTCAAATCAACATTCCCCAGAGAGCCTAACCCTACTGGAGAAGGTCTTCAAATGGCATTGGAATTTGTTACTGAAGAAAGGTCTATGGAATGTGGTGTTTGTATACCTTGATCAGAAATAGTAGGATGGCCCTCAACTATAGCGGGTACACGGGCAAGGTCTTCTGGTGGTTCTACAAATGCAAAAACATCATTAGGGTCCACATGCTCTGGATCAAAAGGCCTTCTCACATTACCAGTTGGTTGGTTTCTTGCAATAGGGCGTGCCACTCTTGCATTTCTAACGTTTCTATCATGATGTCCTTGAATAGCTCTAATGTTTCGAGTTGATGGCCCCACTCCTATAGGCCTTGTATTGCCATCTCGATTGTGAGAAGATCCTCCACGGTTTGGATTTGCATTCTTCCCCTTGTTTACGTCGCCATCTTCATTTCCACCGCCATTTCCTGGAGGGAGGTTGTCATCATCGTCGTTGTTGTTATGGGAAATACCATCATCGACGTTATCGTCATTTGGATTGTTGGTCTCTAAAGAAGACAACAAAGCGGGGACTTCAATGATCCCTTCATTTTGAGGAAGTGGAGGTGAAGGACTGCGACGTGGATTGGGTGGAATGGGTGGCCCCCAAGGACCCCAATGACCATTAAGGAATTCCTCCTCTCCATCGTCAGCATCTCCGTAGTAGTTCCTTGCTTCCTCGAGGTGATCAGCTCCTCGCCTCCAAAGATCTGGGTTTGCCGGATACTCTTGAGGTGCTACGTAGGCTTCTCCATCAACCTCTTCTTCTTCCTTTGCTTGCATTGCGTCGAATTCCCGATTGCGTTCATTCGTTGGGAGCGGACCAAGGGCATCTGGATCGGAATCCTCCGAGTACATATTTGCATCATACCAACGAACTGGATCGGCTCCTGGTCGCTGTCGAAGTACACGGCTATTGGTATAAATATATACCAATGACTTTGCCTTTTCGGGGGCTAATCGATTTCGGACCTTATTGTGAACAAAGGAATACATACTCCAATTCCTTTCACAAGAGCTAGCAGAACATGTGAGGGATAAAAGACGCACAGCAATTTTTGAAAGAGCTCGATCTCCAACCCTGTGCCACCGTTGGTGGGGAAGCATTTGTGTTACACGGATGTTGGGTGTCATAGCTGGACTGTACGGTCCACTACCCTCCTCAAATTCTGTTAATTCCGCCAATACATCATCGAAATTCACACCCACTGAATCTGCCATCTTGCGGATGACTCTATACAATGCACGTAGGGTAGTTCCATCCACCCTGAGCGCCACATTATCCAAGAGATATGGATTCAAAAGGGCCGCAGCGTAGTGTGTATCTTCAAAAACCATGTTCCATCTTTCATTGAAAGATGCTTCCAAAATGACTGCTATGTCATCACGTAAGTTGAAAGGTGGTTCTCTTAAAGAATACACGTGCCCTCACAAATTGTGCATTACGAGCCACGCCCGACCCATGGCTGGTTCTCGTCCATCAAACACACGCAAAGCCTTCAATACGTCTTCAGTCATGTACACGTAATTCACACATCGTTGCCAGAAAGCCACATCTTGAATGGTTCTTTTGACATTACGTGAAGCGGTAGCTGCCTGCGATCCATTTTGTTCGTTCCGTAGGGTATCAAAGTAATTTAGAACACGCGGGTGGTTATTTAACCGCTCCAAGACTCCTCTGAGTTTCACCAGTCGCTGCAACATGAGGAAATTACAAGCAAAGCGGGTTTCACTAGGCACTACGAGTTGCAGATTCGGACTCAACTCACGAAAAACCGACATGGTTGCATGATGGTTTCGAATGTATTGGCACAATCTTTTTGCCCTGGCAATTAAATCCGAAAATTCCTGGATTTTGGCCCAATCTTCCAACATGAGATCCAGTGCATGTGCCATGCAACCTTGCGCAAAAATGTGCGGATATGTTCGAGTGATGTCTTGCAATGCCCCAAGTATGTTTGTTGCATTATCTATGCACACTTGTGTCACATATTTGGGATCCACCTTCTCAATGTACACTTTCATTTGGTCCGCTATGTAGTGCATTGTTTTCTTTTGCGAGGTAGTATCAATTGACCCCAAAAATACATCACCTGCAGGGCATGACATCATCGCATTCATGAAGGGCCTCCGATTGACATCATCCCAACCATCGGTGCATATCAACACCCCATAGTGCTTGACAGCAAATCCAACCTTCTCTTGAATCTGCTTCTCAATTTGCAACCTCCTCGGTTCAATTAAATTAGTCCTGAACTGATGGTAAGAAGGTGGACTATATTCAAACCTTGCCTGTGAGGTTGCCTTTACAGCCTCAATGAAGGCTGGATGCCTTGCCACATTAAATGGCACATTCGCTTCATAGAAAAAACTTGCCCACTTCTCATCCAACTCCTTCTTCTTTGCAATGTTGAATGCGTCCGCCATGCGCTGCTGACGTAGTGATCCAGATCTCGTAGAATTCGATCCAACAAGACTATATGACGTTTGTAGAATATCATTTCCTTCTGAAACGTTTGCCCTTTCTTCCACTCTCCCACCATTGATCCCACCCGTCACCTCATTTTCAGTAGCTTCACTTGAACTTGCACGAGCAGTTGCTCTAGATGGCGCACTTTGAATTGGTTCTCCCTCATACATGTCCTCGACATCCATTCGTAGCGGGACAAAACCTGTACAATTGGCAAATCTATGTCGCACATGATGAGGCATACTTCGACAAATTGACCTCTCCGATTTTGAGCCATATCCGAAATGTGCAAAAGCACACTCACGTTTGTAATTGAAGGTCCCAACACAGAAAACACAAGTCACCTTAATCCCATTCTCCGTAAAGTTCAGCCATGGTTCCCATTCCTTGGTCTGCTTCCTTTGACTTGCCATTGCGTTCAACCGTTCACAAATAATTTCAAATGTCTTCCTCCTCCTTCGTATTGAAGTTAAAAAGATCGTAGATATACCGAACAAAGTATCAGTAACAGCAGTTAGCGCTAATCCATTGCTTGAACTGATTTTGACATCACCTCAGCAGCAAACTAGGGCCATCTGCCACCCAAGTAGACTCACAAGGAGCTCAAAATGAATTGAAGTCTAAGAGATAGAGGCCAGGTGACAAATGTGGGGAATGCCGGGTCTTCCTTTTCTTTATATACTTAGGGAATGCAGGGGCGTGGACTTCACCGATGTGCGTGGCAGCAGGGCGCGGACGTCTTCATTCCCAAAGTGTAGGGCGGGGACGCACACTTCAATCCCTGGCATCAGGGCGCGAATAGGAAGGTAGGGCGGGGACTTGAAGTTAGGGCGCGGACTCCAGGGCGCGGACTTGAAGTCAGGGCGCGGACTCTAGGGCGCGGACTTGAAGTCAGGGCGCGGACTCCAGGGCGGACAATTCACAGAGGCGGAAGAACTTGAGAGAGCGCAGCTGAATCACAGACTCCATAGTGTGGATTTGAAGTTAGGGCACGGACTTGAAGCCAGGGCGTGGACGTGCTCGTCTAGCACAGGAGGCAGGACTTTGAAATGCGCTTGGGCTTTGACATTCTTCAGTCCCTCCTTTTTTTGGAGCGGGGGAACCATTAATTATAGCCTCAACAACTTGTTTTGGATTCCGACAAGGCAATGAAAGCAAGATGCCAAATAAAGAACTCCATTGACTAAGATTTGGAAGAAACTTCATGGAAGAGCATGTCCCCTTCATTGTGATGAAAGATGTTAGCAAAGCTCTCCCATCCCAACTCTATGCCATTCATTTGCGTTTGGATCATTCTCTCTCACATATTTTTGGCTTCATTCTTGAAACTCTCACATTCCAACTTATACTAATTTTTTTCTTTTGGTTGAATCATTCTTTCTTCTATTTTGTTCCTAAAACACTCCCATCCCAACTCAAAGCCAAATGTTCATTTTTTGTTCCATCATTCCTTTCCCTATTTTTTTGAATCATTCCTAAAACTCTCCCATCCCAATTCATTGTTCTTTTTTTTATTTGTTGAATCATCTCCTTTTCTATTTTGTTTTGCTTCATTATTTAGCAAGACTCTTTTCTAGTTTTCTTCCAACTCCATGCCGATCTTGATTTGTTGAATCATTCCCTTTCCTATTTCATTTTTGCTTATTTCCTAAAGTTCTCCCACCCCAATTCAAAGCCATTAATTTTTTGTTCCACCATTCCCTTTCCTATTTTTTTTGGCTTTGGATTCCTAAACACTTCCATGCCATTTTGGGGGGGTGGATTAATTCCCTTTCCTATTTTATTTGTTTCATTAGGAAAGTTGTTCCATCCCAAGTTATACAAAAACTAAATGGCATTATTATTCCCATCCTAGTTTTTTTGGGCTTGATTAGCAAAATTGCTCCATTTCAACCCAAGACCCAACTCCCCCGAGGCCATTGAAATGATTTAATTTTTGTATTCCCTAAACCCTTTCTAATTTTTTTTGGTTTCATTTGCAAGATTATTCTATCCCAACTCAATGCCATTTATTTTTTGGTATATCATTTACTTACTAATTTTTTGTGGGCTTCATTTGCAACATTATCCCATGCCATCCCAATGCCCTTTATTTTTTGTATATCATTCCCTCCCTAGTTTTTTTTGGCTTGATTAGCAAAATTGTTCCATCCCACCTCAATGCACTTTATTTTTCGTATATCATTCACTCCCTATTTTTTTTGGCTTGATTAGCAAAACTCTTACATTCCAACTCAAGGCCATTTAGTTTTGTGGTATCCCAACTCAATGATAAATTATTTTTACGATATCAAATTGAAGTCTTTCCATTCTCTTTGCATGTCATATACACAAAGTAGGTAAGAAAAAAAATTGAGGATAAAGGCTATCATATGCATTAGAAAAACAACATTGGCAATCAACACCTTGCATTAAATCTCTAGGGTCACTCCATCCCAACTCCATTCCAACTCAATGATAAATTTTATTACAATACATTTCCATTCTCTTCACATGTCATAAAAAAATAGATAATAAAAAAATATGAAGTTAAAGGCCATCACATGCATTAGAAAATCAAGAATGACAATGGATACTTTGCATTAAATCTTGAGTAGAAAAATTTAACCCATTTGTTTATGGTACATGGGGCAAAAGACTCTTTCATAAAAAGGAAAATAGTTAAAAAAAAATTCCTATCCATTTAGGTCCCAACTTTGTATAAAATAGAATTGTAGGGCCTTACATCGGATCCTACCCTTGGATTCCCTGCTTGCCTCAAATTTTCTTCCTTGGATTTCTTTCTCCCCGTTTTTCTTTGCTAGAATTATATTTTAGCAAAAAATCAAATTCAAGTATTTGTGTTTGGGATTTAGGCCCTTAGGCTCAAACATTGTAACTTGTAACTAAAGTTTTGAATCATACCGAAATTAAATTTATGAAAGTTTGGATGACCCCATCCCTCGTTATGGGCATTGAATTTCAAAGCACTTACATTTGAAGTCAATGCTATTTTGGGGGGTTGGATAACTTGGAAGGGAACCATTTCTAAGAAAATAGCTACAAGGGATGGTTTTTGAATGGAAGCTCAGATCTTCCATTCTTTTGGATTCACGTGAAGGGACTAATATTTGAAAATGCTTGGTATAAGGGTTTTTGGAATAATTGATAGAATGAATTTTATTAATGAACCCATAGGTTTTATTTCTTCAAATCCATCATTCATAATAAAAGATTCAATTTGAGGCATATTAACTAAAAGAAATTTATTTCGGAAACGAGAAATTACAAGTTACATTTTCTTCTAAATATAAAGGGATTGTTTGCTTTTGCTCATATCTCTTCATTGTCTAGCCTTTGTGGCTTGTCCTTTTGTGTATTTTTTTTTATGCAATGGTTCTTTCCATTTGTTAAAAAAACAAAAAAAATGTAAAGGGATTCAAGTTTTTTTTATTACCTGGCAGTTGGTACAAGGGACTATTGCTTAATTGAACGTACAAGTTAAATTGAAGTAGAATGATTGTGAATGCCAATCCATGATTACGAATCATTGGTACAAGAAATTGATTTTCACATGAACTTACAAGTTATATTGATTTGAATGCATGAGAAGGGTTCTTTTCTAAAGGTAATTGCTACATCTATTTGTTATTTAATTCAACCCTAAGCCATTAACTCAAAGCATAAACCCTAAACCCTGCACTCTTGAAACCCTTGGTCAAAATAATTCAAGAAGTTGGAGGGTGGAACTTCACTGCGATGGCGCTACTCAAGGCGTGGATGTCATCATAAGGCGGGGACTGAAGGGCGAGGACTCCACAGTGAAACTCCACTACATAAATGTAGGTGCGCACATGGGGATGCACTAGGCATGGGATCCCTCCTTCTTCCTATTTAATGGTCTTGGAAGATGGTGTCCCCCCTTTTCATGGAAAGAGGGAAACATTAAATGCTGTCACACCTTTCTTTAGAGTCCTCATATTCATGGAGAGACAAGAATGCTTTCTCTCACAAATGTTTTTGCTGAATGGGCTGTGTCAGGGCGCGGACGCAGGGCGCGGACTTCAGGGCGGACAATTCACAGAGGCGGAGGAACTTAAGAGAGCGCAGCTGAATCACAGACTCCATAGTGTGGATTTGAAGTTAGGGCGCGGACTCCAGGGCGCAGACTTGAAGTCAGGGCGCGGACTTCATGGCGCGGACTTGAAGCCAGGGTGCGGACTCCAGGGCGCGGACTTGAAGTCAGGGCGCGGACTTCAGGGCGCAGACTTGAATCCAGGGCGCGGACTTGAATCCAGGGCGTAGACTCTAGGGCGTGGACGTGCTCGTTCAGCATAGGAGGCAGGACTTTGAAATGCGCTTGGGCTTTGACATTCTTCAGTCCCTCCTTTTTTTGGAGTGGGGGAACCATTAATTATAGCCTCAACAACTTGTTTTCGATTCCGACAAGGCAATGAAAGCAAGATGCCAAATAAAGAGCTCCATTGACTAAGATTTGGAAGAAACTTCATGGAAGAGTATGTCCCCTTCATTGTGGTGGGAAATGTTTTTCCTTACTTCTTGCAACACTTCAAACTACTTTGAACCAACAAATAGTTTAGGGTGTAAAAAAAAGACTCTAAATTCTAAAGTGTTTAGGACACTTTGAGGAAATATTTAGGAAATGTTTTGGAAATGTAGTGTACTAGATAAAAGGGTAAAACCTCATTTTGTTTAAAATGAAAGAAATAGTAGGGGGTTAAAAAAAATTCTAGGCCTTCAATACGTCACTTGAATTTTTAATTCCATCGTTCCCTTTCCTATCTTGGGGGGCTTCATTCCTAAAACTCTTCCATCCCACCTCAATGCCATTAATATTTTTGTAAATCATTCAATTTTCTTTTTGGCTTCATGAACTCTTTAAACACTTCTATTTCAACTATTTGCCCTCTGTTTTTTGTTCCACCATTTCTTTCTTCATTAATTCCTAAAACTCTTTTATTCCAACTCCATGCCAATATTTATTTGTTGCGTCATTTCCTTTCCTATTTTTTTTGCTTTCCATTTTTTTCCCTTCATTTATTCCTGAAACTCTTTTATTCCAACTTTAAGCAAGCTTTTTTTTATTCCATCATTCCCTTTCCTATTTTTTTTACTCATTAGCAAAATTCTTCCATCCCAACTCAATAATAAATGTTTTTTATGGTACCAAATTGGAGTCTTTCCATTCACTTCCCATTTCTCATATGAAGAAATAGGTAATCAATAATAAGATTTGTTTCATATCTCTTTCACATTTGTTTGCTTTTATTAACATTTAAAATGCACTTACATTCCAATGGAATGACATTTATTTCCCTTCCCTAGTTTTCGTCATTGATTGGAAATGAATCCTACTCCAATTCAATGACATTTAATTTCATTCCCTAAATGTTTTTATCATTAAATCCTATTCCAATTCAATGACATTACATTTCTTCACCTAATTTTTTTATCATTGAATATTTGAATCCTATTTCAACTCAATGACATTTCATTTCCTTACCTAAATTTTATCCCCATTGAATCCTAATCCAATTCAATGACATTTCATTTTTCTCATTAACTTTTTTATTTATTAAATCCTATTCTAACTCAAAGACATTTTACTTCCTTCCCTAATTTAAAGTTTTCAATTTTATTTTGTAGTCATTTTTTGGTAACCATTTTATTGGATATGTACCTATTTCCATCCCAATTTAATGATTCCCATTTACCTTTCCCAATTTTGGGTGCTTCGGATAACAATACACTTCCATGCCATTTTTTTGGTAGGATTCATTCCCTTTCTGATTTTTTTTGCTTGATTAGCAAAATTGTTTCATCCCAAGTCATACAAAAACTAAATGGCGTTATTATTCTCTTCCTAAATTATTTCCAACTCAATGCCATTTTTTTTTCATTGATCATTCCCTTCCTAATTTTTTTGTGCTTGATTAGCAAATTGCTCCATTTCAACCCAAGTGCATTTAATTTTTGTATTCCCTAAACCCATTCTATTTTGGGGGGGCTTGATTTGGAAGATCATTTTATCCCAACTCAATGCCATTTATTTTTTGGTATATCATTCTTTCCCTATTTTTTTGCTTTTCTCCATCATTCCTTTGCCTATTTCAGTATTTTGCAATTAAATATGTACCTATTACCATCCCATTTTTGGGGGGGTTCCATCATTCCTTATTTCCTTTGCATTAATGACATTTCAAAAGTGTTTTTTTCCTATTAAATGACATTTGTGGTCCTTCCCTAATTTTATTCATTGATTGGAAATTGGGAATGAATTTTACTCCATTTCAATGACATTTCATTTCATGGTATAAATAATTTTAATACGTATGAAGTCGACAAGTCGTTTCAAATGGGTATGTGCAAAAAATAAACGAAGTCAATTTGGGCAAAACCATTCAAAACAAAATCATATATATTTCATATGCATAGTGTAATATAAAGTAGGAAAGTATATAAGCCTATATAATGCTAGGAAAGTAAGTCTTCTAAGAAAACCTAAGCTCACTAGCTAGAACACTCTAAACTATACTTAGTCAATGTTCATTGGACTACTTGCACTACCACTTGGTCCAGCCTCATTGTCATGTGTCCCGGCGTGGACTGGAAGGTCTTCATCTGAGCCCAAACAAAGTCTATGAACTGCGGATCGAGTTCTCCTTGCTGGTCGGTCTTCCTCTAATATAGCCCTCAATATTTGTGATTGTTTGAGGCTCTGAAGACATTGGAGAGTTCCCAGGCTATGTTGTTCTAACAAATAGTCCATCCCTTCATTTCGAAAGGTTTCTCGCCACTCTGACTCCAATAGTTGTGCAAGTTCAACAGGGTCTGGCATGCCAATGTCTTCCCCCATCCGCATCCCATTGTCGTCAGTAATGCGAACTCCATCAACGCCCCATAACCATCCACGAGGATGAGGTCCAAATTGGAAGTGTTGTCCAGCTTCGTTCCAATGCCCATTGAAGCATTGGAAGAAGAAATTCCGTCTTCCTTGGCTGAAGTTGTCCTTTAGTGGAACCAAGTGGTGGCACACCTCCACAATTTGAGCCGGATCTCTTTCCCAACCCCATTCGGTACAAAGGTTTTGTTTGTCCAACGAATGGATGTTCAATTTCCAGCTCCACACCAAGTCTGTTCCCCACTTTTGAGAATGATCAGGGGCATTTTCAGCATTGAATTCCCAATGCGGTGGCATGTAGGGAACTAATCCAAACAACTCATACAAGCGCTCATAGAAAGGAGCCTTGCACAATGAATAGCGTCGGCGAATAATCATCAAGCTAATTAGGCAGAATGGGTGGTACAAATGTTCACACGTGCCTAGGTGCATTCCACCTTCTGGGCCAAATGGATTAAGACAAATGGGACATGTAGTTCCATCATGCACGAAGGTTGAAGGATTTGGCCACAGTAGTAATGGATTGCCTTGATGGTCGACGGCAGAGCCAACTGCATTCTTGAAATCCCAAGCATGTTTGGACCAATCGATGGATGTTGGTCCACCACCAATGTTGATGGTTGTCATTTCATCCATATTGAAAAGATCATCCACCAAGGCCCACGATGTCAAACCAAAAACCCTCTCTTGATTGTTCGCGCCGTAATTGTTGTCTATTTTTTTGAATTCTTCCACCATTTGCCTAGTTCTGTCAACACTAAAGATGCATGCCATCTTCCATTGGTAATATTGCTCCATCAACGCATGCAATTGATTTTTCAATCTCAAATTGTTTGCAAGCGCGTCCGTTAGTTGGGTGCTTCGGTCAACTGGTATTGCTGCAACTACATTCGTGGGTAATTCTCCGAAGGACAATGAATCTTCTTGAGTACCCATTGTTGCACCAACTTCTGTATGTTCCAATGGAATTTGAGAATTATTTGAAGGCCCTTGCGCTTCCCCTCGTGGATCCTGACCAGCATTGGTTAATGTTGCTACCTCAAGAGCGTGTCGAAGTACCTCCATCTCAAGTTGTTGTTGATTGATGATGTTGTCCTTCTCTTTGATTTCTTCCCTCAATTTGTTGACATCATCATATAAAGAATGCAATTCCGTATTCTTGTCATTCACTTCAGTCAACAAACTCTGAATTCGGTTTGCAACAGCTGTAACATCAACAATTCCTATTGTTGGTTCGTCAGTAGGTGGCACCTGTTCCTCCACAACATTTTCTGGTAAAACCTCATTAGTTGCACGCGCAGCCCTCCTCTTTTTAGCACGTTGTTGTTGTGTTCTAGGGTTGACTACAATTGGTACATGAGATCCATTAGAGTCGCTGTCCGTAGATGAATCCGAAGTGTCATAGTTTCGTGGTGCGCGAACCTGTGTAGTTTTTTTCGATAGACCACCTTCCGGGTATCTTTTTACCCCCTTTGGAATGAATCCATTCTCTGGGGGAGGAATTTTGACATTTTCCCCCATTGTCTTCAAAGTTGACCAATCCACTCTCTTGTTCAACTTCACCTCCGCATGGACCCCTCGTGCAATGAAAAGATGCACTTCATTGCGTGTGACGTTCAGGACATCATACAACACCTGGAACACCTCAATGCATCGGTTCGTGAACTCATTGTCAAGGCAATGTTTCAAATTTGCCTTGTGGAAGCGTCTATGAAAGTTATGTCGCTCTTCCGGGAAGACCTTGTCAATGTGGCACCACTCGATGTAATTGGTGCAGTCATCATAAGTCCATGGATCAGGCACGTCCTCCCACCCCTTGAATGCAAGCTTGGCAGGGTTACGTAGAACATGCAGTTGCTTACGATGTTTGGTTCCTACTCGCAGTCGAGTCTTGTCTCGTTCCTCCTTGGTCCTTCTTGGTGGTGTAGCCATTTTTGCAGGAAAATTCGAAAACCTCCAACGTGGCAATCAAGTAGACCCCGCACAACGCTCACAACCAGCTCAACAAAGAGGTGGAAGGCTGAGAGTATGCAGGGCGGGCATGAATGGGGCGGAAACGGCTTTATATAGTTGGAGGTGGGGGACGCCAGGGCGCGGACGCCATCACAAGGGGCGCGGACTCCATCGCAGGGGGCGTGGACCTCTGGGAGAGGGGCGGGAACACTAAAAGTCAGGGCGTGGACGTGAGCGGGGGGACTATATAAAGCGAGTCCCCGCCCTCATTTCTTTGCCAAGTCCGCGCCCTATGCCTCACACGCTAGTTCGTCCCCGTGGCCTATGTGAGTGAGTTTGGTGGGTGGTGGGCTTGGCCCGCATATGTGACCTGGTTTTTTTGAATTTTTTTTAACTTTCGTGCTTTCGGATAGATACGGAGGCCCATCGTACCAAATTTTTTTCATTATGACAAGGGAAGGGAGTGGATCTGCGGAAAAACGTCCTATGTTTAAAGATTTGGATGATGTCGGTGAGATGGTAATTCCATCCACGAACACATTGATGTCCTCAGGTTCATCAAATCCTTCCTCATCAGGCCAAAAGAAGCGCAAAAAAACCCAAAATCCCCATATGCCTCCATATGAATTCATAGTTGAAGGGAGAGCAATAGCTGTGGTGTTCTACACTCGTCGAGGTACAACTATGTTGACTAGGGAGTATGTGGTGCACAACGAAGAAGGATACCACAAACTGACAAGGGACTTGCAAAGGGAGCTGGAGTCAAAGTTTGAAGCATCTGAGAAATTCAACAATTTCTCTGATTATTGGTTGCACCAAGATTGGCTGGATAAACAGGTAGTTGCCCTCACAACCAATATAGTGTCAAATTCGTGTTACCACACGGGTAAGAAAGAGGATGGTAGCGATTGGGACATGCAGAACAAAGAGTTGGTTGCAAAATTGAAAATCATTCAAAATTTTGCTCAACAATTTTCTTCATCGCGTAAGAAAAAGAAAGCACCATGGAAAGCGACAATTGAAGACACAATAAGGGCTCATTGTGTGAGTGGAACATTCAAGTGGCTTGAAAGTTCAGTAAAAGTCATCCCCATGCCGAAACAGAGTGCGGTTGGTTCATATGGGACCGTGAGGAAGGTGATGCTTACAAAACTTGAGAGCATTCCTAGTTGGATATTTTTTGCTGGGAAGAGCTTGAAAACCACAAATGAAAAGGAGAAGCGCCAAGGAATCATCAATGAGGCGGGAGGGTGTCCAGTGATACATCCTGGCATCATTCGAATTGCGTACCTCCACCCTAAAACGATGGAAGGCTATACGATGTGGTGGAATGGAGGATCTCTAATTTCTTTCTTATCCAAATACAATTCGAAAGTGAGCGAATCAGTGGATGCGGATGACATTGAGCGTGAACAAGGTACGGGGTTGACAAAAGAGGAGCTTGCATGGGTTGCAACTTACCGAAAGAACCAAGTGAACTTGGCACTCTCCTTGCTTGTCATTGTGGGGAAATGCCACGATGCACAGTACATGCACAACGACATAACTCCATCCAATGTTTTGCTCCATTTTGATGATTGGAAAGAACAGAGGGTGTACATAGGGATATGTGATTGGGGACTTTCTAGCCGAGTTGTAGAGAAGGAGCCATCAAGGTATGGCTTTCCCAGCATGGAGATTCTGGCAAAAGAGAAGAAGAAGCGAAGGTTTGCAGCCCCTGAATTGATTTATGTATACGGAGAGCAAGGTTCAGCAAATTCAATTGAGGCCATGCAGAAAACACATTTGTACTCCATAGCTGCTGATGCACATGCGGCGGGATGGATAGCAACTACAATTTGGAAAGAGGACTGGAACCCCAAATACTTTACAACGAAGAATCCAGAGCAATATCATAACCTCAGGATCAAATTGGAAAGCCTCGGAAAAGAGGATGTGAGTGAAAGGGCGTCAGTGCCAGATGTTCTAGACACATTTAGAAACGCACCCCACTGTTGGACTATGCCAGATTGTTGTTATCGTACATAGTATTTAGTTGTTTCACTTTTTGTAGTTTAGCATATAGTTTAGGCATAGAAGGTAAATCATCCTCATAGAGGACCATGTGTACCTACTTGGAAATTGCCAAACACCTCAAAATATATATAAAATCGGATGTATTCTATACTCAAAATCTCATAATATATTAATATTTCATTTGATTGTTCTTTCTCATTGCATTTTTATGAGTTCTATGAATTGATGATAAAACTTAAAATAAAAACAATGAATGCAATAGTTTGGTAGAAAAATACATACACTTTATGTTTTCACTATGCCTATGTTTTAGGAGTTCATGAAGCCCCCTAAAAAAAAGAAATGATCCACCAAAAAAAAATGACATTGAAGTAGATTGGAAGAATTTTAGGAATGAAGAAAAAAATATGGAGTGTTGGAGTGACTTGGAATATGGCATATGAAATATGAAATATGAAATGGAAATATGTAAAAGCATATTAATTTAGCATATGTAAATCCAGTCCGCGCCCTGACGATTCCATCCACGCCTTGCATGTTGCAGAATCCATGTGGCATCCACGTGGCCTATTTTTCTGTTTTCATGAAGTCAACTTTGTGTTGACTGTATCGGACGGGCGAGACCTCTAACGGACGTCCCGGACAGACAGACGGGCGAACTGGACATCTGTCTACTATGACAACCATGGTCCAAGTCCAAACATCCACAATTCTCTCCAAATTCTTTTACTAAAATTGACCATCATTTAGGAAGACTTGGAATTGAGCATGGAAAGAAATTAAAGCATCTAGGTGATTGCAAGAAACACTTGCTAGTTTCGTTGCATTTTGATTTTGAAACGCTATAATTTTTGAATTATGAATCTAATTCCAAAACCAAAACATCTGTTTCTAGATATCTTTCTTGTTATTATATCAATTATTTTTCAAAAATTTAAAATAATCATTTATATCTAAAAGTCAATTTTGTTAATTTGTCACACTTTGACGTTTAGGGGTTTTTCATACTATTGAGTGGTTTAAATTAGTGATTTTCAGCTGAAATTTCTATGGTATATTAGTTTAGTAGGCATACATTTGTCTACCAAAGGGAATCTAATAATTCATTATTTTACATCCTCCACGCTCATTCAAATAGGCCTCTCTTCTGCACCCAATTCTAAACAATAGAGATAGTTTTGAACTCATTTTTTTGCTCAAATCTCATCACTAAGAAGTCCTCCCAAATGGACAATTTTTAGTTTTGTTGAAATTTGTTTTTCCTATTTTCTACAAATTAAAATGTCAAAGTATGTATTTTCCATGACATATTCTGGGACATAGAATTCTAGCAAAGAAAATACATACTTTGACGTTTTAATTTGTAGAAAATAGGAAAAATAAATTTCAACAAAACGAAAATTTTTTCATTTGGGAGGACTTCTTAGTGATGAGATTTGAGCAAAAAAATGAGTTCAAAACTATCTCTATTGTTTAGAATTGTGCGTGCAAGAGAGGCCTATTTGTACAACATGGAGGTTATAAAATAATGAATTTTTAGATTCCCTTTGGTAGACACCTGTATGCCTACTAAAATAATATACCATAGAAATTTCAGCTAGGAATCACTAATTTAAACCACTCAATAGTATAAAAAACCTCTAAACGTCAAAGTGTGACAAATTAACAAAATTGACTTTTAGATATAAATGATTTTTTAAAATTTTTGAAAAATAATTGATATAATAACAAGAAAGATATCTAGAAACAAATTTTTTGGTTTTGGAATTGGATTTATAATTCAAAAGTTATAGCATTCCAAAATCAAAACCCAACAAAACTGGCAAGTGTTTCTTGCAATCACCCATCTACCGCTTTAGGTATGAAAAGTGAAAAGCCAAACTAGTCAATATAGATGTTTCAACTTCACAATAACTAGCTTGCTTGGAAGTCCAAACGTCCACAATTCTCTCCAATAATCCAACTAAATTAATGTGCATACTAAGATTGGACTATCAAAAAGCCTTGGAATCCAATTCTTCATAAGGAATTTGGAACAACAAGCACCACAAAAACCTATCGTGCTAGACTTGATTGAAGATCTACTAGTCAAGACATCCTCATAATGTCCTCCTCAACACTAAATACATCAATCACGCAAATGAATTGCTCGTTGACAAAACAAAGAACCATGAAGGGAAAAGCTACAACAAGCACAACCTCACAACAAGAGAAAGGAAAAGCAAATTGAAACAATACTCACAAAGTTGTCGATTAGCAATAAGCATGGATAGGAGGAAGGAAGGACTCACAAGACAAAGAA
Organism: Straminergon stramineum; assembly: GCA_963920665.1. NCBI lineage: Eukaryota > Viridiplantae > Streptophyta > Bryopsida > Hypnales > Calliergonaceae > Straminergon > Straminergon stramineum. Next base: position 15,781,883 of record OY987272.1, read on the forward strand.
GTTGAGAATGAGAGAGACTATGGTTGGGATGAGTTTATATAGGCCCTGGATCATTTTGGTAGAGTGATTGTGAAGTGTCTATCGGGTCTCAATATAAGCCATCTCGTTGGTTAGTTTGAAATGGTTGAGCAATCTCATTAGGTGGTTTCATTTCAATTAGATTTGTATGTGTGTGTTGTGTATTATTGTTTTTGTTCAATAGCAAATTTCAAAATAAAGATTGGAACTTGGTATCATTCTAGTGCTTAGATTTTATATATTGACGAAGACTTTTTCTTAGAAAATTGCAATTGCCATTATCAATCTTTCTGTTACAATCTTGGCGCTCTATTGCTTTCTTGAATAGTTAGTCCTTACTTTTGACACACTTTTAGTGTTGAAAAGTTTCTAACAAACTTTTGAATGGCTATTTTGTATGGTGAAGATAAGCTATCATTAGTCAAAGATACCTTTGAAGCACATTTTTGCCCGAAGTGTCATCGTTGACAACAACCTTCCATGTATGCAAAACCTACCTTGTCCCTCAAGCTTTTGCCCCTTGAATTCTTTTCATGAAATTGCTTGAAATGTTTTAAGATACTTTGAATTTTTCTTTGAAAACCTTTCACCGCGCTTTCTATAAAGGCTTTGAATGGAATTTATAGTGACATGTACTAAAGTCTTTGTGATCACAAGTATTTGTTTCAAAATGGCCTCATTATAGTGATTTTAGAAATAGTATTTTTTCAGGAAAAGAAAATATAGATAATTTCTGAATTATTTAAAATACTATGTGGATGAAAATTAAAGCTAAAAAAAAGATTCTCTAAAAATTATGCAAGATAAAGAGTGATGGAAAATGCCAAGAAAATAGATTGTTTGATGTTTGATTTTGAAAAAATAGTAAGAAAATTCAATATAATAAACTAAAAGAAACATTTTTTATGATTTGAAGATACTTTTTTTAAGCCATTTTCATCTTCAATAAAAAGAAAATTTATTCTCTGCACTGACGCAAAGTTAGTGCACTTTGGATACATGTGGAAGGTGGATACTTTATTATTATTAGAATATTTCTTTGTGGACTTGTGTAGCTTTAGTAGAATTCCTTAATTTGCATTTTTGGGTCGAATATAGTACTACCCCATCCCCCCAAATGGCCAAATGGTAAAGGTAGATATCAAATTTGGAATTTTTTTTAAATTAGCAAACTAATTCCAAAAAATTCGAAAATAATTGTTCAATGTCTATAACTACCATGTGTACCTTCGTTTCAAATTTCATGTATAATTGACACATGACACAAAAGTTATAAGCAAAAAAACCTAGAAAAAACCACATGTCTGAGTGTTTCTTGCAATCACCCCCACATAAACATGTAGATTCCATGTACATTCACAAACAAGAAAGGAAGATTTGAAAAACTACCTATCCCCATTATCTTGTACAGTTGCTTGCCCATGTCAACTAAGGGCTCAAAAGTTGTTGGAAGAGTGTTCTAACCAAAAGTACATATTCATTATAATGAGAAAATGTGGAGTTAGTCTCATTTAGTTATGATCTTATATTTAGAATGTAACAAGTGTTCATGAAATTAAGACACTTCAGTAAATTGGAAATTACATATGTCATTGAAATAGTTCTTGATTTCTCTAAGTATGAAAACTAGGAGCAACAACCTCCAATTTGCACAATATATATTCCACACACTATAAGAAACCCAGGATTTTGGTGACGTGCCTTGGTTTTTTGGAACGGATTCTTTGGGTTGCCCAATTCAACAAGCCCATGTTTTTATGTCAAGAAAAACATCAACGTGATGTTTTTCTTGACATAAAAACATGGGCTTGTTGACTTAGGCATCCCAAAAAATCTATTCTAAAAAATTGAAGCACGTCACCCAAAACATGGGTTTCTTATCACTACAAGAGAAAGGGGTGTTTTAAGCGAGTTTATAATTATAGTCCTAGACATAAGATTTTAAGTAATGACATTAAAGGAGATTTCTAGTAAAAATTTACTAGAAATGCATGTATTTCTAGTAAATTTTTACTAGAAATCTCCTTTAATGATATTACTTAAAATCTTATGTCTAGGACTATAATTATAAACTTACTTAAAACACCCCTTTCTCTTGTAGTGTATAGTGATGTCTTTAATTGGGTTTAGGGGGTTCTATCATGAGGTACTATAACTTCCTTATTGCCTCCCTATGTAGAATGGCATACCACTTTTTAAGTCAAGGATGCTCAAACAAGTCTAATGGGATTCGAGTTGGGGCCATTCATAGTAAAAAAAGCCCCTACTTAACCTCTATTGGAGATGCTCCTAGATTTAACCACTAACTATAGTGTAATAACTAAAAAAAAGGGCAAAGTTATTGCTAGACCACAACTAACTTTTGGAGAAAAGCTCAAAATGACAAACAATTTGCACCATTGCTTTTGATAGGCCCAATTAGCCCTTGCAACCCTTTTTTTCCTACTAAGAGGTCATTTGGTTCACAAAAAGCACAGAAATGTGAAGGCAAGGAATGTAAAAATTATAGATGATGAAATTTGCACTTTACAAATATTTTGATTTGCCCAGAGTGTTTGTGGGGGTTTGGGGATTATGAAAAGACTTCTTTTCAACCTTCATTAGGAGTCAGAGGCTCTCGATATGCTAGTCAATGCCTTGCATTTGTTTAAATTCTATTGGACTTCAATGGAGTCACAAGTTTAGGCACTTCTTGGTATCGGAAATGCCTTTAAATATTTAGGGGTACTTTATTATCAAAAAAAATTCCATTCTAATATTAGGTGGAATTTTATTGCAACCTAGGTAATTTCTACAAATTTTCCATTATTTATTAAACAATTGATTTTTGAGAAATTCATCTTCTATATTCCAATAAAATTCAAAATTTTCTTAATAAACTTTTAAGAAGTTCCCAAACACTGAGTACGAGCTTATATTTCTATTCACCATTTATTCCTAAAAGGTCTAATTTAATGACTCCTTTTAAATATAATGAACATAGACCCTTTTAAGTGGAAGGGAATTTTGATGAGCTGATCTTGCCATTGAGCTCCTAGCGTGTTTTTATGTCAAAAACACTTCTCTTCAATCTTTGGTAAGTCAGATGGACTTATAGATTTTTTTCAATCAATAATTGCATTGTTTCTTGTACACTTAAATTTTTACTTGCAAGGCCAATATCTAATTTTCTATGTTTTTCTTGGAATGGATGGTAACTTTTAAGTTCACTGACTACATGTATATATACAAGCTTGAAAGGAACTCTCTATCAAGAACTACTAAACCCTCATTTAGCCATGGTTTGTCACATGCACTTTAATAGATCTCAATAACTGTCTCATTAGAAGGGATTTGAGGGTATTAAAAGCCCATGAGTTCCCAAAATGTTCCCATAATCCTACCTTTGTGGGAGGTTATTGTGGGAACAAATCCAATAGTTTCAAGACCATGCTACATCAAAGAAAGAAGTATTTGTACATAGATAGCGACCGCAACATAAATTATTTTAAAATAAAGGACAATATAGGAAATCCATTGTGTTGGTTCTCTATCTATCATTTGGCCATCTACCTTAAAGACATAAAGGTGTTATTGTATGACCTAATGAAGGAATAATTCATTGAGAGGTTGTGAGATTAGATAGTGGAGAAGTTGCTTTTATAGTGAAATGCTTGGCCCATCATCAATCCTCAAAGGATATGGGATAACTTGAAGATGAGAGCTTGAACTTTCATTGTCAAAACAAGTTTGATAATGAAAGATGAAGACAATGAAAGACAATGAACGGAGTTGTAATTGAAGAGGACTTTTAGACTTCATTTAGACACAATAGAATAATTAATTTTTAAAAAATTTAAACAAATGACAATTGAAAAATAAATATCAATTTCATCACTAGAAACCTATTTGTGATATTTAGCCTCAAAAAACAAGTTATTTAAAAAATTCACAGATTGAAGATGTTTCAAAATGTCAAAAAAAATGTCCCCTTCTAGCCTCTCTAATAAATTTTGGCCATAACTTTTGATTGTCCGCTTGAAATGGATCACAAACAACTTTTGGGGGATGAAAATTAAATTGATTTACCAACTTTACTTAGTCCAAATTTTTTGAAAAAAAAAATATTCTACTATGCCTAAATGAGGTATGAAATTCCACTTTGAACAAAATTTATGCATTTGAGTTAACTATTAGCAATTGAGATCCTACTAATCCTAATTTATATATCCAACATGGTTTGTTTTACCTACTACCAATTCATTTGTATCAACAACCTGTCTTTTCCTCCTAAAACACTCACAATGAAAGGCCCTTGTTCAAAACTTTGCATTACAATGGTTCAAATGGTCTAATTGTTTTGAATGTTAAGTTGATTTTTGATATTAAGTAATATTTTTAAATGCTAAATCTTAATTAACTAGTGGTTTAGGAACAATGTGGCAAACTTGGTCCATCAACCTATCAATCATCATCATTCATGCAACACGCTCTTGAGCTTTCCACAAACAATCTAGTTGTGGGAACTTCTGGTAAGGAGAGCAAAGATAGGAACTAGGTTGAAATGGCCCTCCGAACACCTCAAATCCCCTCAAATGAATCTAAAATGGGATTATTCTAAATTTCTTATGACACCAAGGCCTCAATATCTCTCAAAGGCCTAATTGTCCTCATAGACACCTAATTTACCCTAGAAACAAGGAGTTGGTGGGATTTAGGTACTCCAACCTTTACAATGGTAAAACATCATTTTAGTAGGGACTTTACCAATGAAAGTTTAACAATCTTTATGGATTCTTGACTATAAAATGTAATAAATAACCACAAAGCCAGAAAAACAACAACAACCTAAGACAAAATTGCAACTTAGGGGCTCACATCAAGCAAGAGCTTCGAACCTCTCATTGTCGTGGTCTAGTTAATATGGACCTTTAGAGTATTCTTCATTTTGTTTTTTAATTTGGTTATAAGAATATGTTAGCCTATTTCGGGCACTCCAATAGGTAATTTGAGGACGATTTTGGTATGGCATGACATGGTATGATGACATGTATGTAGGGGAAATGTTTGACTATGGAGTATATAATTTTAGGTTGTACTTAGGAAGTGGGAATGTGTTGGATTTGTTGTTGAGGGCTAAATTCCGTCCAATTTGGAGGCCTATACACAATTTTTTCCCCAAGGGGTGGGGGCAATTTAGGCATGAGATGTTTCCCAAATTTACATGAATCCATTGCTTGAAAGGCGTCTAGTTTGGATAAGGGACATGTACACTCCCTACTAGCCAGTTCTAGGGGTTTCTTTTGCCATTGCAATGAAAAAGCTTTATAATTCATTTTGTGAACTTTTTGCAAGGGGTAGGGATTATCCATTGTCTAATTCCTTGTTAAATGGCTTAGTAGTTTGCAAAGAGTCCTTCCCTACTCGCCCTTGAAGAATTCATCCAATTCAAACCACTAACTTCTACATTGATTCTAGACTTGGACAATGCCTCAAGAGACAATAAGAACTAGTGTATATGAAATCAATAAGGTCTGGGTATTCTTCTATATCTTGATATATAAAGTCATTTTCTAGAAAAAGATATATATCAATTTCTTCATTATTGAGTATACTCACAAGGACGTTGATGCTATTTTTTGGCATTAGATCAACAAGTTAAAGATCAATGGCTATTCCACACTTTTCACTTTTGAGGATGAGGAAGTCTTTCATAGATTCCAAAACTTAGCATGTTATTCCTCATCCTATTGTAGGAGGTTATAATTTGAAGTACTTTGTAGATGGATATTTATAAATAGGCATTTACAAATACCCTCAAAAGTCATTCTTAGAGAAGTTTAAGTTCTACAAGGATTCCAATGGGTGTCTCTTAATACAATACAAAAGTTTTTGTACAAACATTGATTGATTCCAAATACTTGTGAAAAGAGACTACAAATGGGTACCACAAAGTACCTAATGGCACTCTTATTCCTTTGGTTCCGCAACATATGCATTGCTTTAATGAGGCTTGTAGGGATTTAGATGGGTTTATTATACTTTGGGACACTATGGCTAATGAGGTCTTGTTTAGAGAGTTTTGGAGGATGAAATGAGTTAGTGAACTACTACTAGAAAGGTGTGAGAATTCCTCTAAACACACCACTTCTCTTCCATGAGAGATTGTAGGATGGATTTTGAATATCTTCTAAGTTTACCACTGAGGTGGAAGGCCAATTCTTTAATAGTGGCACAATGCGTAAAGTGATTGCAAAGGATGCACCCTTTGTTGGTTGTAGGTATGACCGTCCACCTCTATGAGTCTTTTTCACTATAACCAAGGCAAAGAACCTTCCTTAGAGTTGGCCGGTGAGGAGTGTGAGGGACTCTAGTTGCCTTCTAAGCAATTTACTCCTAATTACAATCCTCCCGATTGCCTAAATTTGTTCATGCAAGATAGAGATAGCCCCATTTATAACACCCAAACACCTTTCCTAACATTTCACAATCATTGAATTATGTAATCAAATAGATTAGGGCAATCTCCAATGCCAAAATCTCAATACAATGCTCAATTAGGGATGAATGCAAGAAACATCTACTAATTTTGTTGTGTTTTCACAATACTCATGCTAAGTTTTTTAGAGTACTTTAAAATTAGAATAAAAATGATTTTAATTTTAAAAATATGGCTATTGTTTGCACCTTTATGGTGAAGGTAACCATTGAAGGAAAAAATATAGAAAAATTCTCCAAGTAGGAGAACTTGAAAAGTGCCAAATCTCAAGAAAATAGATCCCACAATGTTTGAATTAGTACTCCCTTCATCCCATAATGATCTTGTTAGAGAAAATGTTTTGGATTTAGGCTAAAAATAACATATTTTAAAATCCGTTTTTAGTTGTAAGTAGAGAGTAATGTAGTCCTACTATCCTAAAAAATTTAGTTTTGAATAAGTTTTCAAAGTGTAGTTGTGATGAACTAAAAAGTAGTTTTTTGGAGCCTTTTTATTAGAGCACCACTAGCCAATCATTTTTGCATTTCCTGTGTTGTGTATTCTTCTTCCTATCTTCCCGTGTTGTACTCTTGTTCCCACGTTGTTTGAAAGCTTTAGTTGTAAGTATGATGTGAAGATTCAATTGTACACAATAGCAAGCATGGTGTGCACATTGGCATAGTTGCATACAATGGTAGCCATGATACACAAATCCCATAATTTCATGGCCTAATCGAGATTTAGGCTCCCCATTTTTATTTTTTTATTTTTAGGAATAACCGTTCAAAATAAGAAGCAAGATAAAATTGAAAATTAAATTAGTCCAGTTCAAGCAAATGAGACTCCCCCATTTCGTGTAGTCACTATGCATATCACTGTGCATATGCAGCTTCTCTGAACATACAAAGCCTTCATTTGGTGGTTCTTTCCTCCATGTCACTCAAAGAAGATCATTTTGGGATAAAGAATTCATGCAACATGAAGATCATTTTGAGATGGAGGGAGTATAAAATAGGAAAAAAGATTAATACATACAACAAAAATTCGACATTTGTAACAAGTCTACAAAGGTGGTCATTCACCAAAAGACCCACCAAAATAACATTTTGTATATTTCAAAATGCAAGCAAAAAGAAAATCCTTGTGAACTTCTACATAATACACAATTAAATATTTTAAAAATACCTTTGAATAGTAGCTACAACTCTATTATATGTCCAATCCCTCCACATTTCACCAACAAATTAGATACTAAAATCTAATTTGTATAGATGATCCTACAATCCCCCAATTTGGAAAGTATCACATAAAAATACGGGGTTACTTCTTAATAGGACTCTCTAAACCCAATAAAAGGCATGGAACATATATAATTGTGCAAATTGGAGGTTATTGCTACTAGTTTTCATACTAACAAGAGAAATTATTAACTATCTTGAGCAATGACATATTAAAGTCTCAATTTATTGAATTATCTCAATTAAATGATCACTTATTACATTCTAAATGTAGGATCATAATTAAATGAGATTCCACACTTTTTTTAATTTAATGAATATAGCCTTTTGGTTAGAACATACTTTCAACAACTTGTGACCTCTTCATTGACACAAGCAAGCTAATCATTCTACTATATATTACCAATGTAGATAATTTTTCAGGTCTTCTTTTTTTGCTTGTGAACATCCATAGAGTTCATGGGTCTATGTGATCACTAAGACTTGTCTACATGTCACTATAAATTCCATTCAAAGACTTTATAGAAAGTAGTGAAAGGTTTTCAAAGAACAATTAGAAGTGTCTTAACCCCTAAAGTTCCTAGACTATGTTTTCACCCAAAACACTCTAAAAGTGCTATTTCTAGTGCAAGTACCAAATTTTAGAAAAAAACAATTTGGGACACAAATAACTATAGGATCTTATGGCACACTAGATTGAAAAAATGTAAAAAAAAATTCAAGAATTTCTACATAATAGATTGCAAGGTATTAACTTTTGAATTGACAAAAGCTATATTTTTTACCTTTTGAAAAAACGGGTAGGTGCACTTTAAAAATTCACATTTGTATGAAAAAATGTTCAAAATGGTGGAGGCATGGAGCTTCTTTAGATTCATTCTTTAAAGCAAGTTGGCTACATGCTTGGAAATTTTCAAATCATTTAGAATTGTACAATGTTCATATAGGAAACAAATAGTAAATAGAAAGAAGTAGAAAATGATTCAAAATTACTAAATTGTTAAGAATTTAGTTATGGAATTGAAAAATGTCAATTCCAATGGTTATAATAATTTTGTAATAAACAATTAGCATCCAATGTTTTATTTTTTTCAAGAAATATTGAAAATTGAGTTAAATAAAGGACTTCAAAGTTTATTTTAGAGTAGAGAATCCATAACTACCCGCAAACTAAAACTCCTCATAACTTTCACCTCATTAATCTAAATGGGATAATTCAAAGCTTCCCCCATATATATAAATCTACAAAACCAATTTCAAATTTAGGTTTGTGAAAAAAAGGGATTTTATCCAATCAACCTACATTGTCTAATGGAGGAAAAAAATCTATGCATCATATAATCAATTTTCAACCATGTAGTCAAAAGCTGTGAAAACTGTTGGCCAGTAAGGGAAAAACCCAGTCCCCATGTGTGAACATTTGAAAGAGAAAAAAAAGAAAAATTCCATTCGTGGTGAGTGCCCAAATTCACTATGTAGCGAAAAAAATGCAACCTAGTGCTTGAGGGGATAAAAACTTTCAACAATTTTCTGGAAAGCACTCAAGGTACAAAAGCTTGCAGGACGGGGTAGGTTTTGCTTGTGTAGAAGCTTGTCATCAACAACAACACATTGTGCAAAAATGCACTTTAGAGGTACCTTTGACTAACGATTAACTGAAAGGTTTTCAACAAGCTCATCTTTCTTACATTAAAAATAGCCATTCAAAAGTTTGTTAGAAACTTTTCAACACTAAAAGTGTGTCAAAAGTAAGGACTAACTATTCAAGAAAGCAATAGAGCGCCAAGATTGTAACAGAAAGATTGATAATGGCAATTGCAATTTTCTAAGAAAAAGTCTTCGTCAATATATAAAATCTAAGCACTAGAATGATACCAAGTTCCAATCTTTATTTTGAAATTTGCTATTGAACAAAAACAATAATACACAACACACACATACAAATCTAATTGAAATGAAACCACCTAATGAGATTGCTCAACCATTTCAAACTAACCAACGAGATGGCTTATATTGAGACCCGATAGACACTTCACAATCACTCTACCAAAATGATCCAGGGCCTATATAAACTCATCCCAACCATAGTCTCTCTCATTCTCAACTTCTTTGTCTTGTGAGTCCTTCCTTCCTCCTATCCATGCTTATTGCTAATCGACAACTTTGTGAGTATTGTTTCAATTTGCTTTTCCTTTCTCTTGTTGTGAGGTTGTGCTTGTTGTAGCTTTTCCCTTCATGGTTCTTTGTTTTGTCAACGAGCAATTCATTTGCGTGATTGATGTATTTAGTGTTGAGGAGGACATTATGAGGATGTCTTGACTAGTAGATCTTCAATCAAGTCTAGCACGATAGGTTTTTGTGGTGCTTGTTGTTCCAAATTCCTTATGAAGAATTGGATTCCAAGGCTTTTTGATAGTCCAATCTTAGTATGCACATTAATTTAGTTGGATTATTGGAGAGAATTGTGGACGTTTGGACTTCCAAGCAAGCTAGTTATTGTGAAGTTGAAACATCTATATTGACTAGTTTGGCTTTTCACTTTTCATACCTAAAGCGGTAGATGCTTTAATTTCTTTTCATACTTGATACCAAGGATGCTTGGTGGTCCAATTTTATTGGTACATGAATTTGGAGAACACTGTAGATGTTTGAACTTCCAAGCAAGCTAGACAGTTCTTGTGAAGTCGAAACATCAATACTACTTCAGCTTCTCACTTTTTAGACTTGAGGCAAGAGATGCTTTAATTTCTTTTTGTGTTCTAGGTTTCCATTTCATGTTGCTACAATTGCGAAGCCCTAATTTACGTGTGGAAACCTAGAGTTAATTAATTTCAAACAACTTCATACTCTAAATAAATGATGTGTGTGTTTTCAATGCAAGGTGTAGCTGGTCGAGCCTTCACAGTTAGCGGGACCCCAATCTCACTCTCACCATGGCCGCGTCTCTTCAAGATCGCGCTTTCTACGTGCTAGTGATGGCCTTGGCGCTATCCTCCCTCCTTGCAGTCCATGTTGAGGCGCGCCCGCCCCCCGAGGACTCCATCGAGAAGAAAATGGGCTCCATCTCAATCCAGGACCAACTCAACGTCATCCTCGACGTGCATTGCGACTCCGGCTTTCGGCATCAGGACGTGGGCACGATTCTGGTCACAGGCTATGGCGGCTTTGAGTTCCCGATTGTGGATCAAAACTACTGGAAGTGCACCCTGTCCGCTCCTACGATTCCTGGCTGGCTAGCCTTGTTGGTGACGTTCACCTTATGGGCCAGGAATCCGTTGATTAGCCCCGATGACTTTGTGTACTAGCTGGTCAACAGGGATGGCTTGTATATGGTGCCCAACGAAAATAGGGGGATCACGCCCAAGGACGGAAAGCTCGTCTACCACTGGCCATAGTAAAAGTTCTTTAGGGAATGATGTTGGCTGCATGCGAGTGTACGTGGCTGGCATGGGCTCACGATCTATGTATGAAGAGATCAATGGAGGCAACATGCATGTATAGATGATGACTGTAAAATTCTTTGCTTTTAAGCTTTTAGATGACACGAGGGCTGGCTAGGGGCTACCTCAACCGGCCGATGGAGTTAGCTAGCGAGCTTTTGTAAGCATGTGGTGCTATGAACATTTTGCATGCATGTTCTGAAGTGAAAGAGCTTCGCCTCTTTGTGAATAAAATGATTGTTCAAACAGCAAAGGTGCAAGTCTTGATCCACGGTGTCTTTAATTTGATGTTCTGTACATTTCGTTTCTTTCCTATTGTTGGAATGACTACTACTGAGGGGAGTGGATTATGGAATAACAAAGAATTTTGAAGGATTCTGGAGATCAACTTGCTCTGGTACATCTCCCGATTTAATTACAGTGAAGCCCACATGAAAATGTTCGTTTCTTGCTGCTTGCTGCTTGCTTTTCCCTAGTTTCCCCGACCCTTGTGCACAATCGTCTGGGAAACTAGCTTCAGTTGGAAGCTTCCAGATGGGAAACATGGAAAATATATATCCTTCAATTCACTCCTTGTAGGTGATTGGACAAATTTTCACAGTTTGACGAATTTCTCAAGAAAATTATCAATCTTCGACCGTTCCATTGCAACAATATTGACATGGAAGTATTGATCAGGCCATTACCGATCATTCGTTTGCAAGATTTTGTTTCATTCAGGCGACAATCGACATATAATTATTGATAGTACACCCCGTTGGTCATATACAAGGTAGGTTTAAAGAATAAAGAGTTTAGCTGAATTGGGAAATGAAATGTACTTTATACCTTCAATTGAACCAATACCCTCTTCTAAGTCGTAGAGCTCTCTATTTCACTAGCAGACCATAATGGTGTACTCTAAATACTCTGTTCTGGACTTGTAGCACTTCTGCAGTTATACATATAAATATTCAAATTCGAAACTAATATATTATGCTTTCAGAACTTAGTTTGGAATTTCATGATATTGATCCTCTCAGATGAATGTCCCTCGAAGTAGAAATGAAGGATTGGGTAGGTACCTCAAATCTCATATTTTAGCATGACTTTTTGGGACTTAATTTAACATAGCAAAGCATTGTAACTTTCTAGAATAATTTTCAAATAGGAGAGCATTGTAGATTTTCGGAAATATCATTTTTCATTTAATAAATGCCTTGGAGAAAGTCAGTATGCCACCTTAAGTCCTAAAGTAAAAATAGATGGGTCTAGCCATCCATGCAACAAAAAATAAAGAAAGAAACTTGAAATAATTTAAATTTATATTTGTTTCTCATAGAGTATGTTAGTTTTGTCCTCAAGGATAGTTCATGCCACTTGGATTATTAATGTGAAAGTTATGAAAAATCTTGTTATTTAATTGGACAATCAAAACATTTTTTTCAAATGATAACTTATAGGATACTTCTTTAAACTCTATTTTTATTATTTTCACAATAAAGGAGGTTGCATGGTTTATATTGCTTGCTAGAGCAATGACTCATTGATAGGATTGATGTCCTTCAATTCAATCTTAGACTTGTTTATAATTTCCGTTTCCTTTATAACTTGCACCTACTTCTACCACCAAGTATGAACATCAAGTATTTATGGATCCTCGAAAGAGATCATGTACTACCACGCAACATCTAGATTTGAGGTTGTGGCCATTAAACGTCAAATGAAGAGAGGGTATTTTTTCAACACAACCTTAGAATTGTGCATAGGCTAGAATTTAATTACCTTCAAGACGATGCAAATGTCGTAATATAAGTTTTACAGTGTACACCCTCCAACAGGGTTTCTTAAATTCAAAACTAAGACTGGACGCTTCACAAACCTTCCAAAGCAATATGAAGGTCATCACTTCATACAAATTCGAAGCAGACAACTTCGTTGATTGTACATAACATCTTGACTTCAACCTTGTGTCTCATGATTGGAAAGGGTCAAATCGTACGTGAATGCTACCCCCATCCATGTCCTTGTTTCTTACCAGTTTTCTTAGATCAGAAACTTTTCCAAAATAGTATGGAAGCAGAGAAGCAGAAAGGTACCCAGAGCCATCCCATCCCAACCCCCGTTTAATACACGGAAAGTCGCAATGCCACGAGTATGAAGCACAACCCCTGCTTCATTCTTCATCTTCAACTCAATTCAGTCTTGTCAGCCATTCAAGGAGCTCTATTTCAAACAATCGTGAGCAATGCATTGATCATGGTTTTTTTACCAATTGAAGTGAGACTCTCCATTTAGTATGAACATCGAGTATCTATGAATCCTCGGAAGAGGTCATGTACTACCACACAATATCATGGGTGTTTTAAGTGTAGTCTAGTAGGAAGATTTTAAGTAAAGGCTTTCAAGTAGCCTTTTAAAAAGATTTAAAGGAAATTTACTGAAAGTAAGTGTGTTGCATTTACTACAGCTCAGTTCTAGAATTCTTTTTAGAACTATGCTTAAAACACCCCATGATGTGCTAGTGCTAGACAAGCAAGGCCTGCAGCCGCGAGTTCCTCGCCAAGTTCATCATTTGCTGAAGCACATGCCCTTCCAATCCACTACAATGTGGGGGCTGATGTGTAGAAGCTTGTGCCCTTGGTTCGATACCGCGGATGGCTTGTCGTCGATCTGGCACTCGGGGAGTGAGCCTGAACACATATATGACTGAACTATTCAATTCGCAATAGCTAGCAAGATCGATGGAAGTGCATTCTGTGCAGGAGGCTTGCAATTGTCAATCTCGACATGATGAGAGAGGTTCTGGTTGGGAATGGATTCCATGCGAGTTTCCATGCATGTAATTAACAAGATTTCTGAAGCTTGTAGGAATTTGATTTGATCAATTGAGAGGACGGTACTCTGGCTGTCGAGATTGAATCAATTCCAAGTCATTGGCACAATCAGCATTCTAGAATGGAGAGCTTGTAAAAAATAAGTGGTAGTTTCAACTTGATTTGATTTGGTTATCACCAAGTCAAGAACTTTGCAAACGGACCCACCAAATGAAGTCTTTAAATTCTTCCCTTCGATTTACTATTCTCAGTGAATCGGAACTCAGATTAAAACACGATTTCGGCACACCTCACTTGCATTATCTTTCGGTAATTAAATCCCAGAAAATGCCCATTTCAAAGGCTGAAATTGAAGCAATTGCAACAAGAGAGAATGCGTGAACTTAAAAGAATGCTGAGAATGTAACACCTGGAAGCATATGATGGCTTTCATGTCTATTTCAAGATCTCTTTGGATTTATCCGCACGGAAACCAACAACAACACTCAGACCGAATCTTGCACAAAGTCTAGAGCTGGAATCTACCAATAGCAAGAACTATGGAAACCTGGCAAACACGGACACCACAAGAGTCTCTGAAATCTTCCCTTCGATTTATTATTCCCACTGAATCAGTAACACACTCTGTTCAGCAACAAGGAAATGCCAACACCATTGACATCACCGTAAAGAGATTTAAAAGCTAAAACGATAGCATGGTAATTGCATATTCGCCTCTTGACAACCTGGCCCTCTAATGCCGTCTCTGCCAAGCATAGAAGACTCGATTTGTGAGTCCACCCTCGGACATCAACGTCAAGCCATTCTCATCAGCTTTCTAAGCGCAGTTCTTGTAACATGCTCGAAACGCCGAGTCCCTTACGTACAAGTTGAATTTGCTCCACACGGTGGGTGCGGATGTGTAGACGGTGCACAACATGTAGGCATTGGCGTCCAGGTAGAAGATGTGTGTGGGTTACAAGTGGCGGAAAGATGGCCACTTTTTGTTGTTGGATATCGGAGGAGCATTGCACAAAGAGCTTGGAATTGGGGAAGGCATTTTGGACGGACAAGACACCCACGGGGCCAGGCGGTTGGGTATCCTGGCCAGAGACGAGGACGACGGAGGTGGCTATAGCAACCACCATCACGATGAAAGCAAGTCCCATTGTCACCATGGTGAAAAACTTTTGAAAATTCACTTTTTTGGTCCGATAATGATCTGTACATATAAGAAAACAGCATTACAAACAAAATTCTCTATAAGTTCAAAGGAAATTAGGAGCTCTTTTTTGTAGCCTATTGAAAAGCATAGAAAATAGGAGATTGAAAAGACAAGGGGCTTTTGGGCTACTAGGAGGGCCTTGCAATTGTAGCAACATGAAACAGAGAGCTAGAACAAGAAAAGAAATGAAAGCATTTACTCCTTCACAATAACTATCTTGCTTGGTCCAAGTCCAAACATCCACAATTCTCTCCAAATTCTTTTACTAAAATTGACCATCATTTTGGGAGACTTGGAATTGAGCATGAAAAGAAATGAAATTATCTACCGCTTTTGGTATGAAAGGTGAAAAGCCAAACTAGTCAATATAGATGTTTATACTTCACAATAACTAGCTTGCTTGGAAGTCCAAACAACTACAATTGTCTCCAATTGAATTCATGTACAACCTAAAATCAGACTATCGGAAAGCCTTGGAATGCAATTCTTCAGAAGTAATTTGGCACCACAAGCAATGTTTTGGCACCTATCTTACTAGACTTGAAGATCTACTAGTCGAAACGTCCTCACATAATCTCCTCCTCAACAATAGATACATCAATCACACATGAATTGCTAGTTGACAAAACAAAGATCTATGAAGGGAAAAGCTAGAACAAGCACAACCTTACAACAAGAGAAAGGAAAAAAAGATTGAAAGAAAACTTACAAAGTTGTTGATTAGCAACAAGGATGGATTAGAAGAAGGAAGGAGTCACAAGATGAAGAAGTTGAGAATGAGAGAGACTATTGTCAGGATGAGTTTTTATAGGCTGTGGATCATTTTGGTAGAGTGACTATGAAGTGACTATCCAATCTCAATGTCTATCAAAGAGTGTTTCTCTTGGACCTACCCTCCCCCAATAAAAATATAAGCCCTCTCATTAGTTGGTTTGAAATGGTCCAACAATCTTGTTAGGTTGTTTTATTTCAATTATATTTGTGTATATACATGGTATTATTGTTTTTTCTCAACAACAAATTTGGTAATAAAGATTGGAATTTGGCATTGTACTACTTAGATTTTACATGTTGACAAAGATTTTTTCTTAGAAAATTACAATTTCTATCATCAATCTTTTTGTTGCAATCTTGGCGCTCTATTGTTTTCTTGAATAGTTCCTTGCTTTTGATACACTTCTAGTGTTGAGAAGTTTCTAACGAACATTCAAATGGCTATTTTTGTATAATGAAGATAAACTTAACAAAAACCTTTCAACAATCGTTAGTCAAAGATACCTCTAAAGTGCATTTTTGTCCAAAGTATCATTGTTGATGACAAGCTTACATGTATGCAAAACCTATGGTGTCCTAAGTTTTTTCTTCTTGAGTTCTTCCCATAAAAATTGTTTGAAATTTTTTAAGATACTTTGAATTTTTCTTTGAAAACCTTTCACCACTTTCTATAAAGGCTTTGAATGGAATTTATAGTGACATGTAGTCAAGTCTTTTTTATCATTGTTTCAAAATGGCTTTATTATAGTGATGTTTTATATAATATTTTTTAAATAAAATAAAATATAGATAATTTTTGAATTGTTTAAAATAATATGTATATGAAAATTAAAGCTAAAAAAAAATTCTCTAAAAATCATGCATGATAAAAGAGTGATGGAAAATGCCAAGAATTAAAATGTCAAAAATTTCAATTTTTTTCAACAAATTTTTTTTTCTTGTAGATTATATTTTGTGTACATAGAAAGTTCTAATTCATTTTATATGGATAGGTGATGTGAAAGTTATGGACAATCTTTGTTTTCAAGCAATTTAAGCTTGTCCTAGAAAAAATAACTTGAGGGATTCATTTTTTAATGCAATTTTTTCAATTTTAAAAAAAAAATGTTCTACATGGTTTAGTTTTCTTAATAGAATAATTTCACCATTGAGATTAGTGCATTTTAATTCCATCATAGAGATATTAATATTGTAAGTTGGGGTCAGGGTCAACACTTCGGTTTTGAATAATTATCTAAAGTTCCCAAAGTAAGTTTGGCACTTTCTAATTTAATTTCTAAAAATTCAACATTTCATTAAGTAGAATTCAACACTTCCAGCAACTAGTTTAAGAAGTCATTTTATTAGATGTGTATAATGTTAAGAAGACAAGTTTTTTATACAAGTGGGGTGGTAGGACGTGAAACAACCCATGTGGAATATGTAAATGAGGATTAGTAAGAGTTCAACCACTCATAGTTAAGCTCTCATCTTTAAATTATCCCATATCATTTAACCCCTAAAGGACCAAGGTGTGTTTTTGGCAACATAACTTTTTTGGCAAGTATGTGTGACTAGAGATTTCCATATTTTTGGCCCAAACTCTAATAGAAGGTGAGGACGAGGAATATCTTACATGTGCACTAAATTTCAAGGCATTTGGAAATATGAGTCAAAAGTTATGGCCTAATATGTAGTTTGTTTCTCAACTCAGGTAGTCTGGGCAGATCTGAAAAAATTACTTTTTTCAAAAATAAAAATTTGAGATTGGTTTTCTAAATTTATATATACATAGAAAGCTTTGAATCATTCCATTTTGATGAATGAGTTAAAATTTATGAGATGTTTTAGTTTGTAGGCAAGTGTAGATTCTCTACTCTAAAGTAAACATTGAAGTCCTTTTTTTAACTCAATTTTCAATATTTTTTGAAAAAAATAAAAACATTAGATGTAGATTTTTCATTACAAAATTACAACCATTGGGATTGGGATTTTTTTATTCCATTAATAAATTGTTAAAAATTTAGTATTTGGAATCATTCTCTACATCTTTCCACTTACTATTTTTTTCCCATATGTTGCACAATTCCAAATGATCTGAAAACTTTCAAGCATGTAGCCAACTTGCATTGAAGAATGAATCTAAAGAAGCACGAGAACTTAGGGCATTTTTTCATACAAATGTGACCTTGTGAAGTGCAACTACCCGTTTTTTCATAGGGCCCCCAAAAGGATTTTTGTCACTTCAAATGCTAAGATCTTGCAATCTACAAGGTGGAATTTTCTGAATTTTTTTCCACATCTTCTCAATCTATTGTACTACAAGATCCTATGGTTACATGTGTCCAAAAATGATATTTTTCAAAAATTTGGTACTTGTATTAGAAATGGCAGTTTTTGAGGGTTTTGGGTGATAACATAGTCAAGGAATTTTAGGGGTTAAAGATTCATGGAAGACAATGAATTTCATTATAAAATCAACCTCTTCATCCTCAATTCTCATTACATACTAGGGATATATCCCCCCCTTCACAACATCAAAGAATTCTATGATGGTAGAAGGTAATGGAACTTCACTCTAGCCTTCTTGGCTAATATTGGACATTTTCTTTATTTACAACAATTCTGTCATTTAATTTTTTTTGAATTTGGCAATTTCTTTCTTTCAATTTATTTTCTTTTTGGCTTTTAGAAAAATTATTATTTTTGGCCAACCTTGCCCCAAAGGTACTATAATATAGATTTTCCTTGTATCTCATACCTACTTCTATTTAATAAATTTTTTTGTAAATGATCTAAACTTTACCCTCAACTTTACCAAATATTAAGGTGTTGTACATTCTTTTAATCAATAAAATAATTAATTTTTAAGATTTTGGAAAGTCCTTCTTATATACAAGTCCATTTTGAGCGTCTTTTTTTTTTTCTTTTTTTCTTTTTTAGTAAGTCTTTTGATGATCACATTTTATTGCTATTTTTTATTTTTTGAGATGCTTTCACCATTTTTTGATGTTCACATTCTATTTATATCTCATTTTTCTAGAGATCATTAAGAAAATTCTAAGGTCAAAATAAAGGCTGCAAGTTTTAGATTTTTATCTCATTTTTCTAGAGATCATTAGGAAAATTCTGAGGTCAAAATAAAGGCTGCAAGTTTTAGATTTTCAGCCGCCGCCCCCCCCCCCCCCCCCCCAGTGCAAATACAAAAAAATTAAAAAATAATTTTTTGGGGAAAAAATATGAAAAAAAACAAAAAACAAAACATAAAATTTGATGTGGCACATGAGATTCCAAATTTTTTTTAAATAAAAAATAAAAAAATATTCCATAATTGCACCACGGGAGTGCAAAACTTGCAGCCTTGTTGAGACCTCTGAATTTTCCTAATAGCTTTCATGTTCTACAAAGGAGGTTCTTCATATAATAGACTTTACTTAAAAAAATATAGAATCAAAAAAAGTATTGCACAAAAAAGATAAAAACTTCTAGAAAAATGAAAATAGACATTAGCTTTTAAAGGTCTTTGGGGAACTATAATCATTATAACACATTTAATTCCACAAACACAAACTATGCCTAAAATATAGCAAGATGTAATCCATTAGATTAATAATTCAACTATTAGCATCTTTCAATTGGATGTCATTTTAACATCTAAACCTTATTATATTAAATATAACACTATACATGTAGAATATGTGTTTATTTCTTGGTTCCTCAAATATGAAGGAGGTACAAATTTTATAATCCAAATTGGGAGTGAAATTTATCTTCAAATCCAATTTAGCAAAAAATTCAAACTTATGGGTACTATTATATCCTTCAAATTACATTTTTTTCATACACATATTGAAACACCATATTGCATCTGTCGCGCCCCTTAGTAACACTTACTACCTTAAGCTCACTTTCCAAACACTTAACACCTTAGTGCCACTAAGGTTCACGCTCTCCTAACACTGCACATGCCACGCACCCACAATGTTAGGTTCCAACTCAAGTCACAGGGTTCCCCATTCCTCCATGACTCCCAATCCTTTCCTTGCAATACTTACTCCCACAAGACACCGAGCATGTCATGGGGCGGAACTTCCATTGATGTCCAAGCACTCGGTGAGGCACTACTCCCACCGGTGCTAACCGCCCTTGAATGGGACCCAACTCCCCACTAGGCCCAACCCAACTCATTTCGAGACTCACTAATCGGGACTCACCAAACGGGACTTACACCATGGCCTAGTGTGAACTGGGACACCACCCAACCGGTATCAAGGAGTGCACAAGCACTCCATGGTAACACACAAGTGGTAGTGAAGCTCCAACACTAGCCTCACCACCCGGGGCCACTTAGGCTCACCATGGCACCATCCGGGAGTGAGGAGGGAGACCACCCCTCCTCATAGTACTCTCTGCAGGATTCGGCAGCCCCCCCCCCCCCCATACTAGAGGTCACCGGGAACCCTCAAGATGCACCCCATCTTGGAAGACCACCCATTTCTCCCGATTCGCGCTAGTTTGGGACTCCCGAACTTCCACCCGGCATAACTTTGCGGTCCGGGATCCAAATCGCACATGCGACCCCATTTTCGACATCTACGCGACGCGTAAATGCCGATGGACTACTCACTTGCTCCATTCGGACAAGTACTCGCAAAGATATCGCCCTCCAAAGATTCGGGACACTCCCGGCGCGACCGGGACACCCCCAACTTTGAACGCCCATAACTTTTGACTCGCAAGCCCAAATCACGCGTTCTTTGAACGGCTAGAAGCGTCTTCTCAAGACCTTTCCAAGCATGTATCACACGCCCCCAAATTCATCCGGATCAGAGTGCTACATTGCTCTGATCGCTCGGGACTCCTAGTCCCCCTCACCTCATCTCTTGCAAGGCTTGGGGAGTCACCCCCAATGTCCCCCTTGCTCACCAAGGTGACACGGGCACGCCTTGTGATGAGGGTCGTGACAGCATCTATATTTGAGCTTCCTAAATCTTTGAAGGATTAATCCTAGAAGGGCTTGAAATGAAAGCCCTTGGGGATTGTATAGTATATTATGTATTTGGTGGTATTTGCTCTAGGAAAAATTGACCAAATACTTTTTAGTACAAAGTAAATTAATGATCATGATAGTATGTAAATGAAAATGTATCATAATTCATCTACTAAACCACAATTGAAGAATTATAAAGCTAAATACAGGTCATATAGAGGAACCCCAAGGGCCTTTCAAGGGTTAAAGGGTGTTTTTACTAAGAATGCCCCCCTGTATCCAAATGTCTTCCACTATTGATTTTTTCACTATAAAACATCTAGAAAATAGTGGATGTTGCTTACAATGGCTCTCATAAGTTTTAATATACTTCAAGAACTACCTTAGCTAATTGAAGAATTAGATTTTTCAACAAATCTTGGACATATTTGAGGTACAAGTCACACACTTGTATAAAATGGTTATTTAAAATGTTTAAATAAATACATTTTAGATATTTTTAAAATTTAACTCAAATTTATTGGTAAAACAAAACTTTTTCTTTCTATCCTTTACCTACAATACTTCTACTCAACAAATTTTTAAAGAATGCAAACCAAGTGTGTCTTTTGTTGAATTTTTTTAGACTCTCAACTACATTATTCAAGATTATTTATTTTCTTAAATTAAAATCTGTAGTATAAAATATTCAATTTAAGAAGTTTCTTTGCCCCAAAATGTAATCAAGCAAGGAGCAAGAAAAACTTTTTCTTCACTTGAAATACAAATATTTTGCAATCTACACAATCAAAATTATGAAATTTCCATTCTATACAATTTCATGCTAATTTAGTGAGAGACTCTAAAGTTAGATATACAAAATGAAAGTTTTGAAAGTTTAACACTTTGCAATTGGTAGTTTTGAGTATTTATTATATAGAAAAAAGACCTTTGTCCTATAGGGGTTCATCAAATTTTCTAATGGCAATACAAATATCTTTTTGTAAAATTGTGGATTATTTTAGGATTCTTTCTTCATCATCTTATTACACTCTTGGCATGACTCAATTTTTTGAGATGTTAACCTCTAAAGGACAAAGTCTATAACTATATGGTTAAATTTTGTTTTAGGCTATATTTAGCCCATAGTTTTCTTCAAATTTCAATGTATTATAATTGTTCTCTATCAATGTGAAAAATCTCTATAATTGGTTTTTGTTAAACTAATTTATAAAAATTAATTGAGGTATATCAAAATAATAATTCAATTTAAAAATATTCTTCAATTGTTAATAGTAAATACAAAGAGAAGGGTGTAAAATTTTCAAGTACCTTTTTTTACATCCAAAATATCCTCAACAATGACCTTCAAGTCAAATCATCACCATCAAACTAAATTTAACTTTAGGCGAAGATGTATATAATTGATTGATAAGATTTTGATAATTCTCATGTATGAATAAAATATTTTTTTACAGAATTTGATTTTTTTGAAACTTCTCTGAAGAAGTCAAATTCTTGTGATTTTTTTAGATGTACTATGTATATAAAATTGTATCAAATTTAACAAAATATTAAAAGATCTTGGGATTTGAACCCCCCAAAAGTTAGAACAAAAACCAATATTTTTTGGTTTTTTTAATGAAAGAAATAAAAATGGAATATATATATTACAAAATCATTTATATTCTAGAACATAAATTTTTTCAGTCGCAATAACTCATTGAATTTTTTGATTTTTTGGGAATTTAAAATGGATTAGGATGATAACTTATTAGGCTTAATCTTCACTAATTTAAATGAAAACCAAAGATGGATTCTTTGAATATTACAATCAATTTGACCACTAAGCATCAACTTTAGGAATGCAAGGACATTTACTATAGGGTTTAAACGTATTAAGTTTGCAATGATTAAGGTTCAAATGATTTTCATATATACTAGTAATTTAAATTAGTTTAAAAAGACAATGATATAAAAAAAATTGTTGGACAAGTTCCAGAAAGTAAAAAATAAATAAAAATTTAAATAAATACAACTTGGGCCTTGTTTGCAACTTTGCATTGACTAATTTGAAATTTAGATAGGCTCAAGTAGGGGCTCCTACCTTACATTCTCTTTGACACCACCTTTTCAATTTGAAATGATCAAATGCGGATAGACTTGAATTTGGCGATAGGATAGAAGCACCTATAACCAACACTTCAAGTAATTCCATATACTTTAAGGTGGAATCAACACACGAGATTATTTTCTTAACACAATGGCAATTTTAAGTTTTTAAAATGAAGAAATATATTGATAATTTTTTGAACATATATGAATATGCTATGATTTTGTGACATTCAAATACATAGTGTATCCCAAAGCATTTTCGCATTCATGTATGCAAGTTGTACATTTGGAACTTCCTATATCTATACATGTTCTAAATTTATTTAGGATAAAGTGTTGGGAATAGGTGCTTCTACCTTAATCCCTAATCGCCTCTAGAGTTAGAAAGTGACTCTTGTATGATTGTAGATGCCAAACTTTGGATGAAGGATTGAGTTTTTTTCATCCAATATTTTATTTTAGAAGTCTTTGAATGTGTCTCAAGTGGATGGTTTTTGAAATGATCTTGTAGGGGTAATATTGACGTCTCTCATAAGAAGATGCTAAAAAATTGGATGTCAAAAGATGCTCTTTTAATGTATTTTGGCATTTTATACATCCTTGCTCTTGATTTGAATTTTAGACATCAAAACGCCTTTTTTAAAATCTCATACCAACTATTGATATAAAGCATACTAAGTTTCGTTCTTACTTTGATTTGAAATTTTGTGAAAAATAACTAAAATTAAATGTTTTATTGCAATTTGAACATTGAACCTATAACCATGGTGTAGTAATTATCTTATTATAGAATGGCACGGGATTTCATATAAGCCATGGTGATTTACACTAAAATATATAGCAATGGTGAAGTCCTCAAATTTTTCAAGATTTTTCTATATTTGATAGAAATTTTTTTTAATTATTCTTCCCGAATTCATAATAATTTCAGATTTTAATCAAATATTTTGAAAATTTTAAGGGCATGTGGCCCGGCATGCAGAAGGCATAGGACTTCATCTCTAGAAAAAAAATTTTAATACACTCACATCTAGTAAAAATTAGAGCTTATAGAGCAAAAAATAATGCAATTTAGTACATAGTCTTAGGAGACAATGTTTAGTGGTTAACCTCGTAACTTCAAAGGAGCCAAAATGTAGCTTTGGGATGACAAATTTATTTTTATTGGAGGAAATAAAACAATGTATTTCATCCAATTTGGGGTGGGTGGGTAGGAGAGAAGACTTTCCTTGTCATAACTTATACAAAAAAGACCTTATGGTGGTCCAAGAATTTTTTTAAATGAAGAATTGCGTGCCATAGATCACAAAGAAAAACCTTCCAGTGTATTTTGGCAACTCTTATTTCCTTGCTCTTGATTTGAATTTGAGCCATGTAAATGATCTTTTGGAATTTGAGCCCTACTAATGAAAATAATGAAGTTTAATGAGTCTAGTTTCTATGCCAATTTGAAATTTTCAAAAATTCCTATAATTGAACATTTTCATATGTATTGAACATTATATTGAAAATTGGACCTATTACCATAGTGTATTGATTTTCTATTTATAGTTTGGCACAAAAAAATGTTTATACTATAATATTCTTCACTTTAGTATACACCTATAGAGAGATTTTCAGATTTATAAAGCTAATCTTGACTTAGATATAAATGACCTTCACTTTTTCTTCAAAAAAATCATTGTAATCTGAAATCATCACTAATAAATCTGAAAATTTTATGACTTATAGAAGACATGTGATCTCATCTCTGAAAAGTAAAATAAAACAATTGTCACTCAAACTCAATGGCAAAATAAAGGAAACAAAGACCAAAAAATTGAGACAAGTTAATACATGGTTATAGGCTTTGTCCTTCTAGGGTTAACCCTAGAATGCTAGACCAGTCATTGTAGAAATTGTCCTTTTTGGTACGATATGAATGATTTGTGTAAGAAATGAAACCGAGAGCACTCATTAGAGGTCAATCCAATGTGCAAGAGTTCCCCTTTTCACACAAAATTCCAAGGATATATTGATTCGCACTTCTGTCTTACATAGAAGGATTCTTGGTCATCCATTACACACGTAGTGTCCACAACAACGATAGAGGGTTGAATGGCACTAGAGCAAACCCAGTTGTTTTTCAGACCACTGTCACTTTTCATTGAAAATGATCTAATGCTAGTCACCAAGTCAACCCACGTTTTGTACTTTGTGACTTTTTTCCACTCACCCCACATTTTTGTCACTATTTCAGGGAATAAAAAGTGTCTGGGATCGCAGCAGTGCTCGTGCAAACAATCATATTGAAGTACAAGAGAATGCTTCTGCAGCTAAGGTTTCAGTAAGTTAATATATCCATTGTGAGACTATTAAATCTGACTTGTAGTGTTACTTGATGATTTGACTGTTCCCAAGCCGGCACTCATGCAACTGCAAATTATCAAACATAAGTCAAGGCAGCACTCATCTGTGAATTGGATACACATCTCAATTAAGGGTGTCGACCCCCAACCACTTAAGCAGATACACATACTGCAAGGGAGGTTTCAACAGTGGGGAAATTTTTCCCATGAGCAGAAATAGAGTTCATAAGGTTTCCATAATTTTTCAGATTTTTTTTCCTCATGAAATAATTACTACGAATTTTTGAGCTAAAGATTCTGTTCTACCCATATTGGCCATACAGACCTTCCTCTTTTCGACCAGGGGCTGGTTGCAAAATCCTAAAAGGACTGGTTTCAAATTTGAGTCTTGTAACCAATTATAATGCACCACAAACTGCCCGGGAACTGTGCCAGCATTAATTGTTGCTAATCACCTGCTGATTGAAATTGCTCCACCCTACGTTGCCAGACTGGGTCTGTGATTAGTAAGGGGTCTGCTCCCTTATGAAATACTTTTTGCAGGCCAGGCTGTTTGTGTTTCAAGGTGTGGTCAAATGCAATTATGTGGTTGTGGAAATCAGGTTTTAGGCTTCCTGGATTTGAATTTGCAGGTTGTTGTTTTCCATGACCCAGACACATTGAGTCCCGTTTGCATGCCCATTTTGAGTAGCAAACTTGTGCTGGGCAGCAGAAAAAGTGCAGGGATGTTACACACCCTGCACTGCACGGTACAATAAATATTTAATTGACATTCAATAGTCAATGCGATGGCCTGGCTTGCATATTGAAACTGGTGGGCCTATACATTGTTGATTTAATTCATGTTTCTAGTTTTAAAATTTTGATTCATGTCTCCAATTATAAAATTTGATTCCTGGTTCTCGGCATAAATTTGATTTCTGTTTTGTTCATTAACTTCAAATCTCCAAATTCATGTTTATACTTAAGATTCAAGTTTACTTCAAAACCTTCAAATCTCCAATTTCTTGTTAATTGTTCAGATTCATGTTTTTTGGTAAAATTTTTGGTACATGTTTATTGTTAAAAAAAATGTATTCATGTTTACAATACCAAATTTTAATTGATGTCTACTTAGATGGAAATTATTCATATTTTTTTAAACACCTTCAATTCTCTAAATTTATATATATTCTTAATTCCTAAAAGACAATGTAGCATTTTTTGGCAATATAGTATTTTTTTACAATATAGGTCATCCATTTATAATCAAAAATTTTAATTTTTTTCTTTGAAAATATTACGCAATATGTGGTAGTAAGAAGAGTAACTTGAATCCCTCAAGGACCAAAAAGACACAATGTATTTTCTTCAAATTCTCAATGGCAAATTCTTGGTTGGGTGAAACAAATCTCAATACTTTGTAAAGTAGGATCTTGAAGAATAAGAAGTTTACATATATGTTGCATTTTCCAATTTTCAAAATTTGAATAAAAGAAGAATTTTAAAAGTTATAAAAGAAATGTACTTTCCAATGAAAGGAGTAGTAGAGATGGAAAAAAACATTTTCTTGGACCTTTCTAGTCTTCATTCCACACAAACAAAGAAGATTATTTAGAATTTTTTTTTCAATTTTTTGTTATTATCAATTTTTAAAATAAAAAACTCAATCTAATACAATTAAGAAAAAAAATAATGAGAATGATTCCAAAATTTTAAAGATTTTTTAAGCATTATGGTAATAATATCAATTGTTAAATTTCAAAAATTGATGCTTAAATAACATTTGAATTTTTTTGTAGGATCCAATTTGGTTAGTTTGGGCTTTCTACAATCTACTTCTATTTGAAAATCTGTACAAATTTAAGAGAGATTTTTATTTCTTAAATTTAAAAAAATATTATAGTTGCCTTAGATTCCAAGACAATTTGGGGAGGGGGGCATTGGGACATACTCCTAGATAAAACAAAAGGCAAAAAGAGGGTGAGAGGGAGGAAAAAAAGGAAAAAGGAGGGAGAAGAGAAAAAAAGAAATTTTGAAAAAAAAAAGAAAAAAGAACAAGAATTGAGCTCTTAAATCAATTAAAAACAAAACTTTAACATCAATACCTTAAAGAAGGGAGTTTGACCCTTGATTCATTCTCAATCAAGAGTGTAGAGGCTTTGCACCCTTTATAATCACTTATGTATGCAAGTAAAAGTTGAATAAAAATAAAGTAAAAATACAATGGTAACTTTTGTTCTAGTTTGTTTTGTATGTAATGTTGAGATATCCTTGGCTACACGCACACCAGTCATTGTTTTTATACCATTGGAGAGCTTGACTTGTATTAAAGTCATATTGTTGCTTTTGGACATATGATGGATTTGTGAGCAATTTTTAAGACTTGAAATTGAATTAAATTAAGAAAAAAATTGAATATAGGAGTTTTAATGTTATTCTTGGCATCTCCAAAAAGCTCTCAATAAGTAGAAATACACCAAAGTTCAGTTTTGCACATTTAGTTTTGAAGTGTAAAAAGTATGGGTTTTCAATTGAATTTTGTTTTTATAAGTTGAATTGAATTATGGATGAATTATTTTAAAAATTAAAAATTAAAAGAATACATGGGTAAATCACAAGAAACACTTAGACAAGTGCACAAGGCCACACAAGTTGTTTATAAGTAAAACTTTGAAAAATTACATTGATCTTCAACAAAGACAAAGAGGAGCACAAAAAATCTTTGTAATTAATAAGAATTTTTTTTTAATTCACTTTATAAATCAGTTTCATATTCTCAAAATAATTGAATAAATCATTCATAATTTAAAAATACAAAAATGAAATATTCTAAACAATATTTAATGCATTATATATATTCCAATTTAATTGTAAATGTTCTTATTTTATTACTATTATTATTTATTAGGATACTTGAAAATTAAAATAAAATATGAAATCATTCAACATTATTGAAGACAAACATCATTAATTATAAATTGATTATAAATTCTATATAGTGAATGAAACTATTTTAAATGAAATGAAAATAAATTCAGTCATATAGAGAAGTGAAGGAAATATAAAATGATTGCAATAAAAGTTGTCATTTTATTTGTACAAAAGAAAACCTAGGTTCAAATAGGGACATATATAAATAAAAACCAAGGCTTTGTAAAAAGTATCAACTAAATTCTCTAATTCATCATAGTTTTACATATATAGATTGAAATACATAAAATTCTTAGACAAGTGCTTAGAATATCCCCTACATTTTTTGTTTTCTTCTTTTGTCTTCATCTTTCTTTTTTGTTTCAATTGAAATTGATCTCAAATAAGGAAATTAGAATTTTCAAGGCAATTTTTGATTTAGAAATAATATTCCTATTGTATTGCAAAACTTTTTTTAATCAACTATAATACAATTTTTTAGTTTCACATATTTCTTTTCATTTTGATGATTCCATAGATATGAAAACAACTGAGTCTCTTTTTCAAAATATGAAGTATCTTTTGCTACAAATGGTACAATTGAGTCAATGTTTTTAAGACTTTAGTTAGAAGTTGACTACAAAGTAGAGGCTCATTTATAGGTTTTGATCTTGGTGCTTGTAAAGAATTTGAATCCACCAAGCAAATCTAAAAAAATTTGGATTGATTTCATTTATTTCTAAAAAACATTGTTTTCTAATTCATCATTACATTCTCTAGGAAATCCTTGTTGCAATGAAGGCCAATTGGACTTACTTGTGTGTACTATTGATTCCTTGACACTACTTTAAAAATTGCTAAGAGTGCCTACATGAGAGCAAAATCTCTTAAGTGCTTGCCTAATTAACTCCATGTAGAAAAAAATTAATGCCAATGTCTTCATTGCTTTTAAAAAAATGCCACCAAGCTTTAAAATCCCACACTCAAGGGCTACCTTCATTGGCAACCCAAAAGCAGAGTAGGAACCATATAATCCATAAGCATTTTCAAGATGAGGTCACCAAGCCATTGGTCATAAATGAAAAAAACCCACTAATTGTAACTATTGAAGTTGGCATTTTTTTAATTCTATAATTTAATTCTTAACAATTTAATGTTTGAAATCATTCTCAACTTCTTTCTACTTACTATATTTTCCAAATGTGAATATGAAATATTTTTATAGAAATTTATAATACGTATTCCCATCTTAATTCTTCAAGATTTTATGGAGGGTTGCAAGTTTTCGGATCTACATTTTTTTGGAAAAAGGTTGAAAGATGAATTCTAACCATGTGGAAAGAATTGCAAATACTTCTTTTTGAAATCCAAGCATCCTGATCTCACACTTGGTAGGGTTTCCAAAATTTTAGGAGGGTGTGATTCAACAAGTTAATCCCTAATTGCCCAAGGCAACAAATTTTAGTGTCAACAAAACTTTGAAGCTAAATAAAACCTTGCCAAGTTACTGTTTGAATACTAAGTTATTTGTGTTTAAATTTTTTTGGAAAGCTAGTTGTTACATCAGAAACTGGATTTTGAAAATGAATGATTATGAATTTTCTATTTAAGATTTTGTGCAAGGGGGGCCATTGCAAATCTTCTTTTTCTAGTTTTGAGGGCTCTTGGAAATGAACCTCGAATGAATTAGATTTTGGAGGAAAACCACATTAGAAATTCATTTAAAAAATCATCGAGTAGATTTTAAGAAGTCATAAATTGATTGGGGTTACCCGTATGCATGTCATACCTTATAACTTCGGATTTTTTGGGCAACCAATTTCTTAAAACTCACTATAAAAAATCATTGAAAGTTTTCAAATTACTTTTATAGTTTTGACATCCTCATGATCAAACATTATGATTTTTTAATCTATGCTTGATATTGTTGTATTTTCTTTTCCCATATGATCTCTAACATATCTAGTTTGAATTTGTGATGTTACAAATCAAAAAATTTGATAAAAATGATAAAACGTTGTCTTTTTGTTCAATTTAGAGCACATTCCAAGAATCTCAAAAAAGCCTTGAACATTAAACATTATTTAAAGGATCCTATGGTTGGATTTGTTAAAATATATATATAGACAAAGATTGTTGCCTTGCTTTGAAGACTAGCATTTTGAAGTAGTTTTGCGCCTTTAAACATAAACGAACTTTAGGGGCCACCATATTCCTATTTCCGATTTAAAATTTTTATTCATGTTTCTTGTTTAAGAATGTGAGTCTTGTTTTGTTGTTAAAAAATTTATTCATGTTTGTTGTTAAAAAGAAACCTATCCATATTTTCTTCAAAACCTTTAAATTTCCAAATTTGTGGTTACTATTAAAATTTATGTTTATAGGTAAATTTTTTATTAAAATTAACTATTAAAATTTTCTATTTATATATATATATATATATATATATATATATATATATATATATATATATATATATATATATATAGCTTAATTTTATGAAAAGTTGAAAATTGATTTGATTCACCATGTACAAGCATTCTGGCTAGTCAAGCAAATCCAAGCATTCATCACTGTTGAATTCTATCAAAACAAATACAAGCATTCATTGCTGCAAGGGTTGGGCAGTCCCCCAAAGCTTTGAATCACATGCCAGATCCAGGCCATGCACAGGCAAATGGTACACCACAGGGCGCCTGCAATCAATGTTTTAGAGGCTAGCAATTTTGTGTCTTATATCTGGGATTTTCAAATATCTAATGGTTGAATTGGCCAGGACAGTTTCTCTTGCCCAAAATTGAAGTTGTGCAAAAAGTATTCCATAGCACTCATCTGTGAATTGAATCTGTGTCTCGATCAGTCCCACTTCAAAAGTCTTGTAACTTGCACTGCGACTTTTCCACAGAAATCCAAATAGACAAGTCACCATGAGTCCAGCTTCGCTCAATTCTCCAGATGGGGAGGACCAAGGTCCAGGCCAAGTGACAATATTCTTAGGCATATTTCTTTCACTTTGGATTGTTTTCTTACAGACACTTGACTGCCTTTTGACCAACGAGTGAAAATTGGCCAGCCACAAATGACATCTGAAGCACGACCGTACGGAAGTCACATTGAGTCATTGACCACCTAGTACATCATCAACCCTATCCGATAGAGAGCATGTTATGTTTCCTTGGCTACATAAGTCATGGCGGATTTGTGACCACGAGGTGGTGCAAATTCCATCTATTGAAGCATGTCAAACAAAAGAACAATCAAAGTGTTGAAAAAAAAAGCACATTGGGATGTGTTTCCATTTTGGACCATAATATTATAATTAGTAACAATGACTTCAAGATTGTTGTGAATGAAACATTTGTCGGAGATGGTTTGATTATTCATGCTTTCATAGTATGGGTAAGCGACCGTCGACCAATGTTTATTGTTGTTTTTTGTTGGTAGGACAACTTGCACTTTGGAATGTCTGTAAAGAAGGAAAAAATGGGTAGAATCATCCACTAACATATATTTATATGTTCATCCACAAAATTATCTATTGTAAAAAGCTTTCATCCAAATGTTAGCAAATTTTGGAATTTTTTGAGAAGGGTTTGGTAGTTTTATCTATTTCTTTAAACATGTTTCTTTGTGCTAAAGGAACTAGTGCCAAAATCACATAAGATTCTAGTGGAAATTTGCCCCGAATATTTGGCCAGCAAGGGCTATCCATGGTGTCTCCTTCCCAATGTAGACTTTAATCTTGCTCACACACTACATTTTTGAATTTGGTATTAGTATTAGAAAGGTCCCTTTGCTATAGCAATCTTCCCCAATATTGAAAACCAACTCATCTCTTGAAATAACTCTCTTTATAGTAGAGGCGAGAGGTCATAGAGACCAATTTCCAAACCAATGAGAGCTTGAAAAAAAATCAAGGAATGCAATTTTATTCTTGAATTTTCAATCCTAGGGCAAGAATGATAAGGATAGCATTTTTCCATTTGTGACAATATAGAGGCATGGAATTTGGAGCACCACTTAGCCAAAGGGCTCAAAGCCAATCATTTCAAAAGAACTCACATCATGAGTTGTTATAGTCCAAAAAATATATTAAAAAGTTTAGATCAAATACTTTGAGACCCCCTTCAATTTAACATTACCTCCAATTGTGATGACATCCAAAGGTTTGCATTTTAGAAACAAACCATAACCTTGAGAAGGCTCTCATTCTGGGTGTAAAGGAGGCCTAAGACTTTGATTACATTGAATTAAAGTCTTCCTATCCTAGCATTGTCAATATATCAATTCAAGAATATCATTTAATTTCTTATTTTAATTTAAAAAGTTAGACCACAATCCATCAATTCAAGAATATCATAGATTGATTGAAATAACAATCCGTGTTATTTTATTTCATGGTGAATGGATCAAGAGGCCCCAAGTTTGATCCATTTTCATTTTATTTTCATCCTTTCAAAAAAAATACAACATAATAATCATTACAAATTGAACTACATATTGTTCACCTTTCTATGTAATTTGCTTCGTGCAACATGTTTGTTTCCATGAGAGTTATTGGACATGTCTCCTATCATCAGATTTTATCTATGCCATTTCTTAACATCTGGATTATATAGAATCTTCATTTTCTTCATATCATTTTATATATATATATATATACTTCAAGAATGCTACAAATTTTATTCCCTATTAAAAGTATATTTTTCACAATATAATCAATCAAAGTGGTCATTTCCAATTGAAACCATGAAATCTCAATCCTTTGAAAATTCACCTTGTAAACAACTAATGACATCAAAAATAGGGTTTTGAAATTTTGAACAATTGAATCAATAGTATATAACAAAATAGATTTTTTTCCATTTTTGATTATATGGCAAATTTCTTGACTTATACAACAATAATACATATAAAGAATACCTTCATAAAACTTCTTTGTTTCCTACATGAATACATAATAGATGTATAGTCCAAAAATCTTCAAATCACAATCATATCGTGATGCACTTTAGTTCCAATTTTTATTAATTTCAATGTATTTTGTTCTAGACCACTCATAAGTTACTAGAGCAAGGCAAAGTTCAAAACCTTGTCTAAGAAATACTAGACAACCAATAATGTATTTTCAATAAGATCCTAATAATGCAAAGAATAATTTTTAGAGATAACAATTTTTTTCAAAGGTTTAGTCATGCAAAAGTGGTACTTTTTGTTTTGTGCCACCTATATTTTGACCTTGAATAGTCCCCCTTCATTCACCCAAAGGACACTATAAGCTCTCAAATATGTTATACTAAGAGCATTGCCACCATGGGGCAGCCAAATCCGCACAGCAAATGGCCTTTGGCGGGCTCACCAAGCCAAGCCAGCACAATGACTTAGTTAAGTTATACCCCACTGGGACACACCATGTGGAGTTGTGGACCCAGGAAAGTGATTGTAGACCATTCTAATTGTAAAAGCAACATTCTAATTGTAAAAGCGACATTCTAATTGTAAAAGCGACATTCTAATTTTAAATACAGATTCTCAGTGACTGCTCCACTGTCTCACTGTCTTGGCCATTGCTGTGTCTGTGTCTTGTTTTCAAGCGAGCTTTTTGTTGCAATTGTTTGGAATTCTCTTGTTCTTGTTTTTGGTATTTTGCATTTTTTTGGATTTCAATTTATGGCTCCTCAAATGGGACTCTACAAATTGTTAAATTAAAAACTTTTATGTAATTTTTTTCATAAAACTAATGTATTTAAGATTCTTTTTTAAGAGCCCTCAACAATAAAAATATCAACATTTACAGTGGACTTCATTGCAAAAATCATGAATAAAAAAATTATAATCATTCATCTTCAAAAAATGAATACTAAAACTAGAATTTAACAAGAATTTTTCAGAAATATAAACTACTGAGTACTAAAACTAATAACCTGGTATAATTTCTTTTGACTTTAAAGTATTTTCAACAATAGAATTTGGTGCTTTAGGGATTCATGGGTTGATTGGGAGTTTGGAAAAAAGAAATAACAGAATGAAAATTCTAAGCTTCCTCCCTCCCCTCCCCTCTTCCTCCCCCCTTGCAAGGCTACTTCGTCCACCCTGTGCCCTCCCATGGTCGCCCCCTGCCATCAATACGGAATCCCACCCAACAAGAAAACACGAAAGATAATGAAAAAAATAGTCGCACCTTGGGCTCTCTTCAACTCTCACTGTCCATGGGCCACAGTGGCCATGCTGGCTAACAGGAGTTGAAGAATGTTTTGGGAGCAACCAATGGGAATCAAAGCGTTTCTTGCTTCCAGGCTGACCATTTATGAGGATTGATCTACGAGGATCGTAGAGACACAAGTAAATTACATGTGGGCTATGCTTCTTGAAATCGGAGGACCAACGTCCAGGCCAAGTGACAATATTTCTAGGTATATTTCTTTCACTTAGGATTGTTTTCTTGCAGGCAATTGGCGAACTTTTTGACCAACAACTGAAAATTGGCCGGCCGCGGATGACAACTGAAACACAAGGGAATTCACATTGACCCACTGCTTCATCAGCCTTACATAGAGAGAATATTATGATTCCTTGGCTACATAAGTCATGGCGGACATTGGAAACACGAGGCAGTGCAAAATCCCATTGTGGTATTGACATGTTCAAAAAAACAGAAGAAACACGTTGAAGAAAACAGAACAAACATGTTGAAGAAAACAGAATAAAGATGTTGACAAAAACCAAGAAAACATGTTGACAAAAAGAACAGTGCCAGGAAGTGTTTCTATTTCCCACGGAAGTGTTTCTATTTCCCAAACTAGTAAAATGAATACCATAGCTTTCTAGCAGCTTTGGCAACTTTTTGTCTAACAATTAATTAAAGTACAGCAAACAATTAGGTAATGTAAACAATAATATATTAAAACCAGGCACCTTTAGAAAATTACGTAAACGAAGTTAGGCATTCATCCAAGTTGTTCTTACAATTTTTAGATGGTTATTCCTACTTTCATTCAAGGCAACCACATTTACCAAAAGTTAACTCTTGTCTTGAACTTCAAACCATAAAACTCTCTACTTGAGTGTCATAGTTTTGTTTAGTGTTTGGAGTTCGTTATGTGTGAGGGATATGCCTTTTGTTAGTGAGCGATTGTGCATTAGAGCTTTCAAAATGACGAGGTAAAAAATTTTACAATGTATATTTACAATTCTTGACAATGAAGAGATGCAAGATTGCATGGAGTGAGTTGAATTTCAAATATTTGAGAATCTTGTAATTTTTTGAGAAGGTTTTGGTGGTTTCATCCATCTTCTAAAACGGGTTTTTTTTGGTGTTAAAGGAACCAATGACAAAATTAGGTAAGATTTTCACAAAAATTCACAAAAAAAAATTTGGTTGGCAAGGGCTACCCTCAAAAGTCATGTGACCTCAAAATTTAGTTATTTTTGTTTTGGCTTTAAAATTTTATTGTTTTCATTTAAGCTTCATTCTACTATTTTTTAATAAGACCTCAAATAGACACTATGGTAACAAAGTGGACCAAGTTAGAAAGATAAAAGTTCACGTCTTAGACATGGGTACAAAGAGAATTATTTTGGGTACACATTTCAAAATATCTAGAAACACTCTTCTCATCTATTTGATGGAATCTCATTTTGACCAAGTTATAAAAAAAGTTCATCTTCTATATATTTCTAACAATTAGAAAAGAAAAGCATTTATTTTTTAGATTTTTTATTATACTTTTTTTTCTAACTTCAGAATTTTTTGGTTGAGCCGAAATTTTTGATAATAAATTCATTTGTAGTATTCTAATAACTTTTCATACTTCCTTTTTTTTTTCTTATTATTTTGCTAAAATATCATAGTATTCCTAGTTTTATTTCCAAATGCAACTAATATTATACATGTTTCACACATTTACCTTCACATTCCTTTGGAACGAACATTTATAAAGTTTATCATACACAAACTTTTAACATTGTTAACCTTGAAATTCCAAAGTGCCCCTTTTGGATTATTTTCATCATTTTGAAGTGCTTGTGAATCCAATAGACTTGTCCAATTCCATCTATTCAACTTTTCTAGGATGTTTGTGTTAGTTTTATAACATTTTTATTTTCTTATGGTACAAAATTTTCTTGTTCAAATATTATACAATTCAAATTGGGTGATTGCAAGAAAGACTTGTCTTTTTTCATATCACATTTAGATTTTAGAGTGGTAGAATTGTCATCCGTTGCACCTTTGAAGCATGGTTGTAATGAACTTGAAATTTTTATTGAAAATGGTTGTATTGATTGTAATAATAACCCTTTTTTTTAATATTAAATGTATTATTTTATAATTAAATTCAAAATTTTAATTTGTCATACTTTTAAATTTAGGGTATTTTTGTACCAGAGAGTATTTAAAATTAATGATCTAGAGCTGAAATTTTTGTAGTCTATTCCCGCAATACATGGGCACATTCCTACCATTGATCATCTAAAAATATATTATTTTGTGTCTTCCACATTCATACAAAGAAGGCTCCCTAGAAGTTGGAATGTGCACTTAAAAATATTGAAGATATTTTCAAGATCATTTAAAAAAAAAAATCTCATCACTATCAAATCCTCATGGTGATGAAGATCAACATTTGCAATTCAATATTGAACCTTACAAAATGACTTCAATAAAGAAATAATAGAATGCAACATTTGGTCCTGGTGCAGGAGTAGGAAAATTTTGAGATTCAAAAAAGTTATGGACAAATATAGAAACCAGAATTTGGTGGAATATTGACTTTAGGTGGCATTGCATTTTCAATATTGATTCATCATGACCAATTTCTTTTTAACTAAATGGTGATGTTCTTTCCATAAATAAATAAAATTTAAAAGACATTGCATGCCTCATGCAATAATGCACCCAAACTTTCATGAAAAATAGAATTTTTGATGGAATTTTGAGACCATCAAATTTTTTTGGATATCCAAGCATGTGAAAATAAACAACAAAAGATAAAAATGTATTTAAAATTTTTTTTTAGTCTATAAATTAAATTTTATATGATTTCTTGGTTATCTATTTAAAAATAATAATATTGATGAATTTGTTTACTGAATATGCTCCTAAATGAATCTGAAATCAAATATGGGCAATTTCTACAACTCAAAGTTTGGATAGAAATGGATATATTTAGAACTAAAATGGCAATTTGAAATTCAATACTGAAAAGATTAATTAATTTTGAAATATTGAAAGAGTTGATTTATAGTTAATATGTACACATGGTAAGTTCAATTATTGTTTATTGTACTAATTCTATTCACTTTTAACTTGGTTTAAAAAATAGTGTTCTTAACAAAGTGACTATGTAAACAAAGTCCATTAATCTTTGAGAAATCTTTTGAACAAAGCAAGTTGACCATACGGGGCACTTTCTTTGTAAAAAATATTTTCAAATCTCCTTATTTAGAGTTTTAAATTTTAAGCTCATAGAAAAAACATCTAGTGAAAATCACTAACATTAAATATCCAATCAAATTAACAAGGAATTTGAATTATTGGTTTATTGAATTGGAGTTGCAATGTTAATTTTCACCATGTGATTGAGAGAATAAGTTACCTATTTTGCATGAACTCCAAGGAAGCCCTCTTATTAATGCAAAATAATGGTATTTGTAATTAATCCCAATGCACTACCTTCTAGGTCAATTGACAATGAGCTACAAACAAGACTATCTCTTGTGATTACAGGCACATGTGGTTTGGCCTCCTCCCACCCCCACGACACAACAAGAGTTGTTGATTGTGTTTAAAAAAATCCCACACCCACCCCTTGCTATAGATCTGAATTTTAGATTCATTTTTAGATTTCAGATCCAGTCATACATTTGGATTTCAACCAATTTTAGAAATACAATACGGATGCATATCAGAAATACAATATGGTATTGATATTGAAATATGACATGGATATTGAAAACATTATTGATACGAAAATACGAAAATAAACCCATATCGTTTGTTGTAGACAAAACATTTGGAGATTATAAATAGGGGGTCGGTTAGAAGTTGTGTTCAGGATTGGGGTTTGGGTTTGGCTCGGGGAAAGTGTGTGTTGTGGAGTTTTAAAAAATATTTAAACTGGGTTTGCTTATATTCACCTACAATTCTCATTTGGTTACTATCCACTCAGTGGTTGCCATGTGTACAAGGTTAAATACATAATTCTAAATTACTTGTGTTACTAGCTTCTCAACTACTTGTCCCTCACTATGCATTCAAAAGAGAAGAATTATGAACTGTGGCATTCCAAAACCTCCTCTCTACTAGTTTACGAAAAATCACAAGGATTAGCCCTCTCAAACTTTTTTTTCCTATGTTTCCATTTGATTTGGTCTCAATCTAAATGAACATTTGTACTACAATGATTAGTCCCCTATTTTCACCATGAACCTTCAATTTTGATCAATTTTCACCATGAAATTGATATTTTTAAATCCAAAGTCAAATAGAATTACCTTGCAAAACTAAATTTCAACTTGAATTGATATTTTAAAAAATTAGTACAAACAAATACATCATTATAATAAAAAATTTGGACTTATAACATGGCATATGGTATTTTAAATATAGAAATTTCTTGAAAATTGATTTTCACTTCAATGATGAATGCTCTACACTAAACCAATATTTTGTTAAAATGGTGGTATTCATAGGCCATTTTTCTATTCATTTTCTAGGATTGGAATAGATTTCAAACTTCACAATCTAAAATCTAGGAGGGGTATACATTTCAAATTGCATAGTCTAAACATTAAACTACTAAGTTTGTGGAATACCGCCATTTTAACAATATGTATGTTATTATCTTGTATGTGCATCTACAGGAGTGAAATTTTCCGATCTGTACACATACTTTGTGTTATTGTATATGATATGAATTTTCATACACACATTTTTCCTCACAAATTCATGATAATTTCAAATCTTACCCACCACCCCCCCCCGGAAATTTTACAACTCATATATACTTCATGTGATTTCAATAGTGAAATTAAGAAATATGAAAAATAAATTCCACATAGATACATTGGCTAAATCACTGAATGGAGATAGAAATTGAAAATGATTGAAGCCTTCAATTGCAACTTGCTTACAGACATGCTCCTTTAGGGCTACCCCTATAAGGATGGGCCTATGACCATTGAGTTCTAGCCTCATTGTCCATCATTGTCATTTTTCAACTAGATATGAGTGAAAAAATTTATGTTTAATTCTTAGAGGTGAAATCAAATCCCTGCTATAAGTTGTAAAATTCTCAATCTTTTTTGGAAAAATTTGAAATTATTGTGAATTTCTTAAGAAAAAAATGAAGGAAATCCAGATGGAATGCAAATTATACTAAAAACATCTGAAATTTTCATTTTAGATGTATAATATCATGCTATAAACCAAAGTTATTGTTTCATTCTATAATGAGAAAATCAACAAATCATAGATCCATAGTTATAGGCCCAAAGTTTATATTGCTTAAAAATATTGAAATTTAAGATTTTTTCAAATTGTCAATCAGACAAGGAAGTGCAATGCATAAGCATCATTTCATTAGTTGGCTTCAAATTCCAAAAATACCACTTTTGTGGCTAAAATTCACATCACGAATAAAGAGCAAGAAATCGTCCAAATACACTACAAGGGGGATCCATGGATAAAGCATCTCCTTCTTTAGAAAAGTTCATAAGATCATAATGAGGGACTTTGCAATACTATTCACTAAAAATGTACTCCACTACCCTCCAAATAAATAAATGGGATGAAAAAGCATTTTTTTCATCCACTCTCAGAAAAAGTCATCCACTAGATACTTAGTGTCTGCAGTAGCGATATAGGGTTAAGCAATCAAACAAGTCAAACGGCTCAACTCTCCTACATTAAAATTATGTTTAGTAATTGCAAAGTAGTCCAAGTCATGAAAAATAATGACAGGTCAATACAAACCTCGGCTACTGCCTTTCGGTAGGTCCTAACCGATGATTACTTTTATATCTAGGCTTGCTTTGCAATTTCCTTGTCCGTACTGTAATAATAAATGAATATTCTTTAAGGAACTACAGAAGTCCTGCATGCAGCGGCTCTTTCGGAAGCGCTTCGCGTGCGTGGCCATTATAAAGGTCGGAAATGATCTTGGGAAGATCATCATCTGGAACTCATCTGATCATCATCTTCATCTCTTGGGAAGAGCGCGTGATCGATCAGATCTTACTAGCTGGCGTTGCAATTGTTCGCACTTGCAACATATTAATTGTTAAGACCTGCTATTGTGATAGCAATTTGTGACTAAAGGAGCTAGGTGGTGTGCGCATCATGGCGCGAGCAAGGATGGTGTTGGGAGCTGGTGCGGTTCTGCTGGTCTGTGCGCTCTTCCAAGTCGCAGTGGCTGAGAATTCTACTCTGCCGCTCTGTGCTCAATCGGGTGTCTTCGCCTTCGGAGACTCGCTGACTGACACTGGAAATGGTATTGGTGCGTTTCCTGACCAGTTTTCCAATGCGGAGACCCCACCCAATGGCCAGCAGTTTCCCATGCACTCTGCGGATCGATTCTGCGACGGCAAATTGTTGATTGACTTCCTTGGTAAGCATTGGATAACTACACTCGTGTTTCAATTCCATCAAGATTGAGTAATCATGCGGATCACAGTGAGTGAGTGTCTTGCAGCGGTTCATTGAGTGTGAATCGGTCGATAGCTAGTAATTATTTCCTAGTTCTGCAATAATTTTGAGCCTTTTCGGATTTGGATCTAGACAGAGTGTTCATGTTTGGTGTTAGTAGTGCTGTGCGGCGATCCATAGCTGGGATGCGTCGTACATGAATCAGTGGTCAACTACTATTCTAGATTTCTAGCTAGTTCTCCAAGAAATAACAGATTCCAGATGTTAACTAGTAAAATCTGTTTGGTTTCGGACGCTATTTGGATTCGGTATCGATTAATCTGATTTTGGTTTTTGGATCCCGGTGCAGCCTTTGGAGTGAATAGACGGCCCATCTACCCAGTGCTAAGAGGAATAGCAGGCGATTTCAGATTCGGAACCAACTTTGCCTCGTACGGTGCTCCCGCTCGGACTGTGAAAGTGTGGCGCAAGGATTCCGGATTCAACACGCCCTTCTCCCTGGATGTGCAGCTCCAGTGGTTTCACCGCTACGCGATCCGTGTCTGGTTTTACGAGAAATACCCCTCTACTAGTAAGATTTCTTTGACGCCCACGCAGTTCTTCATGCTTCTCACAACACCAACCAGAGCTTCTTGAAATGCATTTCTAATCAATTTTATTTAAACGAAATATTAGATTATTACCGACGAGTCCTTGATGCGAAAGTCTTACATGTAATGTGCCTCTTGCAGCTGGATTCGTGCAGAGCCTGCCGAAGCTGTCCACTTTCAACGAGTCTCTGTTCGTGGTGTACGCTGGCTACCAGGACTACTTCTTCAGCTTGTACGACGGGAGTCTCACAATCAAGCAGACCAAGAAAATCATTCCCGATGTCGTGAAAGCCATCGAAGATCACATCGTCGTAAGTAGCAGGCTTCTCCTTCACCGCCTTCCATTCTGCGCATGCAGTTTTCATTTCCCAGCTTCTAATTTTCTATTGCATTTGATTATCAGTAAACTGGTCGACTGAAACTGAGAACCATGAACCAATAAGAGACAGACTGTAGTATTTTCAGCATCGCTGCATTAGATTTGACCTAATTTTATCCTGGGTGACCTCGATTACAGGGCATGGTGACTCCGTACTTGTACATCCCTCCTGCCAGCCCTTCCTTGTACCTGCCCATCGCCACGCAAATCCTGGTGGTGAACCTCCCCCCTCTGGGCTGCATCCCCGCGCTTCTCACCCTCTTCAAGGGCAAGGGTCTGGAGTACGACTCCTTCGGTTGCATCAAGACGCTGAACGACATCAGCAATGGGCACAATAAGGCGCTGAAATACAAGGTGGAGGAGCTCAGGAAGACTTACCCTCACATCCAGATTCTCTACGGTGACGGTTACGCAGTTTACGAGGACATCCTGAAGCACCCCGAGAGCTACAACGTGACGGCGCCCCTGAAGGCGTGCTGCGGCGTCGGCGGCGACTACAACTTCAACACGAAGGTGAGATGCGGGCATGCGGGATTTGTCGATGGCAAGTTTGTGAACTTGACGATGACGCTGCCGTCGCAGCCGTGCAAGGATGAGTCTTCCGTCTTGAGCTGGGATGGGATCCACACGTCCAATACGTTCAACAAAGCGGCGGCCACGGCGTTTCTGTCGGGAGAGCATATTACTCCTGCTGGTGGCCTTGGCTGCTCCCCAAACTTTACCTACTGGGATTCTAGCAGTTAGGTGCGCGCTTGCTGACGCGGAAGTAGGTCTCGAATCTGATTTTTCTCAATAAGGCAAGGATTCCCCTGAAATGGGACACCTGTAGAAGCGGCTACCTCATGTCGCCATTGCCGGATGAAAGAGGGGGTCAGCACCTCCTGCCCCATCTCTATCAAAGGAGTGAAGGACATCCAGCGCATTTGGAATTTCCCTCGTCCACCCAAAGTTCAATATTTTATATTTATTTAAATCAAATCAAATGATATTAGCCAATAATAGAGATTATTCCTTCGTATTTATCCTACATTGAGCTACATGCCTGGTTATTGTAGGTAACTAGCTACGTGCTTAATAGTGCTCTAGTACAAGCCTACATTTTATTGGTACAAAGGACTTAGGTACCAATATATCATGAAAATATGAGAAGGCGATGAATTGTGGTGGACAATTGAAGAACTAAATCTCATTCTTGAAGGGTTCCAATGATGATGCCGAGGTTGTTGGTTTTACGGACTATCCCCCGAAATTGTCAATGAAGTGGTCTATATAGTGTTATCTTGAGATTTTTGGCTAGTACTTAGTTACCTATTGATTTTAAAGAAGATGTACACCACCTCAACATTTTGTTAAATGGTAGTTTATATCTTTTGCCCAACTCTTTTGCAAAATTTGGCCAATAGATTGCATTTGTATGTTGAGTGTAAGCTTAATTGAGTTTCATTTTGTTCTAGCTTGACAAATGAATTAGATGAATACAAAAAACATGCCGATCAAACAAACTAAGTCTCCTTTTGTGTACACTAGTTTGCTTTATCATGAACTTGATCGCTTTCCTACTTCACAACTTTCCTAAACAAATTATGCACAACTACAAGTCATTCCTAAGTCTGAAGTTAACTATTGGGTAATATAGAGTCTACACTCTAGATTATAGGGGTATATAGTATCTGAGAGTCACTAGACATTACTCGTGGGCTTGAGACTATTAATGTACATATTCTAATCAATGTACTAGGGTTTAAAAAAAACCCAAGTAATTTCTCTTTAGTTTTCATGTAGATTTTGTGAATGATATACGTACAATCTAAGCCTATTTGCAACATATCTAAAACTCTTTATTTTAATAAGTCGACCAAAGATTTGGAGGACAGAAGGTGAAGGGGAAGAACATGAGCAAGGTTGTAAACTTCAATAGCACCAAGTTGTCATGGTAGGGAGGTTAGCTTCCCAAGGGACAATCCGATCCAATTTCTTAATAAGGTTACTTATGAGCAAGAGTTTCAGTTCCTTGTTTAACCCTTAAAGGACAATTGTCCGTTGAACGGACAATTGAAATCTGGGTAGGTTCCTATGAAGTCAATTTTGGTTGGATGTTCACGAATTTTTGGTACGTGGTGTAAACATGTACCCCTTAAGTGGGAATATAAATTTTTTTTTGATCAGATGCCCGGATCAAAAGTTATGCTACCTTGAATTTTTTTTTTAATCAGGCAGCTTTTGCAAACCTCCTCCTTTACTTCTGAAATTTTACAGGTATGTAATTTACATGATTTCAGATACAAATGTAAAAAAAATAACCATGTATAGTGTAAAAATCTCACTTTCACAGGAGTTAAAGTCTGCTGGCCCTGTCGGGTAGGGTCAAAAAAAACTTTTTCTTCTAACTTCAAACGTTATAATCTTTCAATCCGTGCGGTCAAAGTTTCTCAAATTTTTTCCACATATTCCCATAGTAGTCTAGTACAAATTTGTACGGTTGAATTTTGAAAAAAAACATTTTTTTTCATTTTTTTCTTATTGTTCTAAGAAGTGGCAGTTTTTCACAGTTTGTACCCCAGATGTGCCTCGTCCTTTAGGGGTTAACCGTTTACCCAACCAGCCTTACAGCAACACAAAAATAGACCAACCGAATATGAACCATCAAATTCGTTTATCAGCAATAAGGACTTGAAGAACATAGAGATGGTCAATTTCATACGACATACTTTGGCACGAAA
Organism: Straminergon stramineum; assembly: GCA_963920665.1. Taxonomy (NCBI): domain Eukaryota; kingdom Viridiplantae; phylum Streptophyta; class Bryopsida; order Hypnales; family Calliergonaceae; genus Straminergon; species Straminergon stramineum. Next base: position 15,826,468 of record OY987272.1, read on the forward strand.
ATTAGTGATGTACCTGTATGCAGAGGTCTACAATTTAGATGAGGTATGGATTTTTGTTTTAGAATGAGCATTCTGAAAGGTGTAAAAGTATTAGAATTCTGCCAACTTAATGAAATTGATGTTAGTAGTAACTGAATTGTAAGAGACTTTGACGAATAAATTATGCATGAGAGAGCTTATCGTATTATAATACTTATGCAAGGGATTGGTGGATTCAATCCTCAATCTCTATTCCAAAGGATTTGCAAGAAGGTACGAAAATTGAATGAGAGTTACAGCAATTGGTGGTAGTTGGGAATATGTGAAGCAAGTAGATGAGATTTTTTAACAAGCTTGAATGAATGAAACCCATACAAGGGTGGAACTTTACTAATACTTGCCCGAAGGCAGCTTACATGCCTGAGGGCAATACTCGTTGAGGTGGGGAACAAGGAGTGAGTGAGCCAGGATACCAAAGGTGAGCCAAGGAGGAAATAGGGGGGGAGCCCTAATCCAAGAGTACATGAACGCCAGAGGGAGCATTGGACTAAGTGAAGAGCAGGAGAGCGCCTCGAGGGCAGGGATGAAGAACAAAAGGAAGCCAAGATTTGGCGGGGTTGAGCCAAATAATTGTGAAGAGGGGTTGAGCCAGGAAGGATTAATCTTTGGTGAACTCAGTATAGATACGATCGAAGGTTTGTTGTAGTTCAAGATCGACTACCTATGCTTGTCGTAGGGATTGGTCTTGAGTGATGAGTTCTGGTGGGGTGTTGTTTCGTTTCATGTCTAGGGCAAGTTCTCGAAGAATCAATCGCATGATGTCGTCGGCTTGCTTCTGTGCTTCTCTGTGTTTTGTTGCGATTATCCTGGGACTGAATCCGCGAGTTGCTTCTTGCGTCTTGGGGATTGTCGTCTGGATCCTCAGTGATGTCTGTATTCTAGTCGTGGTGAGGGCACACTAGGTCGATGGCTTCATCCAGAGGTAATTCTATGGCGGTATCTTGAGTGTGTGTGAGGTTGGATCTCAAGGAGTTATTGGCTTGGTTGGTGAAGTCTGTTGTTGCTGTTGCGATAACTGGATGGGTGGCACCCTCTGCCTAGAAGTGCTTGTTGTTGGTCGGAGAGCGATGTTTGGGGTTGAAATGTGGTGTTGGGGATGAGGCTCTAGGTCGGGGTGGTGTCGAATGTGCAGAAGGTTGGGGTTGGTGTCCATGTAGCTTGGAAGACCTCCAGTTTTCCTAAAGCTGGTGGGGCCTTCTAGATGTTGCGCCATGCTGCAATTCTGATGTGGATGGTGGTGCGCGGAGCGGCATGTAACGCGATGCCTAAGTGAAAGATGACATTGCACATTACTTTGTTGCACTGTTGGCACCAAATGTGCCATAGTATCAAGCAATGCAAGATGTCCCAGGGTGTTTCTTCCGTGACCTTGCAGTTGGCGTTGAATCATCTTAACAAGCTTGAATGCATTGTAAGCCATCACATTGAGCATCACTTTTGAGTCTTGCTTTCACAGGAAGTACAATTTCTCTTCGAACTTTTGGTGCTTTAGTACCGCATTTGGAATGATTCCCACTCAATCTGAATTTCGCCAAGAGGTACGACACTAGTTAAGGAAATCTTCGCGCTTGAGAAAGCACAAGTTCAAAATACCCTACCCAGTAAGGGCCTCTTGCCATGTGAGTGGGGTCTATAGAAAAAACACTGAAAGACAAGATGTGAACACTGATTGTCTTGCCAGCCTTGGTGAGCTGAGAAGTGTGATTTCAAGGTTCACGGGTATCGGTGGACAAGCCCTTGGTGGAGATTGGTCAACTTGAAGGGAATCATTATTTGTGGAATTTTCACTTGATCTCTCCCCACCCACCCAATCCACATAGCACTACAATTTCTTTTTTGATACTGTAGCCTGCCTAACTCACGTGGCAAGAGGCCCTAAGAGTAGAAAAGTTGGTTTTGGTGGGTGCTTCTACTTCATTGGTTGAGAGTTTGATTGCTTCTTTCAATCACTTTTGCTATTGAATGCTTAAGTAGATTTCTAGATCATATAATATGATGAAATTGTAATTGAGCATTTTCATCACTTATCTAGTCATAGAATTTTAGATATATCATAACTAATCTTTATTGATGGATGAATGCATGAAATGCTTGATTGTGCTATTTTGGAGTTATATGTTGTGTATTTGCATGTCTTGTATCACATAACTCTTAATAAAATGACTTGATGGAGCCATTATTTATGGAAGAGGACGGGAGGTGGATGTTGCCTCATCTATCATAATTTTTATTTTTTACTTTTTGAAACAATTATATTATTTAAAATGTGGGCCCCATTAATTTTTGCAATATGAGTGATGTGCGAATGAAGGTTTCAGGGCTCTGTTTTGAAGTTGGGAGAGCTTGGCAATGGAAATTTTAGATGGATATATATATTGAAGCATGAAAAGCATTAAATTTCTATTGGTAATTAATTTTTTTATTTATATTCTTTGGCTATTCACTTATAATTTTTTTTGAAATATTGTCAATGAGCAATGATTTCAACAAATGAACTTGCAACCATGGAGTTTTTTAAATTTTAGAACGATTAAAATACAATATGCTCTATGCTTTCTATACAATAATGTAAATGTATGAAGAGATTTCAAAATTTTGAACATCAATTACATTTGACATAAATTGTTTTACTTTTCATATTAACCCCTTAAGTTCTTTGACAATATTTTCACCAAAAATGCTCCAAATCTGCCATGTCTAGTACAAGTACCAAATTTTAGAATAAATACCATTTTTGGACACATATAACCGTAGGATCTTGTAGTAAGTTGGTTTGATAAGATGTGGGAAAAATTTCAGAAATTTCAATTATGTGGATTGCAAGATATTTGTATTTGAATTGACAAAAATCCTTCGGGAGGCCCTACAAAAATCTAGGCAAGAGTACTTCACAAGGTCACATTTGTATGAAAAAATGTCCAAAATGGTGGTGCTCCTTTAATTTCATTCTTCAAGGCAAGTTGGCTACATGCTTGAAAAAGTTCAAATCATTTGGACTTATACAACATTTAGGAAGAAAATAATAAGTAGAAAGAAGTAGAAAATTATTCAAAATACTAATTTGTTAAGAATTTAGTTATGGAATTGAAAAATGGCAATCCCAATGGTTGTTTTAATAAAAAAAATCTACATCCTATGATTTTATTTTTTTCAAAAAATATTTAAAATTAAGTTAAGTATTTGAAGGACTTCAAAGTTTATTTTAGAATAGCTAAAGATTCTATAATTACCCACAAACTAGAACTCCTCATAACTTTCATCTCATTGATCAAAATGGAATGATTTTAAGCTATCCCAGTACATATAAATCTAAAAAATCAATTTCAAATTTTATTTTTGAAAAAAATCAATTATTTTTATCTACCCAGGTTGCCTGAGTTGAGAAACAAACAATAGTTTGCATCATAACTTTTCACTTGTATACTCAAATGAAATGAAATTTAGCATTCATGAAAGATAATCCTCCTCTACACTTTGTAAAAATTCAACCTAAATAAGTCAAATCTCCATTCACATGTACTTGCCCCCAAAAGTTATGATACCAAAAACACAAGGTCGGTCCTTTAGGGCTTAATGTTTATGATAATTTAAATTTTTTTTCTAAAGTACTTCTCAATTTTTACAACTAATAGAAAATATATAATCACATCTCCCAAAAAATAAATACCAAAAATTACACTAATAGATATTTTCTAAATGATGTTTGAAAAAATAATTATAGGCACCGCATTTTAGGGTTGAAAGTTTCCAAACTTTAGTTGACATAGAAGTTTTGGCAACTACAATACATTGTGTTAAACTTGGAAGTTGTGAATGTTTTATCCTCACCGTTAGGAGAAAATGAGCATAATTGAATTCTAAGTGATTTCGAAGTCAAGTTCCTATAGGTGCTTAGTATTGTCTAGTTGTGCCTTCCAAGCAATGGAAAACTGTCTTTTTCTATTTTTGAAAGTACCTAAATGCAAAACTTAATAACTAAATAAATCTCAAAATATTTGTAGCTACGTTCAATTTTGACACTGAATTAGACATTTTGCACTTGGCTAAGTGCAATGACTTTATGTACTACTATTCACTAAAAAAATGTTTTTACAAAAATTGGGCACCCCCCACATTTTCAAAAATAACTCTCTCCCATTCTATTGTGTTTTACTTCACTTATGCATACAATTTTCACATAGGGATGCATTTTTTATTACTTCTAAGTACAACAAGTAGGAATTTGACATTTGTTCATTTTCATTACTCTTTATGTTTCTTTTATTTTAGTCACCAAGCACTATATACTACAATTCTATTGATATCATACTCTTTTTATGCCAGTATCACTTGAAAAGCAAATAATCACTATAGTCATTGAAAAATTTATTTAGAAAATCAAAATGAAATCGAAGGAATGTCCACAACCTTCTCATTTTTTATTTACATTCCACACAACACAAAAAAAAATCATTTCAACCAATCTGACGTCTACAAACTTTTTGAAAAGAAAATAAGAACTTTTGTACTTCCACACCTCGTACACTATTGTCACATGTACCATTGTTAAATATTTAAGAACGACATTGTTGCATTTGGTGTCTCTAACACTCGTACAAATGTTTTTGTCAAGTCTTTTGCTTCCCCTCCACCAACTACCTTAGTTTCTTCTAATACACTTGGTCCACCAATGGGACTCGGTGGGGGTGGAGAGGTGTACTCCAATACCTTGTCCACCATAATGCTCATAATGGGCCCAACTTTGGAACTTGTACACCAAATTTCTATTAAAAGAAATTTGAACACTTCAATATTAACACATATGAATACTATGTGAACCACAAGAGTGAAAATTGAATAATTTTCAACAAGTACTATGTCATAATATTGAACAAGAAAACAAAGGGGAATAGAAAGTATTAGACTTAAAAAAAACCCATTCCTCTCTTTCCTATATCAACAAAATCCATCTCTAAACTTTGCATCATAATTGTGCTTTGTATCAAAGTACATGAAAACCTTTCACTAAAACATATCAATGCAGTTGGTACAGCTTATACTCCATTGTACAATTAAGTACCTACACTGAAGAAAACATGGTCGGTGACATGCTTCCTTCGTATGGCTACAAATACCATCACTAACTTCATCTATTCCTCACTCATTGAATTTGAAGTAAGTTATAGTCATTATGACTCATTTCATTCTCTTCATCTCCACTACTTGTAAGTTATCCATAGAGATGCAATCTTTTTATGTATTTAATCAACAACTATTACATGTTTGAACATAAAATAGAATTAGCACATAATTATGGAAGTGCATTTTCAATGGCGGTTTACATTTTTATTTTCATATAGCAACTACTTGTATATATGACTTGGTCATGCCCTGAAAATTTAATGAGCTATTTAGTAACAATTTCAATTTTAATCAAATGCAGTCTTGAACTTCCAAAATATGGAAATTACATTTTGTAGAAGGGTGATTGCAAGAAAGACTAGTACTATTTTGCGTCACACTTGGAATGGAGTTGTTTTGTGCTATAACTTTTGAAGTATGAACCCAATTGACTTGAAATTTTTATTGGAGATGGATAACTTGATAGTAATTATATCCCTCATTTTTCAAAAAAATTCAAAAATCAATTTATAATTAAATTTTAATTTAGCTAATTTGTCACACTTTGCAGTTTAGGGTTTTTTAGTATTGGGGAGTACCCAAAATTAATGATATAGAGTTGAAATTTCTGTGGTCTATTCCCACACTAGTCAATCATGTGTCTACCAAATATCACTTAAAGAAACATTATTTTATGTCCTCTACGTTCATGCAAACAAGGCTCCCCTATGCGCGCAGTAATGAACATTGAAAATGGTTTAAGATCATTCTCTTGGTGAAATATCTTCACCATGAAGTCTTAGCAAATGGAAAATTATTAGTTTCTTTGAAATTTTTTTTCCTATATTTTACAAATTAAAATGTGAAAGTACCTATTTTCATGAAATTTTGAACTTTTCTAGTTCTCCTACTTAGAGAATTTTTCTATGCTTTTCCTTCCTAGGGTACCTTCTTCTTAAAGGTGTATACATTAAACATATTTTTTTTAATTTAAAAAAATATATTTTTCTAATTATACAGTACTCCCGAAAAAATCATGAGTACTATGCAAAACGGTACAAAAAATGGATGGTCTTTCTTGCAATGACCCAAAACCACAATTTCAAGTTCACTTCTCTAAGAGTAGGATAAAAAATTGCAATGCTATTCAAAATAATAAGCTTTCATTTTTCACATTCTTCAATGTTTCCATAATAAACTTCTAAAACTGCTCACTCATTTCTCCACTACTCTATTGCAACATCATTTGTTTCTATATGTTTTGCAAATAGAAATTAACAAGTATACCCCCTAATAATTCAAATGCTAGATTCTAATGTTATAATCTAAGAAAATAGCCTACAACAAGTATGTATTGAAGTCAACCTAAGAGCAATACAAAGTCATCTACAAAAATTGCCACTAGAAAAAGGAATTGCTTAATTGCAATACCTAATGCATGAGTTTTGGTTGCTTTGTAGGCAATCAATTGCCACGCAATACTTCTGAATGATTATTTGTTTGACTTCGTTTCTTGGTGTCTATAGAAAAACCTTAGCCTCATTTAGCAAAAGCATCTCTAGCATTCCTTCCCTTTCAAACAATGAATTGAAAATCCAAAGCAAATCCTATAAATCCCATGTGTTTCCTATGGAACAAGTACCTTCATTGAATACTAGCATTTGCAATATGAAAACCATCAATGGCAACTTATCCAAATTTGAATGGTTCCACACCTACTTCATAGAGATGACAAAAAATTTACACTTAGTATTCTACAAATACAAAGTCACAAAAGGCTCTATTTTAACAAATGTTTATTGAACCTCTCATGGGGTGCACTTCTAAACAAAAACCTCATGCGACTAAATACAAGGTTCAATTATGGATGTTTAGCAGTAATAATAATTAAACCACCTAAGTGCACGTTCACACTAAAATATTATGTAATGGTTGTGATCTATAGACATTGTTTGGTGTTGAAGAAAAAAACTTGAAGCAAGAAAAGGAAAGATAAAGATATTCAGAGACAGTACATGGAAACTCAATATAATAATGTAAATAACATGAAAATTATTAGAAATTTTATTTATTTAAATAAAATATTCTAAAAATTAAATGAAAATAATTTTAAATCATTACCCAATTAAAAAATTATATAATGCGATGAAGAAAACAACAATTATAATGAATTAAAATAAAATAATTTAATTTTCAATAAGAGAAAAGGAAATGCCATTACATTATGAGTTGAAATAGAAAAAAAACAATTCAAATGAATTTAGAATGCATTAATTTAAAATTCAAGTAGAAGACAAGAAATTCAAATATAATTAGTATAGAATTAATTGAATTTCAAGTAAAGAGCAATGAAGTTGACAATACTCACACTAAAAAACGAAATTCAAATTGACATTCATAGAATATGAAAACTAAATGAAACTAGACAAAAAAGAACTTTTCCAAAAATGTACTCATATTCTTGACTATTTTTCACTTTGTAGACAAGCATCACAAGTTCAACGTAATAGGACTTTAATGTATAACAACTACTTTGATAGTACATATCATGAGAATCCTAAATCAATATAGGCAATGCACATTATAACATATGAGTCATTTTATAAAACCTTTCAAACTACACTACTATTGTCCTCAATTTAAGGATATGACATTTTCTTTCCACTACCTCAACTTTTGAAGCTTCCTAATCAGGGTTTTCCTGGTCGTATGTCCACGGCTAGATCGTGTTTGGAAATTGGAGGTTTGGATGTCCAATTTGAGCAGACGCTATGGACGCTATCAAACAAGGCCTAGTTGCCATCCAGTAGGCGGGCTGACAAACGAGCAATTGGTGGGGCGAACAGGTGGTCGGACTGGGCAGACGAGTCGTCCAATGGGCAGTCGGATAGACAATCAAATGGGGTGGATGGCTGACTTTAGTCACTATTTGCGACTTTGTTTTTCGAAATTTCAGAGTGTGTCATATACCATTAGAAAAGTCTCCCCAATATTTTTCCAATGGTATGTGACACGCCCTTAAACTCCAAAAATTCCCATTGCGAATGGCAAGTGAAGCTAGCTATCTGCTTGTTTGCCCAACAAGTTGGCCATCCACAGGTCCGCCCGTTCGTCTGCCAGGTTGTTTGACGGGCCATCCATTTGGAGGATGGGTGGACATGCCGACAACCAATTTCTGTCGCCATTTGCAACTTTGTTTTTTAGAATTTTAGGGGATGTAATATATTGTTGGAAAGGTCTTCCAATTACCTTTCCAATGGTATATCACACGCCCCCAAATTCCAAAAACTCCAATTACAAATGACAAAAGAAATTCAAGATTTTAGGAAAGTGAGTGTTTGCTTTGCTATTTGGCTAGGTGTTCGCCAACCCATCCGCTCGTCTACCTCTCCTACAAAATATTGGATTTTGAAAAGTAAAGATCTATTTTCAAAGACTACTATTCAATACTACAAGCATCCAATGTAACATTAATGATTGAAAGGATGATTCAAGGTATTCTCCTATACTATCAAATTACCATTCTTAAATGTGAAGCATTCAATTATAACCTTAAGTAATTACTGCATTTTTGTTGTAAGATGCATTGATAGTTGAAAACACCAAGGTATGTATAGTACTAGCAATTGTATGATTTTATTATTTTATTAGAGAATGTTAGTAAAAACACTTTAAGCACATTATTGTAATTTCATGTAATTTTATATAGCTAAAGTTCAACATGTATTATTGTCAGTACACCTAATAGTGACATCTAAAAAGAATGGCAGTTTGATAGTGTAGGAGAATACTTTGAATTATCCTTTCAATCATTAATGTTACATTGGATGCTTGTTGTATTGAATAGTAGTATTTGGAAATAGATCTCTACTTTTCAAAATCCAATATTTTGTGGAGGAGGTGGACGAGCGGATGGGCTAGTAGACAGTTGGGAGGATGGGCAAACACTCACTTTTGGAAGCAATGAACTTCTTTTGTCATTTGCGATTGGAATTTTTGGAGTTTTTTTGGGGGGTATGATATACCATTGGAAAGGTATATGGAAGACCTTTCTAAAGGTATATTTCATGCCCCGAAATTCCGTAAGATGAAGTTGTAATGGTGACTGAAGTTGTCTGTCTATGTCTCTGCCCATTCGCGTGCATGTCTGATTGCTTGTATGTTTGACTGCTTGTCCACTCCATCAGGCCCATCAGTCCGTTTGCTTGACTACTCGTCCGCCCTATCCGCATGTATGTTCAACTACTTGTTCACTTCGTCGGCCCCATCGGCCTACTTGCCTGACTGCTTGTCCAATAGCCTGTCTGTCCCATCCGCTCGTCCAACGAGTGTGACTCTAAAGTTTCTATATCCTTGGACATTCGTGAAGTAGTAGATGCGGACGTTGGATGTCCAAGCTTTCAAACGTCCGTGCAATACTGTTCCTAATACAACTATTTGTACTCCAAGTAAAGCAAAAATAATTTTTAGTTATCTTGTGTGAGCCCTCAATTTGTCACCAGGGGCTCATTTTTTATTTTTTTTTTGAATTTTACCATTTTAATAGCACTTTATTATACAAAAAACCCTAACAAAAGTGTAGAACCTAAATATGAATGTCACATTCCAATGTAGTATTTGGTTTAGTTTGAGTATGTTATAGCTAGAATGGCCCAACTTTGAGTTGTAAATAGGTTAGAACCTAACTAATCGTGGCAAATGGGTCAATTAGGAGTGATGGGTGTATCAGGCTCAAAAACCCACATGGGATGGACATCTCTAAGTGAGATTTGGTCGAGAGAACCTTAGTGAGGCATAGGAGTCAATTCCCGAAGATAGATTCTAGTTTCCCCATTCCATCGACAAAATAGTAGAACCCCAAATTGTTGACTTGTAGATGTTGAAAATACCAAGGCGAGACCATGGAGGAATCTGAGGTCCAAGGAGGGTGGTTTGGGGTTAAACCCATGCCATGGAACCAATGGCGAAGTTGGTTTGCCAAGATTCCCCCCGGTGTGGAAGATTCCCTGACCACCAATAATTAAATGAGGGGGTGGAAATTGTTCCCTTTGGGCCGATGTGTAGAGTAAAAATATGAGCCTACACATATGTCGTGGGATACCATGGGAGGTTCCATGAAAAGTTTCGGAATTTTCTGATAGACAGAAGATGTTTGTTTGGACGGTCAACTCCCCAAATTTGTGATGGGAAATTCATGGAAATTCCCCATGTGGTGGTAAATTCCCACTAAAAATTATCATAGCATCATTTATGTTAATAAGCTTCCCCGACAAGTTTCATGACATTCCGATAGTCAGAAGTATCCGAACCTACAACATTCCCTGACAATTAACGGAAATTAAAGTCCATGGTAGGTTTGACCATCAAAACGGGAACATACGAAAGCGGAATGGAGTGCAAGATAGGTCTTTTTTCACTCCCCCGTACCTACCTAGGAGCCAAGGCTAGTTATTTTTGTTGGAAAAGTCAACCCCCTAAAGTTGAAAATTTCCCGGTTTTTGGCATTAAGTTGGTGCTAGGTTTTGTTCTGATTTTGAAGATAGAAAAGGGGGAGGGGGTCTACCGAGACTAAAAATGGCCTTCTGAAGCCAATGGTGCAATCCGTTTGTGATTTGGAGTAAATCTCCAAAAGTTAGCTTAGGACGAAAACGTTGAGTTTTGGATGAAAATCCAAGAAGATAAGGTTAACTTAGATGAACAAGGAGAGTTGGGTGCCCAGGAAAGAGTATAAAAGGTTACCCGTTCTCCTCTCTCACCACCCCCTTTTTTGTGTAATTGGGTCCATTGGGTCCAATAGATGTTGGAATTGTAGCATTTTAGCCACAAAGCTTGCAACAATATTTTTTGGGCACTTTTGGCCATTGTTGTTGTTTTAGGAGCTTACAAGGTCTTTTGTGTGTTCCTTGCCTTTCTTTTTGGTTGAGCGTGGTACTCACCCCTTCAAGCTTGAGCTTGGAAGTTTTTACTAACTTACAAGGTTGCTAGAGCGAGGGTGCTTACTTTTGACAGACCCTTTCTGGTCACTCTCCTTGTGGTTTTGGTGTACTAACCCGAAAGCAACCCCCTATATGATTGGTGGTGCCACTTTGGGGGGCCTTTAGTTCAAGTTATTGATGTTACTAACCCGTATTGCTAGCCCTTGAGTGTCCAAGGTCCTTTTCTTGTTGTTGTCCTCGTCCCCAACCGTAACATGTCATCCCTTGGTTGAGAGGTGCGAGGGTGTGAGGGTAGTAGGTCCCGCCCATACGGCGGAGCTTTGAACCCATAGGGTAGAAGGGTTCTTGTAGTGGGTGAAATACTGGAGAGGTGGCAAAGCTTTGAATCCCTTAGGGGTAAAAAGTCTTAGTAGTGTGTTAAAAGGGGGGATGACGGTGAAGCTTTGAATCCCCTAGGGGTAAAAAATATTAGCAATGTGTTAAAACTCATGGGAAACCCGTGAGATCATGTAGCCCCTCTCCCCACAAGGTTTAGTTCCCAAAATGTGTTGGGAACAAACCAAGGTTTAGGCCCCAAAAGAATAGAAGTCGAAGTCGAAGTTGAGGGTAGAAGGCAATTAGAGAAAAATCAAGTGAGGGTGGGCCTCCACAAGTCCAGTTTACACCTACAATCCACGGGCATGGCATGTCCCAACCCCCCCTAGCATTCGCAAAAGATTAGCAACCGGTCAAACCAACTAGCCTAGTCCAAAATCCACCCCCTCAAGATTTTGATACCTGGGAGGCCAAACCCGGGCATTAGGCAAGGTCAAGTACTGCACCAGTGGTACCCCCAAGATTTACTAGAGAGTCGAGGTCCGCCACCAGGGCGTCTGGGAAGTCGGGGTGCCGTACCAAGGGTACTGGAGAATTGGGATGAAAGGAAAGAAACAAGGGAGTCGGGGTGAGAGGAAAGAAAACAGGGGCTATCTAAGGTGAGAGGAAAAAAAAGCAGGGGCTACCAAGAAGAAGGAGAAGAAGAAGGAAAAAGGGGACTGTAATCAAGATAGAAAAAGGAAGGAGGTAGACCACGAACTCCGCCACACTAAGCAACCGTTGGGGCAGTGAATCCAACTCCCCGTCTCCCATAAACCACCTTCGACGCAATGAGCAACTGGCCACGAGAATGAGAAGGTGACAAGAGAGAAGGACAATTTGAAGGTTTAGAGTGGAGGTAGATAAGGTAGGAGGAGATAATTCTCAAGGCTCCCTTAAGCCCTTGGATTAGAAGTAGGTAATCACCCTAAGATTAAGTTTGAGACGTAAGTGTAGGACATAAGAAGTAGGATGTAAGAAGTAACTCAACTTGGTGGAGGAGATAACACGTACTTAGGATTATCTTAGTAGGAAGATTGGGGTTAGTTGGGCCACCTTAGAGTGTGGGAGAAAAGAAAGAAGGGAGGAATAAAGAAATAGGGAGAGTAATCAAGAGTTAAATCCTTGTACCAATTTATTTCATGATTAGAATGGTGGTTCGTTGTCTCACAGCACGGGAGTTCATGGCGGAGGAGGTAGAGCTTCTGGGTGGCGTGATCAATGGCTCAAGTTCCGAGGTATGAGTGAGACCTCTCCAAACTTTCCCTAGGGCTTTAACTAGAGTTTAGTAGCTTGGGCCGAGGCCTAACCCTAAGACAGACCCTCAGGACCTTAGGTCAGGTCATTTCTAGGGGCATAAGCTTAGAGAAGAAGGTCGTGGCTTTCCAAAACCCTAAAGCACGCCCAAATCGGGTGAAAATTGAGAAAGTTAGGGCCAAATGAAGTTTAGGATCAAGTTGGATGAAGAATAGCTATACTCCAGGTTAGACAAGGAATTAAACACATTAGAAGGAGGTTCCCACCTAGGGTCCAGGGCCGAAGAAAAAAGTCAATTCTTAGTCGTAGGTTAGGAGAAATTAGCGGATGAAGTTTGAATAAGGCTTGGATGAAAATTCAGTAGAAATCCCTGATCAGGGTCCAATTCTAGATCTGTGTAGGGGAAATCCTTGTGAACCATCCCCCAAAATTTCGGATCTTTTTGAATTGGGGAGCTAGGTGTAATTGATGGATGAAGTTTGAAGAACGAGTAGCGGTCAAACTTCATCCAACCATAACCTTGGCTAGGAAGGTCGAATTTGGTCGAGTCTTATATTTTTAGAAATTGCACGAGATGAACTAGAGGGTTCTTAGGATAGTTTTGCCCTGGGTTTGGTCCCACCCAAATCATCCTACGGACCTTCCATTTGGTTAACCCAAAACATTGGAAGTAGTTTAAGTGAATCTTGCAATTGGGGGTCACTTAGGCACTTAGTAAAAAGATCCATTGCTTGGAAGGCACAGTGGACCACGCTTAGACACCCCAAAGTAGAAGTCACTTAGTCGAAACCCATAACCTAGTTGTGTTCACGAATTACCAAGGGTGGGTAATTTGGCACTCACATCTTGTCATTTGGAAGTTAAAACCAATTCATTACATAATTATCTAATTACTTATTTCACATACAGGAAGGATTTGTTAGTATAATTTATAGATAAATTTCAATGCCTTGGATTCATTTCTAGGGGTACATTACTGTTACCAACCCTATTCCATATACAAAATCGATCAATGAAGACACTTGATGCTATATTAATATAGTCAAAAACTATTGTAATGGATTTGTTTTGGTCAATAATTAACATAACAATACTAGATTCAATGATTTATATATTATTTTTCACCTTTTTTTTATTAATGAATGTATATATTTTATTGTTTCGTTGTAGTTCTCGACGTCTACCTTGGTGTTCAAGATGCCTTATTTTTTTACCTTGGCAGATTCCATTTGAAGGACTACTTTCCACATTAATAAAACATGGTTATGGAATTATTTTTTTTAAATTTTTGTCCCAAGAGTTCTATCATGTACTATCTCATAAGGTTTAGAGGTTTGCAATGCTCTCCATGTTCTTTTCAATTGTAGAAAAGCAATTGAACTCCTTTAAAGGAGCTTCTTCTATAAAGTGATTACTAGGTTTTTTTTGGCTTGGTGCTTGTGTAAGAAGTTGCAAATGTGAGATTGATATATTTAAATACTCTCACAAACATATTCAAAAGTGGGCATAGTCTTTCAGTTAGTCTTTTCATAACTCATTGGATTAAGGATTCTCAAGCTATTGTTACTCAAATTTTAAGACTAGATTAGAGATTTTAAAGTTGCGGAAACTCAATTTCAAAGTCACAATTATAGAGACAAGCCTCACACTCCTCCAACATTGTTTACCTTGGCGTTCTTTCTAAGACAACTTACCTCAACTTATAACCATAAGCATTGAAGATACATGTTCCAACTATTGTTGAAGTTTGGGAGAACACGTTCAGCTTGACAAGGAGGTAAGTGATGAGCCTCACAATTCTGTCCTACTTCATGTATTATTCACCTAGAAGCTCTTGTGATTCAAAGTGGAATGAATATTGTCTTTTAGGTGTTTCTTTCAACATGATCAAATTGGACAAAGTACACCAATGAGCAATGAACTATAGATGAGTAGTTGCTAGAGTGTTAGGAGTTTGAAGAGGAAAATATTCAAGTAAGGTTAACAACATCTTCATTTCTCAATGAAACCACAGTAGTAGCTTCAATACATCCTTTTTAAAATTCATTTTGTATTGACATTTTTAGAACACAACTTCGCTATCGGTATCAGACAATATAACTTCTAGTTGCTCTTTTGTGCTGCAAGAAGACTTGCAAATTGAGGAGGTTGCTTCTTAAAAACTCAAGGAATACAGATGGACAATAGAGGAAGGTAAAGATACTTACTTAAAATCTCTATGCCTCCAAAAAAATCATGATAACAACTTCTTCCATGAGTAGTAGCTTGGATGTTTAACATAAATGCTCACAGATTTGTACTTTTGTATGAAGTCCTCAAACACTACTTTGCAAACGAATTTTGACTATTTGGTCCGGTTCAATCTTCTTGACTACCTGCCTAACTATTGTCCTTTTTTGAATACAAATTCTATGCACACAAATGAATCAGATTCACTGTAGATTCTCTAGAGAATGAGGAAATCAGATTCTCCAAAATTAGATTCACAACACTGGCTCTGACAATGAGAATGTTGAATTGAACCAAAAAATCACAGAAACAACAAAATCAAAGTATGCTTGAATCTTACTAGGTGTCTTGACAACAATTTTAGAGAAAAAGAAAAAGATGTAATAGAAGAAGGAGATCTTACTCAGGAGCTCAAGGATAGCCTAGAACTTGCCAGACAAAAATCCTTGAAGTAACTAAGGGAAATTTGCTCTGATGTCGTCAGATTATAATTTGCACCCTTTGTTGGGGCTCTAGTAACACCTTACAACTCCAAACAACCTTTAGAGCCCTTCATAGCTTGTAGGATTCAACACGCTTGTAGGACTCAATTCTAGTATCACTTGAGTCTAAACTAAATAACACTACTCATGCCACGCACCCATGACATTAGTTTTCATTTTCAACTTGTATTGCTAAGTCCCAGTCCCTAGGACTACTAGTGTATACTCCACTCATGACACCTAGCATGTCACTTGGTAACATGAGGTGGAACTTCCATCTTACTATGTTAGGATTCATCATGGCACTACTCACCATGGTCATAACTGCCCTTGATTGTCACCCTACTTCATACTAGGCCAATTGCGTATTTGCTACTTTCACACCAATAATAATTGGGACTCACAACTTCGAATACATTGCCAATGGCCTAGCAAGGAGCGGGACTCCATTGAACTGGTGCCCAAGACACCCACACAAGTGTCCCATGGAGCCTTGAAGCCGGTGGTAAAGTTGCATCACCAACCATGAGTTACCAGGACTCACCAAGGTTCTAAGAGGGAATGAGGAGTGAGACCAACCCCTCTTATAATACTTTTTGTGGAATTTTTCAAACCCACCCTTGTGGGTCAAAGGTACTCCCCAATTCCCCTTGGGTTTTGGAAGACCACTCATTTCCAACCAAAATCGTGAAGTTCCAACTCCGTTTGAATTCTTGGACTTCTAATGGCGTAACTTTGCGATTAGGGCTCCAAATCCCATATTCAATCCCATTGTGGATATTTACGCAACATGTAGATGCCCATGGACTACTCACTTGTCCCATTTGGACAAGTTCTCACAAAATTATGACCCTCCAAAGATTCAGGTTTATTAGGAGTAGCATCACACCTTCACCATGGCCCTTCTCTTGGCCATAACTTCTAGATCATATCTTAGAACCTTGTAATTCTTAGCATTCTATCTTCCTTGTCTTCTTAGCTTTCCAATGATATGCTACATGCCATACTTTGTTGAGGGATTCTTTGCGAATCCCTCGCTCCTAGCCTTTGAGTGTCTTGGAGCCACTAGGACCCCCCCAACTTTGAACGGCCATAACTTCTAGCCTACTAGTCCAAATCATGCGTTCCTTAGACGGTTAGAAGCTTCTTCTCAAGAGCTTTCCAAAAATGTATGACATGTTACTATGCTCTTCTTATCTAGGGCGCTATTGCGCCTTATTTTTTGGGAGTCTCTCCCTTCTTAGCATATTGCAAGGCTTGGGAAGTCATCCCCAATGTCCCCCTTGCTCACTAAGGCACTTCAGGCACCCCAAGGAGATAGGAGCGTGACATCCCTCTTGCTATAGCATTGACAAAGAAATTTCAATTCCAGAATCAAGTGATGTTGATTGGACAAAACACCGTGTGGAGCTTAGGGGACACTAAGGGTGAGATAACCAACTGTATAAAGGCAACGCGGGTGTAAAGAATTTTGTGGAGATTAGCATTATCAATAAGAGAAAAAACTAAGTAAGCACACATACCTACTTTCCAAAATTATCATTGTCCATTCATTGAATGAGATGAGCTCCATCTACCACTTCGGACAAATTAAAAAAAGAAGCGTGACCTTCTGACGCAAATTGAAATGTAAATAGTGTTATCTAGAGCCTTGATGAACAATGACCCTTTGTAAGTGTAGAGGGTCATTGTTCATTAGAAGTCCTCATTTTTTCTTGTGTCATCTAATCTAGTAGGACAAGCACAGTGAACTAAGACTTATGAAGCAATGTCGGCAACAAGAAAAGGGTTTAGGTTGGTTACCTCTCAGTCTTTCGCAATCTAGCAACAATGACTCCTCGGTAGATGCTCCGCACGCCTTGATTCCAATCCCTCCTTGTGTTTTGAATCCAATGATGAATCATGTATTGAAGGATGTCTGAGCACAAAGAATGAGCTGCGAGACGGCCAACTCCATCCAACGATTATGATTTCTAATTCTAATTCAAATCCTCAACCCTCATGAATAGAAGAAATTTTTGTACGCACTAGATTGCTCTTGATGTTGCTCCTATTCCACACTAGGAAGTCCCCCTTCACTTGTAGTTAGCGACAAGAAATTTGCCACACCATATGTTGTAGCACAAGAAAGTCAGGTTGCTTCTCTAGGACGGAAATGATCCTAAAGTGTCCCATTTATTGTTCCCATAGAGATTTAGTTGGTGGAATACTTATTGTCTGAAAAAGAAGGAATTGGTTACCACAACAAAATAAACCCAATAAAACCTACTCAAATCCGGCTAAAGATCCTAACTTAACTACTCTATTCTATCCCAATCCTAATTCTTCACTTTCTCCCATCCTCACACTACCTACAATCTACTTACGGTTAAAACCCGAATTGGAAGTTGGGTAGGTAATTCAACTTTCTAGTATTCTAGTTTCCTGATAATCGGAATCGGAATCGGGGTTTACCTCTAAATCAAGAGGGATCTACATATTGGAATTAAAACAGGGAGCTTAAGACCTACCCTTTGAGTTTTAAAGTGACATGTGTTCCACTATAAAATAAAAAGAAAGAAACATCACCAAAATCTACCTCCAACCAAACTTTCCTTCACAACAAAACTGGATAGCAATCGGGATCAGCAGGTCATGCAAAGAACCTTTAGCTGAAATACTAACTCATTCTACAACAACGGCCTATTGGTTTAATCTAGATCCCTATGAGAAATCGAGATGGATGAATTAGGAAGTTGTCACCTTCCCTTTGTGATTCCGGTTAACGTTGAATCTATCAACCAAGAAACGGAAGCTATTCTGGAACAATCAACGGTTGTACTTCAGACATAACTGGGACTATCAACACTAAAGGAAAACACGAACCGATCACACTTGAGATCAGGAAAACACCCCTATACGTAGTCTCACTTCCATAGAATCTAAATACTTCAAATATCTGGGCACACTCTCTCCTTACTTATTTCTGCAATTTCTACAAAACATACATCAATGGGGTCAACCATTAAAGTACACATTGCTACCTCAAACGTGAATCAGAAAATGCTGACTTGAATTGCACAATGCTAGGATGGCAAAGTTTGGAAATGCACACTAACTAATTGAAATCTAATACCTAAATAGTTTACAACCCAAGGGAATCTACAGCCCTAAGGGAAATTACAATCAAGTACAAGGGAATGACACGTGTCATTGGCCTTATCCTACCTTGAGTTGGCTTCCACTAAAGTCCAAAACTGCTTGTAAAAAGTGGATCTCAAATCTGAAAAATCTGGATCTAGGGAGTTCAAAATTCCCTTTTTACCTAAAAGCTACTAGGGAAGTACTTCCCACCAAAAACTTCGATTTTCAGCTGCTACAGCCTATTTACTTTATCCTAATCCTAATTTCTTGGCGGCTTTCCTAGAGTTGTGTTTAGTGTGGGGAAGCTCCTCTTCGCCAGATGTTTTCGGGTAGAAAAGAAGATTGCCTTGCATTTCTTGGCCTAGGAGGACCAGGGTTGCTAGCACGCGAGCCTGAGAGCGTGAGCTTGTGAGCCTATGAGCCTGTGAGTGGGAAAAAATTTGAAGAAAAAAAGGGTGATGGACCTATGACCGTGGGTGTACAAAATTTTAAATTTTGGGAAACATTAGTTAATTTTGTCCAAATTTTAAGTGACTTACATATTAAAAAAAATATGTACCAACATTTGAATTTGTTAGAGTCACATTTTATATATTTTATAGCCCCCCTCCACATACCACATATTTCACACCTTTTTATTTACAATAAGACACTCAATTTTTTTAGTTAAGGGTTTGGTGGGTGTGAATCAATTTCTCCTTTTTACACCCTATTTTTTGGGTAAGACACTTTTGGTGGTGTGAATATATTTTTTTGTTTCACACCCATTTTTTTTGAAGATTTAGATATTTTGGGTTGTGTGAATATACTATTTTTGACACCCTATTATTTTTATGAAGAAACTTTGGGTAGTGTGATTTTTTTTTTTTACACCCTATTTTTTTGGTTAAGGCACTTTGGTGTGTTAATGTTTTTTGGTATGCAAGGATTCCAACACCTGGGCTTTTTACTTTGCATGAATTTCTTTTTCACACCCTATTTTTTTTGTTAAAACAATTTCATTAGTGTGGACCTTTCTTTTTAACATCTTATAATATTTAAAAGACACTTCTATGGATGTGAACTTATTTTTCATTTTCACACCCTATTTTTTTGGATAGACAATTTGGTTGGTGTGAACATACTATTCTCCACACCCTATTATTTTTATGAAGACACTTTGGTTGGGTTAGGGTTTAGGGTTTAGGGTTTAGGGTACACCCTATACTTTTTAAGTTGGGACACTTTAATTTGCATACAATTAAAGGAATCTCAAGCAATGGAAGAATGGAAAGAGAAATAAATATCATCCATCCAACTATCCAAGATGTAGCCATAAAACACACAAATCCAATCATAATGAAAATGAACATATAATAGTTTGACTCATGAGATACGTCAATCTCATAAGTTTAGGGTGCACTGGACTCTGTCACAGAATCCTCATTGATAGAGGAATCTGATGTCTCTCTACCCTCGGATGCCGATTCATCTATGAACTCCAGAACGTTGAAAGCATATGTTTGTTTATGGGGTTTAGGTTTAGAGCAACCGAACTCCGCAAATGTCGATGCCATTTTCTTGGCATACACCAGAAGATCAAATGACTTCTCTGGACTCAAGAGAAGTCTTCGCTTCTTCATCACTGCATCTGTTGACATCAACCCCTTGGCACTGCAAACAAAAATGATTAATTGTTAGATTCATTAGAGATTAGAAATACCATACACACAAAGCTTTCACAAATCTTTAAACTTACTTACTAGGTCTATCCCTCCGAATAAACTTCCGAGGTACCACGTTCATGGCATCTGGATCTTGTGATTTTGGAATCGTAGTTGGTGGAT
Source organism: Straminergon stramineum (assembly GCA_963920665.1). Lineage (NCBI taxonomy): Eukaryota > Viridiplantae > Streptophyta > Bryopsida > Hypnales > Calliergonaceae > Straminergon > Straminergon stramineum. The sequence continues at coordinate 15,846,814 of OY987272.1, forward strand.
CATTGACTTCAACTGCCACCACAGTAGGAGTTGGCTTTTGCATGGGCAAAAGAAGGGCTTTAAAAATTTCTTCATCCTCCTCCAAAGCCACGATGTGGCGCCCTGTCCCACAACATGCCATAATAGAAGCACCTGTGATGAATAACAAACAATTTATTACTTGAATGATTTTATAATACATATTTGAATTTAATTGCTCGATTCTTGGATTCAAAACATACCTGTAGATGCTGTACAATCTAGAACCAAATCCCCTTCTTCAGTTGTCCCCTCAATGATGAATTGGTAAAATCTTGCATCTTTCTCTCGAGCCCCTCGCCACGGCAATGATGTTGCCTCATTCATCAACATGGTCTCCTCTATGGTGTAGTTGATCAAAATGTCGTCTCGTCTAATGTCCACTTTTGCCTTTAGCATTGATGGTGACTGCTTGAAAGTGAAATTTGATTTTCCTCTCTTGCCAAGGTCTTTCACCAAGAGGGTGATGGCAAACTTTAAAGTCTGTAAGAATGGGAACCATATACACATTAGATATAAATGAACAGAAACAGACAATGTCAAATGCCCAATAAATTGTGAATAAGTGCAAAAAAATTTACCGTAGTGGTCTTGTCCAAAGCCGAGGTCAAGTGCACACGATTCATACCCATCCACTCCTTCTTCTTCACAAATGTGGGGTACGACTCACATAATCCGGTAATGACGCCCTTTGCATTGGTGCTCCACGAATGAAAAATAACTATGCAACCATGGTCTTGCAAATGCTTCTCTGCAAAAAAAATGCCATTGCTATAGCCTCATACTCTATGTCTGAGTTCCATGTAGGCATGTGAGTTGCCGGGAAAGACACCCTTGGTATGGGTAGATTTTCTTGACAGTCAAAGAGAATGAGGTCCACTGATGGATGATGGGTGACTTTATTGTCATACACACGAGCCTTCCCAGTCGACATCTGCAAACAAATTGTATTTCAAATAATAAATACTTCAGAAAGAAAATATTCATGTTATTTCATAGTATTTCAATTTGAGTATTATGAACAAAATCCTTTTACCTTCTTAAGGAAGTCCGTAACCTTTGTATAATAATTTGGTCCATCGATTTTCTCATTGTCCATAACGTCCACAATGGAGATGTTGAGGATCAATTCCTCCGAATTCACCTCCTCACTGTCGTCAAGGACTATTACTTGGGTACCTTGAGTGACAATATCTTCCGTGAACTCTGCAAGAACCGCCTTCCTCTTCAAACCACTCTGAGTTCTGATTTGCATTTGAGAACTTTGATCCACTGTAGAAGTCGCTGGAACGTGGTCCACGGCTTCAACCTTCTTCTTGCCCTTCCCCTTGCCCTTCCCCTCCTTCTCCGCCTCCTTCTCCTTCTCCGCCAACTTTGCCAAACGCTCTGCTTCTTTCTTTTCCTTGTTTGCTCGAACTTCTTGTTCCTTGCCCTCTTTCTTCTTGTAAGCAACAATCCTCCTTGCAATGGCCCTCTTTTTCTGAGTGTCCGTGAGGTCAACAAACTCTGGTACATCTAAATCAATAACTCCAAGTCCATCAAAGGACTTTCTAAACTCTGCCTCCGACGGATGAGTGAATGTTTGTGGACAATCCAAGTACCACCCTCCACCAGTCAAATGGGCTGTGGTAAATGTTTGAAGCTGACTTGGAGTGTACATGCACTTTGACGCACTCCGGTCCAACCAAGTAGACAAGAATGGAGGAAGATCCTCCCGAGCAATAGCATTCTTTGCTAGAAACTCATGCTTGAAGTAACTGCCAATTACAAAAGAACAAGAAAGTCTTAAATTAGAAAGTGCAATATAAATAAATCTACATTTCAAATTATATCAAATGAAGATGTAATGCTACAAAAGTGAACATTCATAAAGGACCTTCTAACAATGAGAAGTGTCATTGTAGAATGACTCCAAACAATCATGATCACCAGATGTTAATCAATTTTGAAATTGATGGTATAACCAATAGTTGTGGTAGGGAGAAGTACCTCCAAGAGAGCTGTCGGATCCGACAGTTCTTTTTGGAGTTCCTTACGTTACCCCAACTTTCAGTTTAAGGTAGAAAATTTGAAAAGTACTTTATGCTTTGATGAATTGTAAGAGTGATGTTTTACAAGTTCTGTAGGGCTCATTTTATATGCAATTCATCTCTAAAAATGAAGCAAATTAAAATAAATCAAATACTCACCGAAAAATAACCCTTTTCACTACTAGGTCTGATCCATCATAGCTCATAAAGTAATCAGATTTTTTGAAAGCATTGGCTCCTTTGAGAACATGGCCAAAACCTTGCTTCCAAATCTTCCTCCTCCACCCTTCAATGTACTCTGGTAGAGTCTCCGGCTCAAGCGGGGCGGCCATGTTAATGTTGATGTTGTCTTTCTTTATCACATTGTCAAAGTACTCCACAGCAACTTCCTCAATCTGCAAAAAAAACTCAATAATTCACTTCTACATTGTTTGGAAGGCAATAGAAAGCATGTATTGTGACAATAGATTACAAAAATCACACATACTTTACATATGATTCATGAATTTAGAGAATACTCACCCCTGCCCACCAAACGCACTTGTTGAGGAAGGGCAACAACTTTTCTTCAGAAACAGGCTTGGGTGGAAACCGCCTAGCATCTCGGGAAGGCATGGAGGAGTTCCACCATTTCAAAAACTTCGTCTTCTGCAAGGCTGAAGTATTGCATGTGGCAATGAATTGTAGTTTTTCAAGGGTCATCTCCGATACCTCATTAGTGGTCCAATGCTTTTCAATCTACAAAATGCAATGCAAAGTATTTTTTTTAGTTATTATAAATTTTTAAGGCCAATGAACATCAAAGGCGAAAAACAAAATATAATTAAAAAATGTAATGTACCTCTTGAAGAAAAGTCGGACCATGTATAGGATTTGCCACTGCCAACAACTTCCCCATTTTTGCAATCAACTTCGTAGCCTTGTCTTTTGCTCCAACTCTCATTGCATTTGCAAGCCCTTGATCGCTCTTTTCATCAAAAGGTGTCACCTCAGTGTAGACACGTACGGCAGCATCAGCTGCTTGTGCTATCTCTTGCTGCAAAACTCCAACAACATTTAAATTACCTGAACCTCTATAAACGAATTATGTAGGCACCAAGAACATTTGAAACAATAAAGATAAATTAAGTTTAAACAACAAAAATTCTCACCCGAAAAACAAAAGCTGTGAACACTTCAATCGGCATTGAATACCAATGCTTTCTCCCAGACTATACAACACAATGTTTCTTCTTTGAGGGCCTTAACATGTCAATAAATCGCTCCAATGGAAGAAGCCCATACTTTTGCACACGGTAAAGAGTGTGCACCAAGTTGGTCTTCACATGAGAGTCCTCCGTAGATCTAAAATGTTTTGAAGAATATGGATTAGTACCAAAGATGCTTGATTAAAATTAAATCTTAAAAATTAAGGGGAGGAAAAAGAAAACGTAAAGTAGAAATCAAAGCCTTCACTGTCACTCACTTGTTGATGTCATGCATCATTTGCATGACCAATTCAATTTTCCCTTTTGTTTCCAAAATGATGGAGTCAACTACTATGTGCCATTTTGGGTGTGACATGTATAGCCTTCCAATGTGATTCATCCACGCTTGAAGCCGGTGATTTCCGTCGCACACAAAAAACTTCAAGTTCCTCATGAACTTCAATTCCAGCACCAAATTGACATAGGCATTGAAGTTGTCTTTTTTTTCCTTCCACAATGGATCCCATGTGTTTATCTCCTCTTCGATGAATATAAAACTCTCCCCAGACTCATTTGTTGTGGAAACATAGAAGATCGTTGCTCCTTCACGATATCCGATAGCGAACTCCCTCTCCAATTTGTCGACGTCAGAAGAAAGAGTAGGTCTGACCATTGGCATTGCTACCAATCTACAGAGTGGAATATTCAGTCGTGAATATTTTTTAGGCTTCATCCTCAAACTTGCAATGGTTGCCACAGAGTCAACCTTCTGCAATCAACGGAGCTCATCTTCCAATAACTCCTTCTCCTCCTCACCATCGTCAATGTCCTCTATCTCAAAGTTTTCATCTTCTTCCCCGCCAATGTCAGGTTGCATTGTCTCGTCAGTACCCGGTGTATGTGTAGGCTCCTTTTCTTGTGTACAAGGAATAGATGACTCCTCCATCTTCAAACACAAACAGAACCTTCAAATTTATTGAAACTTCAATATAAAATGTGAATAAAATAAGCAATGTATATTCTTTAGTTACAATCATTCATTTCACTACAATGACAAAAAAACTCTACTAAACATGACATACATAGATGGCACAATCGTTGAAGTGAAAGTTCAAACTCTACTAAAGTAGAGTTTTCATTAAAATTCAATCAATATCTACACTTTCATCTGAGTCTGAACTGAGATGAATGATAACCACTTCGTGATTGTTTAATTGTGCACTACATACACAATCACAATACTCTTGAACCTGAGGGCTAGAAACGGACATTGAAGAATGGCATTTAGAATTGTACTTTGAACTAGATCTCTCCTGTGAGAACATATTTTTTGTTCTTTTTCATTGACCACTATAGTGACTGAGCTGTGGCTGCTCATAATTATCAGCAGCATGGTCACAAGCGTCCATAATGTCGTTGAAGCTTACTAGGTCTTTCTCCTCCACTGGCAAGTTTAGGGTCAAGTTGTCATTTCTGGGCATGGGAGTCAATGGCACCATTTCATTTGCAACATGTTGAACCTCCGCCATCACACTTGGCACGGCTAATGATGAAGCTTGCTCAAAATGCTCATTGCTTGTCACAATCTACACATGTAAGAACTAATATGTAAGCAATTCAAATATCATGTGTGAATGACATGGATTATAGTAAAGGTTGAACTTGAAATATTTGTGTCTCAATACAATGAGCATGAGTGAATATAGAGGAACTAAATATTACATGCCAATAAAATTACTTTTTCAAAACAAATAATCTTAAACATATATAGATGACTTGTAGTAGATACATGAAAAACAAAGTATAGTTCAAGCTACCAAAATCTCTAAGTCATGCTACAAAGGCTTAAACTCTTAAACACATATATAAGTCATTCCAATTCAAGTAATCTTGTCATGACCATGAAACATTAGTCATTTCATGTACCTACAATGCCCCCAACAATTGTTGTTCTCCGCATCAAATTCAAAATTCTACAACAAATTTAATTGAGATCACTCACTTATTGCACAACTAAATTACCATGCCAGTCTTAGGATACCTTTAATATGAATATCAATGAGGGTTTATAGTGACATCATCTTCTAGTTAATTAGTCCAACATGAAAAAAGCCTCAATATCCCAATCATTTTCCAAAACTCCAATACAAACTTCACTAAGCTACTAGTCACAATATTTTGATGTCCTTCAAGTATGAATCACTTAAAATTATATGATCCAAGGTATACATTAATTCCCTCTCCTAAAAAGACAAAGAGTAGTGCTAGTTTTCTTAGTAGCTTTGACTAGCTCTCAAATTCAATGATCTGATAGATTCTAAGGTAATTTCCTCAAACATAGTATTGTAATCCAAAATGATTCTAGACTATGTCACATGAACTATTTGAACAACAAGGGTCAAAAACATTTCTAAGTATTCTTGTTGCGAGTGTCGAGGATCAATGCAAAAAAACTTAAATAACCACGTTTTCAAATCCTATCCTTTGATACTGAATTTACGCCCAAGATCTAACAAATTACAATTTCATTGCAATGGATGAAGGCATCCCCAGAATACATGGTTGGAATGAGACATCTAGAGATTTTCGTCGATACTCTCAGAAGAGAAAAACCGTTTTTGGGGGTAGTGGGAGCTACCCCTAAAACCACCGTCGGATCCGACGATGGTTTTGGAGATAGCTCCCACTACCTCCAAAAACGGTCATTTTCTAATGACAATCACGAATTCATTCAGGTTTTCAACTGGAATCACGTATATAAGGAAGATTGTTTCCACGCCAATTGCCTTTTCAAATAATGCCTCCCAAATTTCGTTTGAACAAGCGTTGCTTGAGGGCTCCACCAATCTATTCATGATTTTTAGTGATACATTAGGAAGCGCATGCAGGGTTGCATAAATGAAAGAATGAAAGGCCGGTAGTATAATGCCACAGACAACACAATTGGCTGCCTTGAAATGACCCTGAAAATTAAGAAAATCAGGTTCGTAATCCTTAGAATTTCCATTACGGTTTTCTAAGGAGACCGATTATGTGGGTAGTGGAGGGTACCCCTGAAAATACTGTCGGATTCGACGGTGGTTTTAGGGGTACCCTCCACTACCCACATAATCGGTTGCGGGAGAGGACGTCAAGCTGATGCGGGAGCATGTTTATGGCTTTAGGTGCGCCAAGCTCCACAGGTGCAATGGAGCGGACCGTGAGGGTTGCATAAGAGCTAAGTTCCCTACCACCACCGCACAGTCGCTCACAGGTAAGGTAATTGAAATCGACACATTAGGAAGAGCATGTAGGGCTATATAAATCAACAAGCGAAAAGCCGAGAGTGTAACACCGAACACAACACAAATGGATGCCTTGAAATGACCCTGGAAGTTAAGAAAATTAGGCTCAGGGTCCCTAGAATTTCCATTAGGGTTCGGTTAGGAAACCGATTATGTGGGTAGTCCAAGGTACCCCTCAAAGTACCGTCGGATCCGACGGTGGTTCGGTCAGTAGCTAGGAGTACTCACATTATCGGTCTCGGGAGAGTGTGTCGAGTGCTTCAGGTGCGCCAAGATCTGTGCGATGGAGCGGACCGTGAGGGCTGTCTACGACTCTACGGGCTAAGCCCCCTGCCACCACCGCACACTCCACCAGGTTTTCGAGTTCCTCTAGCAAAACGATACCCTCCCTCTCATACTGAAATTTAGAATTTTAACAAGAGCTACACGCTCTAGCTGCGCAGCTTCATCCAAGGGACAAATTGCATAGGAGGTCAAGGAAACCTTCAAACGATTATAGTCGAAAGCAACCCTAACCACCGTCCTTCACGTTACTGAAATTTGAAAACTTGACTGGAAATTGAGCTTCAGCATTATAGCTTGAGCGTAGGGAGCAACTTGACAAAGGGCAATGTGTCCTCACGCGCAAACTCCCAGAGGTATGGTACTTGGATTCTCTCAAATTTGCTAGTTTGCGAAGCAAAACACTACCCTCCCTCTCATTCTAAAATTTGGAATTTGAATAGGAGCTATACGCTGCAGCAGCATAGCTTGATCCCAAGGACAAATTATTGAGGAGGTCACGAAAACCACAAACGCACACTTCACCAGGTTTGGTATTCAGAATCTTCAAACAATTTCTGGTCGCAAAGCAAAACAGCGCTCTCCCTCACGTATTGAAATTTGGAATTTGAACAGGACCTGTGCGCATCAGCTGCACAGCTTGATTCCAAGGACGAATTGCTGAAGAGGTCAAGGTAACCCTCAAACACACACTCACCTTTCAGCATCAAATTTCTAATCTTTGAAAACTTCATTTGAAAGCAACCCTAAACGCTGTCCTTCACGTTACTGAAATTTAGAAATTTCACTGGAATTTTAGATCCAGCATCACAACCAGAACGCTGTGAGCAACTAGAGAGGAAGGCAATGTCTCCTCACGCGCACACTCCCACAAGTATGGTTCTTGGATTCGCTTAAATTTTCTAGTTTGCAAAGCAAAACGTTGCACTCCCTGTCATACTAAAATTTGGAATTTAACAGGAGCTACACGCTGCAGCAACGTAGCTTGGGATAGCTTGATCCCAGGGACAAATTGCTGCGGAGATCACTTAAACCTCAAACGCACACTCCAGCAAGTTTGGTATTCAGAATCTTCACAAAATTTCTGGTCGCAAAGCAAAACACCGCTCTCCCTCACATACTGAAATTTGGAATTTGAACAGGACCTATGAGCCTGAGCGCTTCAGCAGCCTAGCTTGATCCCAGGGACAAATTGCTGAATAGATCAAGGTAACCCTCAAGCGCACACTCGCCTTTGAGCAACAAATTTCTAATCTCTGAAAACTTCAGTTTAAAGCAACCCTAAACGCTATCCTTCACGTTACTGAAATTTGGAAATTTCACTGGAATTTCAGATCCAGCATCACAACCTGAACGCTGTGAGCAACTAGAGAAGAGGGCAATGTCTCCTCACGTGCACACTCCCATAGGTATGGTGCTTGGATTCTCTCAAATTTTCTAGTTTGCGGTTTACACGTTGCACTCCCTGTCATACTAAAATTTGGAATTTGAACAGGAGTTATACGCTGCAGCTGCGATGCATGATCCTAGGGCCAAATTGCATAGGAGGTCAAGAAAACTTCAAACGCACACTCCCCCAGGTATGGTATTCGGAATCGTCTAATTTTTTTGTGGTCGCAAAGCAAAACACCGCTCTCCCTCACATACTGAAATTTGGAATTTGAACAGGACCTGTGCGCTTGAGCGCTTGAGCTACCCAGCTTAATCCCAAGGGCAAATTGCTGAGGAGGTCAAGGAAAACTCAAATGCACACTCGCCATTCTGCATCGAAATTTGGAATCCCTCGAATTTCAACTATGAACTTATAGTGGAAAGCTTAAATCGCCGCTCTCCTTCACGTTACTGAAATTTGAAAATGTGACTGGAACCTGAGCTTCAACAACACAGCTTCAACGTAGGGAGCAACTAGACTGGAGGGCAATGACGCCTCAAACACACACTCCCTGGGGTATATTACTTGGATTCTCTCAAATTTTTATATTTGCAAAGTAAAATGTTGCTTTCCCTCACATATTCAAATTTGGAATTTGAACAGGATCTGTATGCTTCAGCTGCCCAACCTGATCCGAGGGACAACTTGAACAGGAGGTCAAGGAAAACTCAAACGCACACTCCCCAGGTATGGTACTTGGAATCTTCCAAATTATGATGGTCGCAAAGAAAACCGCTGCTCTTGCTCACGATATTGAAATTCCGATACAGGAGCTATGCCCTTCAGCTCATAGATGAGCCAAGCAAGAAGTTCGGCCAGAGGTCAGCAACGCCACCAATGCACACTCCCCTCATGTTTGGTATTTCTAATCTTATAGATTTAATTGGGTTTAGAGACTTCGAACCTCTCCCTACCGATATAGACACGCCGATACAAACACAGAGACAGAGTGTTGTAGGTTTTTTCGAAACCTCATCGCTGTGAACACATACGAATCCAGTGACTTCACAGAGAAAGACGACACGGAACAGGGAAGAAATCAAACCTCCTGTTGTTGTTGATGAACAGGTTGCTCTTCTTCGACTTGTGCAACACGCGGCAGCCTCCCATCAACACGACCTTTGCTTCTCGTGGTCCTCTTCATCGTGACTCCAACTTCTTCCTGAAAACAAGTGAGGTACTAGTGAGATGAGCACTAACGAGATCAAGAGAATTTTGCGAAGGATTTTAGTTACTTCTAGGGTCTTCAAATCGATTGGGAGAGGATTAAGAAGCTGCTTTTGATTTGCAGCAAACTTTGCTTTCCAATGAGGTAGGGCCGCTCCGAACCTTTGCTCGGCAGGTTCTGCCATGTTCCGATAAGAGTGGCGGCGGTTGACTTCAGGCACCCTCTTTCTGCGACACCCCTGAATTGCTCATTGCCCAAGGTTTTTTATTTTTGGGTTAAAGCTTAGATCATAAGTGCCCTGTGCCGTTACTGTTGCAGTTCCTTCTTTAGCTTATTTCAATTGCTTTGCAGGATGGAATAAAATACTCTAGCTATTTTCGAGAGGCCAAAGTCTTGAAGGTTGGAATTTGAAATTTCATAGGATACCAAAGAGTTACTTTGCAACCGCTGTTAGTGGCCTTAGGATCTAGTTTTAGTGTTGATGAGCTCCCACATCTTGCTAAGTAGCCAAAATATACTTCTAATTGCGTGGCTCTCATCTGATTTCAAAAGTTCTATATACTTGTCTTTCATGCCCACAGACTCTTCCATATCACTGGTTTATTCTTGGAATCTATTGACTCACTTAAATTTTCACATCCTCCGCCATTTCAGAATGAAAAGGATGTAAATTTGAATTTGGATATCTTACGTATTGTTGGTAAGAACTGTATGCAGTGAATATTATTGAAGTTCCACTTTAATTTTTGGAAGTGTTTATAGCTTTGCTGTAGAATTAGACATTACTACTATATCACAAAATAAAGTGTAGACTTCGCTACTGAGATGGAAGGTGTCTAAGAGTGCATTAAGAATTCGAAGTTCACCAGAATAGTATAGGATTGGCAATAGTGAATCATTTATTAAATAATGTACATGTTAACCCTCAAATTAGGCTAAAGAAGTATTCATTCAACTAACCTTGCTTATGAGTAGTCACAAGTCACATGCACAAAATCTTTTGTTACAAGGGTTTAGAGTTTCATTAAATTTCTTTGTCAAGAATTTTCTACTTTATAACATTTTCCTAATGAATCCTTTCCACTTTTGCCCAGAACTTATATTAATTACAGCATGATATTTGTTGAATTAATTTAAAAGATTCTAGAAGGAAATGGACAATTTCAAGCACTTTTCTAATTTCTGTGGTTTAGGGTTGAAGTCTTTCCTAAATAACATAGTAAATACAGTTGGAATACTTCCAATTAGGATGAAATGGGATGAGTCTATACATAGCTATAACTTGATTAATTTGTCATATGAGTATTTTCAATGTCTGGATAACTAAAAGAACAACGCAATCTCGGAATGGAGTTCTCATTCCTAAGTATGACATACTTGAAATGCATAATTCACCAGTAAAAGTGCTTAAAGAGGGATATATTTAGGACTGTTGTACACTAAGACCTTGATAGTACGTTGTGGACAAACAATCTTCCACCCCCTAGAAATGACATATTTGCATGTATCTGACCCTAAAAGTTTATAACCTGTTCTTTGTATGTTGTTCATAGAACTCTAATGTCAATGAACATATCTGTAAAGTACAAATACAATATACGCCTGAATGTGCAGAATGAAAACAAAATCGCATGTTGGACATCCTAAATCCTACACAATAAAACTCCATTAATTGCCAACTAATTCAAAGTAGACATACGGGATCAAAAGATTCTTACATTTGGGACTCCATCTCCTCCTACAACATTTGGTGTAGCACTTGTATCTTGTGTCATTGCATCTGCTAAATCATTGGTTTGCACTCTAGTAGTCTCTTCTTCGCCCATACCTCCTCCAAAAGAAAGGACCTTCCGAAGGTTTCCGGGTGTCGCTTGACTAGTCTTTGACACAACTTTCTTTCCACAAGTCATCTTAGATCTTCTAAGTACCTTACTAGATGAGAAATATAGAGAGATCTGCCTCTTACGCTTCTTAGTTTGCCCCGGAACAGCTGAAAAACTATGATTGTCTAAGAGCATGAAGTGAGAGAAAAGGAGAACTAAACTATCGCTATAGAATGAGTGTACTCTCTGTCTTGCACAACCTGAAACACACAGCGGTTTGGAGAAGTAGAGAGTACTTATATGCGCTAAAGAAGCCGTCACCAAATAGATTAGACATGTACATCCTTGAATGGATTGATGATAAACGCCCCTATTTTCAAATTTTGAGCCCTAAGGACTGACAAGTTCTTCAATGCATTGCCAATTGTAAAGATCTTGTACCAATGTACTTATATCTACTTCTTTGACGGTGACGGCTCTGTCACTTCTGGTATCTAATTAAAGAAGGTGTGCTAACTTGTATTAAATAGTACCTATGTATGTCATGTGCATGCACTTGGAATTTCCCTGACATAGCCGCCTCCCTAAGCTTAATGCTTTCCTAAATAGTAGTGATAAAAGTTTGTTTTGAAGGCGGCTTGGCAACTACCATGTTAATGGAGAGTAATTGTGGAACTACCTATTCCTTTATTGCTAATTGCTTCCTAGACGGCAGAGGGATTGTGGAGTGTAAAGTACTTAATGAAGATGCAATGGTATGCAACCTCGACCAAGGACGAACTTCTTTCATTTCAATCATTCTTTGAGCGCTTTTCTTCCTACTATCAGTACTATGGCTTGTATTTGTGTCGATGGTCATGACATTCCACTAGTGTTTCCTATAGATGAGGGAGGACGTGCTAGAGTACTAAGACATCTACTTCATGTTCGCTTTGGATTGGTAGAATCCTCTATCTATGTCGAAGAAGAGAAGTAGTCAGAATTAGGAGGAGTGCAATAGTTTGTCCCTATTGTTAGGTCTATGGAAGAAGATGAACAGTGTTGGTACCTTTCATGTGGAAATTATAGAGCTTTCGGACTTCCTCTATCTATGCTAGCTGCGTCAACTGAGATCTTAAGTCGTCATTTAGATACATCCATTGTGGATATGCCATATATCACTCACAGTATATCATATACTCCACCTCGTGAAGTGTTTTCGGTCCTTCCTAATACTGCAGTTCTCCAAGCAGTGAAAATTGAGAAAGTAGATCCTGTCATAGAGTTGTCTAGCGAATCGGAAGGAGAATTCTCTGACTCAATGCTTGAGAAGCAAACACGTTGTGTGCAGTCCACATCAGTGGAGAAGGTTTCATTGAACTTAGGGGTGAGCACCCCATCGAGTAGTCCAGCCCAATCTCTATTGTCTCGTCCTCCGTTGCATCCCAATAGAGTTGACGCCATGAGTATAATGGATTGTTTGAGGAGACTAGGTACTATGCACCACTCTAGGAATGAATTGTCAACTCTAAATTTGAACAATATGGAGCACCATCGTGTGAACTTTCTTCCACCTATCTTCAATGGGGATGTCATCTTCGAATTGCCTCCATGTCACTCCTCTTTGTCTTCGTCATCAACGAGGAACTTAGAAGGAATGGATAGGCGATATGATGGACACCTTTGGTGCAAGTTGGTGATGACAAACATTCACAACTCTGACAGTCTGAAGTTTTGTAAGTCATATTGTGTTGGTCACCTTGTTTGCGGAAATTTAGACTGTGATTACCTGAAGAGGGCTTCGAAACGCAATGAAACTGAATGGACCGGGTACAAAACCTTTCCTTTTGCAATAGGGGTCAGTCCTCCCAAAGATTGTACTCTAGTTTGCAAAGTTTGTAAGATATCACCTACATGTCTGGACACTTGCGATGCTAGGATGTACTACTCCTATAGTGAGAATCCCAAATTGACAAGGGCCGCAATCCATCTAGGAAATCATGTTCACCCTGTTGCAATGGGCATGTATAGAGATTCTACAATCCAGATTTGCGATCTCATAGCAGAGCAAGTGGCCAAGACACCAACAGCCACAAACTCTGCAATTGCTCTCTCTACTAGCAAGGACTTCCTTACACGCTATCTATTTCATAACGGAGAGGGAGAGAAGGAGATGTTGAAGGAGGAGGAAATGGAAGAGGTTATGGATCGCTTCCAATATTTGAGTAGTCCCAACATACAAAATGTTATTTCTTCATTTCGTTCGAACAACCGAGGAGGCGTGATCGACAACATTATGACTATGAAGAAAGAGTCAAAGTTTGAATTCATACATGATAGTGTCTTCCCTGGCCAAGGCAAAGAGAAGGTGTACATTTTCAAGATGCTCACCGAGGGACCGGGAAGTGGAGTGGACTTGGTGAGGCGCATGCAATCCGGAGGTGATCTTCAAAATGCATGGATGATGTTTGACCACGTTAAGCGCATGAAGGAGTGGACCACAATGGCTTGCCACGTGTATGATTCTGGGTACAAGAAGGTCATGACTAATTCTACATGCGACATGCAATCTGAAGATACTGAGGTCCAAGTGCAGTTTTGGAGGTCATTGAATGCAGTCATGGCAAGACATGGAGTCGAACATACGAACTTCAAGGGATTCATGGCAGATAGCGCTATGGCCAATTGGAATGCGGTTCGTATTGTCTATGGTAGTGGTTCATCTAATGACAAAATGGAGGATCATGAGAGGACATGCTTATTGCACTGAAGTACTTCTCTTCACAAACACACACAGAAGCATATCAAGGAAGCATTCCAACAACAACACATTCGACTATGCAAACAATACAAAGAATCAAAGAATATGGATGAGGCGGAGACACATTACCTTGCAATTCGTTCATGGTGGTTATCATCTGGAGCTGCTACTGAGGATGTACTTCATCACTTGGACCATTGGCTTGCATTTTGGCATTTTAGGTACCGTCAATGGGGAGCTTGCATGGACATGGTAAGTACACCGTGTTTTGTAATTTACTCTCCTATATTTTTATGGCAATACTATTAGATGTGAGAGATATGTGATAATATTTGGTTTCAAGTAAGCATGTGTGATTTAAATACAGATTTTGAAATACCCCTGACTTTTAATCTTTTGGGGGGATTATACATTTTAACCTAAAATGTGTGTACTAGAAGGTAGCATGGAAACATCCGTCGGATCTTACGGTTGTTTTTGTACTACCTTGCAATACCCCCGTTTAAGGTTTTGGAAAGGAAAAGTTTTAATAAAATATTTTTAAGAGAAATATAAGTATGCGAATGGAATATACGCTCTTGTCACCATCAAAGTAAACTTGCCTAATTATTCCAATGTTAGTTTGCATAGGACCATTAGGATGCTACAAAATGTGCATTTTATTATATTGAAAGATCCCTCCATTCATGTGAAATCCATATGGACAAAGTTTGAGTAAAAAATGTTGATGGTTGTGATGTATGAAATTGAATTTCTAAAGTGATATTTCTATGGATGGATTTCCAGGGTTTGACTTTGGAGGAAATGATGGACTTACCTTCGTGCAACTTGTCAGAAACAATTCATAACAAGTGGCTTCAAATGTCCGGAAACCGAGGAAATAACTTGTTTGACGCTACTTGCGATGATAGTATTCGTGCATGGATGCAAATGACAAACTATCGTGCTTACTTGAGAGGACATGCCTCAGGATCTGGTCCATCAAAGGGGGAGTTGAAGTTGAGAGTTGCGAGACGAAGCGGAGATCCTAAAAAGATAGCAGAGGCAGTGAATACATTACCTGGAGCAGAAGGTGTTGGAACTTGCATGCCACATTTGGAAGGAGAAGAAATCTTTGGAAGTTGTAAGAGAAAGTTGGATGTACCTATTGGCGATGCTGGGGACTCACATAGACCGGACAAAGTAAATTTCTTTCAACCATGTGTTCGAACAAGGTCTACAACGGCTTCAATTGAGTCCTCCAAAGATAAGGGAAAGCAGCCCGAGGTGGACCCTTCTCATCATGTTATGATTGCATTTGAACTCGATTGTGATACATTGAAGTGGCACATTGCAAGGATCAGCCACAAATCAAATGCTAAGTGTTTTGCTCAACAATGAGGATCAAATCTGAAGTACACTGCCAAAATTGCAAGGTGAAAGAAGGGAACCCCAGCTCCAACCTATCGCGGGAGAAAAGAAGAGTACGGAAGTAAACGAGAGGTTGTGGCAGACTTCTGGTTCTGTGGAGATGATATAGAACGATGCGTGAAAGGAACCAAGCGCAAGTGGGTAATAGATTGGCCCGAGGTACCAAAGGTATGGCCTGTTTTGACTGGAACGAACCTCAGTCGAGAGGAGACATTATTGTTGCAACACGCTGGCTTCTGTCTCCAAGAGCGACCAACATTGTCACCACGTTGACTCTTTAACATGTCCAATGTATTCAAGAGCGTCTTGTATGATTACCCGCCTCCAGCAAATGCAGATGCGTATCCAACGGTGCGAAACAACCGAACTATATGGCGAATTGCAAATGCACCAACAACTGAGCAAAGGAATAAGTGGGAGAGTGCAAGTAACATCAAAGGACAAATATTGGCAGTAACTTTGCTCCCCTTTCCAGGCCTAGGTGCAATAGTTTCATTAGAAACTAGAATAGATCCTAATAGAAATGTCTATCGCATTACTATGGGAATGTTTCCCATATGCACATGCCCAGACTTCATAAATATGGTTGTTTCTGCCATTGGAGGTCGACAACAGTATGTGAATTGCAAGCACTTGTACTACTTATATTGGAACTTCTGCAAAATGGACATCCATGACAACAAATTCATTCATGCTCCAAGTTATAGCTTCAATGAGTTGAAGGTACTTCTAGTTCGAGCGGGAATCATCACAGTTTCAAAATAGGCATGGCTACATTTATCCGTGTACTTGACTCATATTATATTCATTCACATATATTTTGATTGAATTGATTTGAAGCTTCTTGAATTTTCTAATAAATACATTCTAGGAATATGGAAGGAAACTTGATTAGTCAATTGTTTTGAAGGTAATTCATGTAAATGAATATACTTATGTGCAACCCTATATCCTATTTCAGTAGGGCATATATGATATCAAAAGAAATTCTTTTTGTATTCTCCCAGATTTGTCCCATTTATAAACTTTGTCATTGTTTTTTGAATTCCATTGTTATCCCCTTCATTTACCGTAGTGTCTCTAGTTTTTTTTATTCTCCTTTTTTTTTTGTTATTTCTTCCCCATCTTTTTGGTTTCCCCATTTTTTTGGTTTCCTCATTTTTTTTCCCCATTTTTTTTCCTAGTTTTTTCCTTTCCCATTTCTTTTTCTTTCCCTATATTTTTCTTCATATAATGTCTTATTCTTTTCCCATTTTGTTGCTTTCCCCCTTAACTTGTCATTTTCTAGTATATGTTTGAAGATGTCAACATTTGGCAGTACTTACAATCATGACGAAAAATCAATTTTAGATTTGCAAATTACATATAGTAAAACACCTCAAGATTAGGGTGAGATATCTATTCAAAATCCACAATGGCTTGTGGTCATCATCTCACCCTAACCTTTAGGGTGGCAACTCATCCTATACATGTCCACTTATAGTAGCGCATGTTGGAAATTTGTATCCATATGCGATACTCAGAAGACACGGTTCTTTGTATGAATTATAGTCAGTAAAAAAAAAATTATAATTCACCTCCAACGTAACATAAGTTTACTATACATTAAGTGGTTGGCATGTTCTCTACTTTAGTTAATAAATCAATTGTTCTAATTATGCACAAAATTTTGAAAGTCTAAATGCATAGCCACCGAAAATTATGAACCATAAAGTATAAAACTTTATCACAATCCAAGGTCATAGGGGACACGATTATAGGTCACAAAATTTACTATAAATAGTAAGTTTTCCTCAATTTTTCCCAACAAAAATGTAAACACAAATTTTTGGAGAAAAAATTTCTAAACAATAGGGTTTGGGGGCTCACCGCTCACAAGCTCCACACTCGCAACTCGCAAGCTCACCGCTCCGAGCTCGCACGCTAGCGTCGTTGAAAGGGTCCCTCAAGGTAAGCACCCACAACTCTAGCAACCTCAAAAGTTAATACCAAGCTCAAACTTGGAAGAGTTAATACCACGCTCAATCAAAAGAGAAGGCAAGGGATCCACAAAAGACCTTGCAAGCTCTAAAAACAGCAACAATGGCCAAAAGTGCCCAAAAAACATTGCTGCAAGGTTTGTTGTTAAAATGCCACAATTCCAACATCAATTGGATCCAACGAACCTAATTACACAAAAAAAGGGGTGGTGAGAGAGGAGAAGGGGTGCCCTTTTATACTCTTTCCTAGGCACCCATCTCTCCTCGTTCATCTAAGTTAACCTTATCTTCTTGGATTTTCATCCAAAACTCAAGGTTTTCATTTTATGTTGGCCCACTATGCTAACTTTTGGAGATCTACTCTGAATCAGAAACGGATTGCGCCATTGGCTTCAGAAGGCCATTTCTAGTCTTTGAAAATCCCCCTCCCCCTTTTCTATCTTCAAAATCACAATGAAACCTAGTGCCAACTTAATGCCAAAAACCGGGGAAAATCCCAATTTGGGGGGGGTGACTTTTCTAGCAAAAGTAACTAGCCTAGGCTCCTAAGTAGGTATAGGGGAGTGAAAAAAGACCTATCTTGTGCTCCATTCTGCTTTTGTATGCTCCCACTCCGCTAGTCAAACCCGCCATGGACTTTAATTTCCATTAATTGTCAGGGAATGTTGCAGGTTCGGGTACTCTTGACTATCACAATGTCGTGAAACTTATTGACGAAGTTTATTAATATAAATGAATCTACGCTAATTTTTACTGGGAATTTAATGCCACCTGGGGAATTTCCATGAATTTCCCATCGTAGATTGGGGCAATTTATTGTCCGGAAAGACATCTTCTGACTACCAAAAAATTTCAAAACTTTTTGTGGAACCTCATATGGGATTCCACAACACATGTGTAGGCTCATATTTTTACTCTACACATCGGCCTAGAGGGAAAAATTTCCAACCCCCTGTTTAATTATCAGTGGCTGGGGAATCTTCTACACTAGGGGGAATCTTGGCAAACTGACTTTGTCATTGGGTCCTTAGCATGG
Source organism: Straminergon stramineum (assembly GCA_963920665.1). NCBI lineage: Eukaryota > Viridiplantae > Streptophyta > Bryopsida > Hypnales > Calliergonaceae > Straminergon > Straminergon stramineum. The sequence continues at coordinate 15,865,203 of OY987272.1, forward strand.
GTCTACCCCCAAACCACCCTCCTTGGACCTTAGATTCCTCCACAGTCCCACCTTGGTATTTTCGACATCTACAAGCAACAACAATTTGGGGTTTTGTTATTTCGTCGGTAGAATGGGGAAATTAGAACCTATCTCTGGGAATTGATTCCTATACCTCACCAGGGTTCCTTTGACCAAATCTAGCTTAGAGATGTCTGTCCCATGTCGGGTTTTGAGCCTAATATGTCCATCACTCACAATTGACCCATTTGCCACGATTAGTTGGGTTCTAACCTATTTACAACTCGTGGTTGGGCCATTCATTCTAGCTATAATATTCTCAACCTAGACCAAATACTATATTGGAATGTGACATTCCTATTTTGGTTCTACACTCTTTTAAGGATTTTCTGTATAATAAAGTACAATTAAAATGAAAAAATACGAAAAAAAAAAAAAAAAGAGTGAGCCCTTGGTGACGAACTGGGGGCTTACACCTATATTGATTCAGGACTCTCATGGTACGTACTATCGAAGTAGATGTTATATATTAAAGTCTTCTTACGTTGAAGGCCATATTCATTATATTGAGACTTTTCAAAGTCTCATTTTTATCTTCAACTCAAAAATAAACCCCTTTATCTCTTTACTAATATTTTTTTTATTAGTAAGTAACAACACCAACTTTTAGAATTTCATTATAGAATCACTATTTGAGAATTATTTATTTACTATTTGTTTAAATGAATTTTTCAATAACTAGCATTTTGTCTCAAAATCTGTGAAAAGTCTTAATATAACGAATATGGCCTTAGTTGAACTTGTGATGCTTGTCTACAAAGTGAAAAATAGTCAAGAATATGAGTACATTTTTGGAAAAGTTTCTTTTTTGTGTAGTTTCATTTAGTTTTCATATTCTATGAATGTCAATTTGAATTTCGTTTTTTAGTGTGAGTATTGTCAACTTCATTACTCTTTACTTGAAATTCAATTAATTCTATACTAATTATATTTGAATTTCTTGTCTTCTACTTGAATTTTAAATTAACGCATTCTAAATTCATTTGAATTGGTTTTTTTCTATTTCAACTCATAATGTAAAGGCATTTCCCTTTCTCTTATTGAAAATTAAATTATTTTATTTTAATTCATTATAATTGTTGTTTTCTTCATCGCATTATATAATTTTTTAATTGGGTAATGATTTAAAATTATTTTCATTTAATTTTTAGAATATTTTATTTAAATAAATAAAATTTCTAATAATTTTCATGTTATTTACATTATTATATTGAGTTTCCATGTACTGTCTCTGAATATCTTTATCTTTCCTTTTCTTGCTTCAAGTTTTTTTCTTCAACACCAAACAATGTCTATAGATCACAACCATTACATAATATTTTAGTGTGAACGTGCACTTAGGTGGTTTAATTATTATTACTGCTAAACATCCATAATTGAACCTTGTATTTAGTCGCATGAGGTTTTTGTTTAGAAGTGCACCCCATGAGAGGTTCAATAAACATTTGTTAAAATAGAGCCTTTTGTGACTTTGTATTTGTAGAATACTAAGTGTAAATTTTTTGTCATCTCTATGAAGTAGGTGTGGAACCATTCAAATTTGGATAAGTTGCCATTGATAGTTTTCATATTGCAAATGCTAGTCTTCAATAAAGGTACTTGTTCAGTAGGAAACACATGGGATTTATAGGATTTGCTTTGGATTTTCAATTCATTGTTTGAAAGGGAAGGAATGCTAGAGATGCTTTTGCAGAATGAGGCTAAGGTTTTTCTATGGACACCAAGAAATGAAGTCAAACAAATAATCATTAAGAAGTACTGCGTGGCAACTGATTGCCTACAAAGCAACCAAAACTCACGCATTAGGTATTGCAATTAAGCAATTCCCTTTTTTAAGTGGCAATTTTTGTAGATGACTTTGTATTGCTCTTAGGTTGACTTCAATGCATACTTGTTGTAGGCTATTTTCCTAGATTGTAACATTAGAATTCAGCATTCGAATTATTAGGGGGTGTACTTGTTAATTTCTATCTGCGAAACATATAGAAACAAATGATGTTGCAATAGAATAGTGGAGAAATGAGTGAGAGCAGTTTCAGAAGTTTATTATGGAAACATTGAAGAATGTGAAAAATGAAAGCTTATTATTTTGAATAGCATTGGAATTTTTTATCCTACTCTTATAGAAGTGAAATTGAAATTGTGGTTCTAGGTCATTATAAGAAAGATCGTCCGGTTTTTGTAGCGTTTTGCATAGTACTCATGATTTTTTCGGGAGTATTGCATAATTAGAAAAATAATTTTTTTTTAATTAAAAAAATATGTTTAATGTATAAAACTTTAACAAGAAGGTACCCTTGGAAGGAAAAGCATAGAAAAATTCTCTAAGTAGGAGAACTAGAAAAGTGCAAAGTTTCATGAAAATAGGTACTTTCACATTTTAATTTGTAAGAAATAGGAAAAACAATTTTCAAAGAAACTAATAATTTTCCATTTGGTAAGACTTCATGGTGAATATACTTCACCAAGAGAATGATCTTAAAACCATTTTCAATGTTCAAGGCAGCAAGCGTAAGGGAGCCTTGTTTGCATGAAGGTAGAGGACATAAAATAATGTTTCCTTAAGTGATATTTGGTAGACACATGATTGACTAGTGTGGGAATAGACCACCAAAATTTTAACTCTATATCATTAGTTTTGGGTACTCCCCAATACTAAAAACCCCTAAACTGCAAAGTGTGACAAATTAGCTAAATTAAAATTTAATTATAAATTGATTTTGGAAAATTTCTGAAAAATGAGGGATCTAATTACTATCAAGTTATCCATCTCCAATAAAAATTTCAAGTCAATTAGGTTCATACTTCAAAAGTTATAGTACAAAACAATCCATTCCAGGTGTGATGCAAAATAGTACTAGTCTTTTTTGCAATCACCCTTCTACAAAATGTGATTTCCATATTTTGGAAGTTCAAGACTGCATTTGATTAAAATTGAAATTGTTACTAAATAGTTCATTAAATTTTCAGGGCATGATCAAGTCATATATACAAGTAGTTGCTACATGAAAATAAAAATGTAAACCACCATTGAAAATGCACTTCTATAATTATATGCTAATTCTGTTTTATGTTCAAACATGTAATAGTTGTTGATTAAATACATAAAAAGATTGCATCTCTATGGATAACTTACAAGTAGTGGAGATGAAGAGAATGAAATGAGTCATAATGACTATAACTTACTTCAAATTCAATGAGTGAGGAATAGATGAAGTTAGTGATGGTATTTGTAGCCATATGAAGGAAGCATGTCACCGACCATGTTTTCTTCAGTGTAGGTACTTAATTGTACAATGGAGTGTAAGGTGCACCAACTGCATTGATATGTTTTAGTGAAAGGGTTTCATGCCCTTTGATACAAAGCACAATTATGATGCAAAGTTTAGAGATGGATTTTGTTGATATAGGAAAGAGAGGAATGCTTTTTTTTTTTAACTCTAATACTTTCTATTCCCCTTTGTTTTCTTGTTCAATATTATGACATAGTACTCGTTGAAAATTATTCAATTTTCACTCTTGTGGTTCACATAGTATTCATATGTGTTAATATTGAAGTGTTCAAATTTCTTTTAATAGAAATTTGGTGTACAAGTTCCAAAGTTGGGCCCATTATGAGCATTATGGTAGACAAGGCATTGGAGTATGCCTCTCCACCCCCATTGAGTTCCATTGGTTGACCAAGTGTATTAGAAGAAACTAATGCAGTTCGTAGAGGGGAAGCAAAAGACTTGACAAAATCATCCGTATGAGTGTTAGAGACACCAAATGCAACAATGTAGTTCTTCAATATTTAATAATGGTACATGTGACAGTAGTGTACGAGGTGTAGAAGTACAAAAGTTCTTATTTTCTTTTCAAAAAGTTTGTAGACGTCAGATTGGTTGAAATGATTTTTTTTGTGTTGTGTGGAATGTAAATAAAAAATGAGAAGGTTGAGGACATTCCTTCGATTTCATTTTGATTTTCTAAATAAATTTTTCAATGACTATAGTGATTATTCGCTTTTCAAGTGATATTGGCATAAAAAGAGTATGATATCAATAGAATTGTAGTATATAGTGCTTGGTGACTAAAATAAAGAAACATCAAGAGTAATGAAAATGAACAAATGTCAAATTCCTACTTGTTGTACTTAGAAGTAATAAAAAATGCATCCCTATGTGAAAATTGTATGCATAAGTGAAGTAAAACACAATAGAATGGGAGAGAGTTATTTTTGAAAATGTGGGGGGTGCCCAATTTTTGTGAAAACATTGTCTTAGTGAATAGTAGTACATATAGTCATTGCACTTACCCAAGTGCAAAATGTCTAATTCAGTGTCAAAATTGAACATAGCTACAAATATTTTGAGATTTATTTAGTTATTAAGTTTTGCATTTAGGTACTTTCAAAAATAGAAAAAGACAGTTTTCCATTGCTTGGAAGGCACAACTAGACAATACTAAGCACCTATAGGAACTTGACTTTGAAATCACTTAGAATTCAATTATGCTCATTTTCTCCTAACGGTGAGGATAAAACACTCACAACCTCCAAGTTTAACACAATGTATTGTAGTTGCCAAAACTTCTATGTCAACTAAAGTCTGGAAACTTTCAACCCTAAAATACCAAGCCTATAATTATTTTTTCAAACATCATTTAGCAAATACTTATTAGTGTAATTTTTGGTATTTATTTTTTGGGAGATGTGATTATTTGTTTTCTATTAGTTGTAAAAATTTCAAATTACTTTGGAATTTTTTTTAAATTATCATAAACATTAAGCCCTAAAGGACCGACCTTGTATTTTTGGCATCATAATTTTTTTAGGCTGGTACATGTGAATGGAGATTTGACTTATTTAGGTTGAATTTTTACAAAGTGTAGAGGAGGTTATCTTTTGTGAATGCTAAATTTCATTTCATTTGAGTATACAAGTGAAAAGTTATGATGCAAATTGCTATTTGTTGCTCAACTCGGGCAACCTAGGTAGATAAAAATAAATTATTTTTTTCAGAAATGAAATTTGAAATTGATTTTTTAGATTTATATGTACTAGGATAGCTTAAAATCATTCCATTCTAATCAATGAGATGAAAGTTAGGAGGAGTTCTAGTTTGTGGGTAATTATAGAATCTTTAGCTATTCTAAAATAAACTTTGAAGTCCTTTAAATACTTAACTTAGTTTTAAATATTTTTTGAAAAAAATAAAATCATAGGATGTAGATTTTTTTATTAAAACAACCATTGGGATTGGCATTTTTCAATTCCATAACTAAATTCTTAACAAATTAGTATTTTGAATAATTTTCTATTTCTTTCTACTTACTATTTTCTTCCTAAATGTTGTATAAGTCCAAATGATTTGAACTTTTTCAAGCGTGTAGCCAACTTGCCTTGAAGAGTGAAATTAGAGGAGCACCACCATTTTGGACATTTTTTCACACAAATGTGACCTTGTGAAGTATTCTTGCCTAGATTTTTGTAGGGCCTCCCGAAGGATTTTTGTCAATTCAAATACAAATATCTTGCAATCCACATAATTGAAATTTCTGAAATTTTTCCCACATCTTATCAAACCAACTTACTACAAGATCCTATAGTTATATGTGTCAAAAAATGGTATTTATTCTAAAATTTGGGACTTGTACTAGACATGGCAGTTTTGGAGCATTTGGTGAAAATATTGTCAAAGAACTTAAGGGGTTAATATGAAAAGTGAAACAATTTATGTCAAATGTAATTGATGTTCAAAATTTTGAAATCTCTTCATACATTTACATTATTGTATAGAAAGCATAGAGCATATTGTATTTTAATCGTTCTAAAATTTAAAAAACTCCATGGTTGCAAGTTCATTTGTTGAAATCATTGCTCATTGACAATATTTCAAAAACAATTATATGTTTTTATTAGAATTATAAATGAATAGCCAAAGAATATAAATAAAAAATTGATTACCAATAGAAATTTAATGCTTTTCATGCTTCAATATATATATCCATCTAAAATTTCCATTGCCAAGCTCTCCCAACTTCAAAACAGAGCCCTGAAACCTTCATTCGCACATCACTCGTAGTGCAAAAATCAATGGGGCCCACATTTTAAATAATACAATTGTTTCAAAAATAAAAATTATGATAGACAAGGCAACATCCACCTCCCATCCTCTTCCATAAATAATGGCTCCATCAAGTCATTTTATTAAGAGTTATGTGATACAAGACATACAAATACACAACGTATAACTCCAAAATAGCACAATCAAGCATTTCATGCATTCATCCATCATTAAAGATTAGTTATGATATATCTAAAAGTCTATGACTAGATAAGTGATGAAAATGCTCAATCACAATTTCATCATATTATATGATCTAGAAATCTACTTAGGCATTCAATAGCAAAAGTGATTGAAAGAAGCAATCAAATTCTCAACCAATGAAGTAGAAGCACCCACCAAAACCAACTTTTGTACTTTTAGGGCCTCCTGCCATGTGAGTTAGGCGGGCTACAGTGTGAAAAAAGAAATTGTAGTGCTATGTGGACCGGGTGGGTGGGGAGAGATCGAGTGAAAATTCCACAAGTAACGATTCCCTTCAAGTTGACCAATCTCCACCAAGGGCTTGTCCACCGATACCTGTGAACCTTGAAATCACACTTCTCAGCTCACCAAGGTCGGTAAGACAATCAGTGTCCACATCTTGTCTTTCAATGTTTTTTTTACAGACCCCACTCACATGGCAGGAGACCCTTACTGGGTAGGGTACAGTGTTTGGGAAATTTTTTGAGGTCCTCTAGTTGATTTCCTCCTTCCGCAAAAATGAACCAATTTTTTTTCAATGGGCACTGGTTACATCCTTTGAATTACAAAAAAGTGTCGGTTTATTTCCTCCAATTTCAATTTCTCACTGGAAAATTTCCTCTAAATTGAAATTGGCACCGGCTAAATTGCAAAATTTGTATAAAATATAGAAAAAAAAGATTAAAAATGAAAGTACTAATTAATATTGCATCCTTAGCAAGAATTGAACTTGACAAAGTCCTTCACCACTTGAAGGCCAAGGATCCCCCAACCCATGCAATATGGAGTTGAGGATGGTTATGAAAAGGTTGCATGAAATCAAAAGAGTTCAAGAAGTACCAATTTTATGTTCTTCAAATATTTCTTTTGTTGCCCTTGTAAGGTACCGCTTAGGATTTGCATATAAATGGTAAAACTTAGAAGAATTATTCCATAGGTCAATGGCCTCTTCTATTATGTTGTCACAGTCTTTGTTAGGTCCTCCTAAGGCCAATCACATGACACTGTCCAAATTAGATGTTTTCATGCGATTTCAAAGTTTTTCCTCTAGCAACTTCAGGAGGAGCCCTACACCGATACGAGGTGGCAAGCCACGACTCTGTGAGCTGCGAACTAATAAGGTTTCTCATTTTTTTTCATTTTTTAGTAATTAGAATTTCATACTAGGTCCTTAAGCACAAGTGCAAAGGTTGATATCCAATGGCAATAGACCTTCATTAACCGGGTATTAGCCAATAATTTTTTGGGCAAGGGAGCTGAAATCCCCAAAATATTTTAACGAGGCGGTCAAATATCCTCCAAATTTTGGGTGGCACCGGTTGATTTCCACTTCTAGAAATTTCTTCTTGATTTAGCATCCTTTAATTTCAAAATGCAACCAGTTTTTTTCCCAAATCCACCAACTAACTTTGAACTAACTGCCGGTTTTTTCCGATCATTGATAGTGTATTTTGAACTTGCCTTTTCTCAAGCATGAATATTTCCTTAACCAGTGTCGTACCTCTTGGTGAAATTCAGATTGAGTGGGAATCATTCCAAATGCGGTACTGAAGCACCAAAAGTTCGAAGAGAAATTATACTTCCTACGAACGCAAGACTCAAAAGCGATGCTCAATGTGATGGCTTACAATGCATTCAAGCTTGTTAAGATGATTCAACGTCAATTGCAAGGTCATGGAAGAAACACCCTGGGACATCCTGTGATGCTTCATACTATGGTACATTTGGTGCCAACGGTGCAGCAAAGTAATGCACAACAATGTCTTTCACTTAGGCACCGCGTTACATGCGGCTTGGTACACCACCATCCACATCGGAATTGCAGCAGTAATGCGCAACATTTGGAAGGCCCCACCGGCTTCAGGAAAATTGGAGGTCTTCTAAGCTACATGGATACCAACCCTAGCCTTCTGCACATTCGACACCACCCTGACCTGGAGCCTCATCCCCAACACCACATTTCTGCCCCAGGACATCGCTCTCCGACCAACAACAAGCACTCCCAAGCAGAGGGTGCCACCCATCTAGTTATCGCAGGAGCAACAATAGACTTCACCAACCAAGCCGATAACTCCTTGAGATCCAACTTCACACACCCTCGAGATACTGCCACAGAATTACCTCCGGAAGAAGCCATCGACCTAGTGTGCCTTCACCATGACTGGAATATAGACATCATTGAGGATCCAGACGACAATCCCCAGGACGAACAAGAAGCGACTCGCGGATTCAGCCCCAGGACAATCGCAACAAAACATAGAGAAGCAAGCCAATGACATCATGCGAATGATTCTTCGAGAACTTGCCCTGGACACAAAATGAAACAACACCCCACCAGAACTCATCACTCAAGACCAATCCCTACGGCAAGCACAAGTAGTCGATCTCGAACTACAACAAACCTTCGATAATATCTACGCTGAGCTCACCAAAGATTAATCCTTCCCGGCTCAACATTCTTCGCAATTATTTGGCTCAACCCCACCGGATCTTGGCTTCCTTTTGCTCTTCATTCTTGCCCTCGAGGCGCTCTCCTACTCTTCACTTAGTCCAATGCTCCCTCTGGTGTTCATGTACTCTTGGATTAGGATTCCCCCCCTGTTTCCTCCTTGGCTCACTTTTGGTACCCTGGCTCACTCACTCCTCGTTCCCTGCCTCGGCTGGGATTGCCCTCGGGCGTGTAAACTACCTTCAAGCAAGTATCAGTAAAGTTCCACCCTTGTATGGGTTTCATTCATTCAAGCTTGTTAAAAAATCTCATCTACTTGCTTTGAATATTCCGGGCTACCAACAATTGCTATAACTCTCATTCAATTTTTGTACCTTCTTGCAAATACAGTATTTGCAAATACAGTAACTTGGTAAACTAATCTGATGGTTAATATTCTAAGCACTCGTCTATTTTTGTGATGCTGCGAGGTTGGTTGGGTAAACGATTAAATTCTATCAATGTAACAAGGAACTGAAACTCTTGCTCATAAGTAACCTTATTAAGAAATTTGATTGGGTTGTCCCTTGGGAAGCTAACCTCCCTATCATGACAACTTGGTGCTATTGCAGTTTACAACCTTGCTCCATGTTCCTCCCCTTCATGTTCTGTCTTCCAAATCTTTAGTCAACTTATTAAAATTAAGAGTTTCAGATATGTTGCAAATAGGTTTAGATTGTACATATATCATTCACAGAATCTACATGAAAACTAAAGAGAAATTACTTGGGTTTTTTTTAAACCCTAATACATTGATTAGAATATGTACATTAATAGTCTCAAGCCCACGAGTAATGTCTAGTGACTCTCAAATACTACATACCCCCTTTATCTAGAGTGTAGACTCTATGTTACCCAATAGTTAACTTCAGGCTTAGGAATGACTTGTAGTTGTGCATAATTTGTTTAGGAAAGTTGTGAAGTAGGAAAGCGATCAAGTTCATGATAAAGCAAACTAGTGTACACAAAAGGAGACTTAGTTTGTTTGAGTGGCATGTTTTTCGTATTCCTCTAATTCATCTGTCAAGCTAGAACAAAATGACACTCAATTAAGCTTACACTCAACATACAAATGCAATCTCTTGGCCAAATTTTGCAAAAGAGTTGGACAAAAGATATAGAACTACCATTTAACAAAATGTTGAGGTGGTGTACATCTTCTTTAAAATCAATAGGTAACTAAGTACTAGCCAAAAATTTCAAGGTAACACTTTGTAGACCACTTCATTGGCAATTTGAGGGGATAGTCCGTAAAACCAACAACCTCGGCATCATCATCGGAACCCTTCGAGGATGAGATTTAGTTCTTCAATTGTCCACCACAATTCATCGCCTTCTCATATTTTCATGATATATTGGTACCTAAGTCCTTTGAACCAATAAAATGTAGGCTTGTACTAGAGCACTATTAAGCACGTAGCTAGTTACCTACAATAACCAGGCATGTAGCTCAATGTAGGATAAATATGAAGGAATAATCTCTATTATTGGCTAATATCATTTGATTTGATTTAAATAAATATAAAATATTGAACTTTGGGTGGACGAGGGAAATTCCAAATGCGCTGGATGTCCTTCACTCCTTTGATAGAGATGGGGCAGGAGGTGCTGACCCCCTCTTTCATCCGGCAATGGCGACATGAGGTAGCCGCTTCTACAGGTGTCCCATTTCAGGGGAATCCTTGCCTTATTGAGAAAAATCAGATTCGAGACCTACTTCCGCGTCAGCAAGCGCGCACCTAACTGCTAGAATCCCAGTAGGTAAAGTTTGGGGAGCAGCCAAGGCCACCAGCAGGAGTAATATGCTCTCCCGACAGAAACGCCGTGGCCGCCGCTTTGTTGAACGTATTGGACGTGTGGATCCCATCCCAGCTCAAGACGGAAGACTCATCCTTGCACGGCTGCGACGGCAGCGTCATCGTCAAGTTCACAAACTTGCCATCGACAAATCCCGCATGCCCGCATCTCACCTTCGTGTTGAAGTTGTAGTCGCCGCCGACGCCGCAGCACGCCTTCAGGGGCGCCGTCACGTTGTAGCTCTCGGGGTGCTTCAGGATGTCCTCGTAAACTGCGTAACCGTCACCGTAGAGAATCTGGATGTGAGGGTAAGTCTTCCTGAGCTCCTCCACCTTGTATTTCAGCGCCTTATTGTGCCCATTGCTGATGTCGTTCAGCGTCTTGATGCAACCGAAGGAGTCGTACTCCAGACCCTTGCCCTTGAAGAGGGTGAGAAGCGCGGGGATGCAGCCCAGAGGGGGGAGGTTCACCACCAGGATTTGCGTGGCGATGGGCAGGTACAAGGAAGGGCTGGCAGGAGGGATGTACAAGTACGGAGTCACCATGCCCTGTAATCGAGGTCACCCAGGATAAAATTAGGTCAAATCTAATGCAGCGATGCTGAAAATACTACAGTCTGTCTCTTATTGGTTCATGGTTCTCAGTTTCAGTCGACCAGTTTACTGATAATCAAATGCAATAGAAAATTAGAAGCTGGGAAATGAAAACTGCATGCGCAGAATGGAAGGCGGTGAAGGAGAAGCCTGCTACTTACGACGATGTGATCTTCGATGGCTTTCACGACATCGGGAATGATTTTCTTGGTCTGCTTGATTGTGAGACTCCCGTCGTACAAGCTGAAGAAGTAGTCCTGGTAGCCAGCGTACACCACGAACAGAGACTCGTTGAAAGTGGACAGCTTCGGCAGGCTCTGCACGAATCCAGCTGCAAGAGGCACATTACATGTAAGACTTTCGCATCAAGGACTCGTCGGTAATAATCTAATATTTCGTTTAAATAAAATTGATTAGAAATGCATTTCAAGAAGCTCTGGTTGGTGTTGTGAGAAGCATGAAGAACTGCGTGGGCGTCAAAGAAATCTTACTAGTAGAGGGGTATTTCTCGTAAAACCAGACACGGATCGCGTAGCGGTGAAACCACTGGAGCTGCACATCCAGGGAGAAGGGCGTGTTGAATCCGGAATCCTTGCGCCACACTTTCACAGTCCGAGCGGGAGCACCGTACGAGGCAAAGTTGGTTCCGAATCTGAAATCGCCTGCTATTCCTCTTAGCACTGGGTAGATGGGCCGTCTATTCACTCCAAAGGCTGCACCGGGATCCAAAAACCAAAATCAGATTAATCGATACCGAATCCAAATAGCGTCCGAAACCAAACAGATTTTACTAGTTAACATCTGGAATCTGTTATTTCTTGGAGAACTAGCTAGAAATCTAGAATAGTAGTTGACCACTGATTCATGTACGACGCATCCCAGCTATGGATCGCCGCACAGCACTACTAACACCAAACATGAACACTCTGTCTAGATCCAAATCCGAAAAGGCTCAAAATTATTGCAGAACTAGGAAATAATTACTAGCTATCGACCGATTCACACTCAATGAACCGCTGCAAGACACTCACTCACTGTGATCCGCATGATTACTCAATCTTGATGGAATTGAAACACGAGTGTAGTTATCCAATGCTTACCAAGGAAGTCAATCAACAATTTGCCGTCGCAGAATCGATCCGCAGAGTGCATGGGAAACTGCTGGCCATTGGGTGGGGTCTCCGCATTGGAAAACTGGTCAGGAAACGCACCAATACCGTTTCCAGTGTCAGTCAGCGAGTCTCCGAAGGCGAAGACACCCGATTGAGCACAGAGCGGCAGAGTAGAATTCTCAGCCACTGCGACTTGGAAGAGCGCACAGACCAGCAGAACCGCACCAGCTCCCAACACCATCCTTGCTCGCGCCATGATGCGCACACCACCTAGCTCCTTTAGTCACAAATTGCTATCACAATAGCAGGTCCTAACAATTAATATGTTGCAAGTGCGAACAATTGCAACGCCAGCTAGTAAGATCTGATCGATCACGCGCTCTTCCCAAGAGATGAAGATGATGATCAGATGAGTTCCAGATGATGATCTCCCCAAGATCATTTCCGACCTTTATAATGGCCACGCACGCGAAGCGCTTCCGAAAGAGTCGCTGCATGCAGGACTTCTGTAGTTCCTTAAAGAATATTCATTTATCATTACAGTACGGCCTATGAAATTGCAAAGCAAGCCAAGTTATAAAAATAATCATCGGTTAGGACCTACCGAAAGGCAGTAGCCGAGGTTTGTATTGACCTGTTGTTAATTTTCATGACTTGGACTACTTTGCAATTACTAGACATAATTTTAATGTAGGAGAGTTGAGCCGTTTGACTTGTTTGATTGCTTAACCCTATATTGCTACTGCAAACACTAAGTGTTTGATGGATGACTTTTTTTGAAAGTAGATGAAAAAAATGCTTTTTCATCCCATTTATTTATTTGGAGGGTAGTTGAGTACATTTTCAGTGAATAGTATTGCCAAGTCCCTCATTATGATCTTATGAACTTTTCTAAAGGAGATGCTATGATCATCCTTGTAGTGTATTTGGACGATTTCTTGCTCTTTATTCATGATGTGAAGTTTAGCCACAAAAGTGGTATTTTTGGAATTTGAATCCAACTAATAAAATGATGCTTATACATTGCACTTCCTTCTCCAATTGTTAAGAACACTATTTTTTGAACCAATTTAAAATTATGTAGAATTAGTACTATGAACAATAATTGAATTTACCATGTATATGTATTAGCTATTTCAATATTTCAAAATTAATTAATCTTATAGATATTGAATTTCAAATTGCCATTTTAATATTAAATATATCCATTTCCATCCAAACTTTGAGTTGTAGAAATTACCCATATTTGATTTTAGATTCATTTATGAGCATATTCAAGAAAGAATTTCATCAATATTATTATTTTTAAATAGATTACCAAGAAATTATGTATAATTGAATTTATAGACTAAATCAATTTTTTAATACATTTTTATCTTTTGTCGTTTACTTTCACATGCTTGGATATTCAAAAAATTAGGCGTTCTCAAAATTCCATCAAAAGTTCTATTTTTCATGAAAGTTTGGGTGCATTATTGCATGAGGCATACAATGTCTTTTAAATTTTATTTATTTATGGAAAGAACATCACCATTTAGTTAAAAAAAAATTGGTCATGATAAATTAATGTAGAAAATGCAATGCCACCTAAAGTCAATATTCTACCAAATTCTGGTTTCTATATTTGTCCATAACTTTTTTGAATCTCAAAATTATCCTACTAATGCACTAGGACTAAATGTTGCATTCTATTATTTCCTCATTGAAGTCATTTTGGAAGGTCCAATATTGAATGGCAAAAGTTGATCCCCATCACCACAAGGAATTTATAGTGATGAGATTCTACCAAAAGAATGATCTTGAAAATATCTTCAATATTTTAAAGTACACATTCCAACCTCTAGGGAGCCTTCTTTGTATGAATGTGGAAGACATAAAATAATATGTTTCTTGATGATTAGAATTAGGAATGTGCCCATGTATTGCAGGAATAGACTACAAAAATTTCAGCTTTAGATCATTAATTTTAGATACTCTTTAGTACTAAAATACCCTAAATTTAAAAGTGTGACAAATTTAAAAATTTTCATTTAATTATAAAATGATTTTTTAATAGAAAAAATAAGATTTTTTGTTACAATCAATACAACCATCTTTAATAAAAATTTCAAGTTTAGTAGGGCTATGCTTCAAAAGTTATAGAGGTTGACAACTCTGTCACTCTAGAATCTAAATGTGACATGAAAAAAGACAAGTCTTTCTTGCAATCACCCAGTTTGAATTGTATAATACTTGAACAAGAAAAATTTGTACCATAAGAAAATAAAAATGTTATAAAACTAACACAAACATCCTAAAAAAGTTGAATAGATGGAATTGGACAAGTCTATTGGATGCACAAGCACTTCAAAATGATGAAAATAATCCAAAAGGGGCACTTTGGAATTTCAAGGTTAACAATGTTATAAGTTTGTGTATGATAAACTTTATAAATGTTCATTCCAAAAGAATGTGAAGGTAAATGTGTAAAACATATATAATATTAGTTACTCTTGGAAATAAAACTAGGAATACTATGATATTTTAGCAAAATAATAAGAAAAGAAAACGATAAATGGAAAAATTTTAGAATACTACAAATGAATGTATTATCACAAATTTTGGCTCAACCAAAAAATTCTGAAGTTAGAAAAAAAAGTATAATAAAAAATCTAAAAAATAAATGCTTTTCTTTTCTAATTGTTAGAAATATATAGAAGATGAACTTTTTTTATAACTTGGTCAAAATGAGATTCCATCAAATAGATGATAGAAGAGTGTTTCTAGATATTTTGAAACGTGTACCCAAAATAATTCTCTTTACACCCTTGTCTAGGACGTGAACTTTTATCTTCGTTTCTAGCTTGGTCCACTTTGTTACCATGGTGTCTATTTGAAGTCTTATCTTAAAAAAAGGTAGAATGAAGCCTAAATGAAAACAATAAAAATTTTAAGCCAAGAAAAAAATAACTGAATTTTGAGGTCACATGACTTTTGAGGGTAGCCCTTGCCAACCAAATTTTTTTTGTGAATTTTTGTGAAAATCTTACCTAATTTTGTCATGAGTTCCTTTAACATTGAAAAAAAACCATTTTAGAAGATGGATGAAACCACCAAAACCTTCTCAAAAAATTACAAGATTCTCCAATATTTGAAATTCAATTGGGTCCATACAATCTTGCATCTCTTCATTGTCAAGAATTGTAAATACATATTGCAAAATTTTTTACCTCATCATTTTGAAAGTTGTAATGCACAATCACTCACTAACAAAAGGCATATCCCTCACAAACGACGAACCCCAAACACTAAACAAAATTGTAACACTCAAGGTAGAGAGTTTTATGGTTTGAAGTTCAAGACAAGAGTTAACTTTTGGTAAATGTGGTTGCCTTGATTGAAAGTAGGAATAACCATCTAAAAATTGTAAGAACAACTTGGATGAATGCCTAACTTCGTTTAATTAATTTTCTAAAAGTGCCTAGTTTAATATATCATTGTTTAGATGACCTAATTGTTTGCTGTACTTTAATTAATTATTAGACAAAAAGTTGCCAAAGCTGCTAGAAAGCTATGGTATTCAATTTACTAGTTTGGGAAATAGAAACACTTCCTGGCACTGTTCTTTTTTTCAACATGTTTGCTTGTTTTTTTGTCAACATGTTTGTTCTGTTTTCTTCAACATGTTCGTTCTGTTTTCTTCAACATGTTTGTTCTGTTTTTTGAACATGTCAATACCGATATGGGATTTGCACTGCCTTGTGTTTCCAATATCCGCCAGGACCTACGTAGCCAAGGAAACATAATATGCTCTCTACGTAAGGCTGATGAAGCAGTGGGTCCATGTGAATTCCCTTGTGTTTCAGATGTCATTTGTGGCTGGCCAATTTTCTGTTGTTGGTCAAAAGGCAGTCAAGTGTCTTTGAGAAATCAATGCAAAGCAAAAGGATATGGCTAGAAACATTGTCACTTGGCGTGGACCTTGGTCCTCTCCGGCCATCTGGAGAATTGAGCGAAGCTAGACTCGTGGTGACTTGTCTATTTGGATTTCTTTGGAAAAGTCGCGGTGTGAGTTACAAGACTTTTGAGGCGGGACTGATCGAGACGCGGATCCAATTCCCAGATGAGTGCTGGATTTTTTATTTTATTTTTTCAAACAAATGAACGGGATTTCATTGCAAAGAGGGAAGTAACAAACAGAACCCGCAAGACAAGACACGACGACCGACAAGCCAAGCCAATCCAGACCCAAGCGCAGAGAGTAGTTTTGAGGCAGCTCACGGCCGGCCACAGGGTGAAGTCTCGCCGCGTCATTCCAGTCAGGGTGGTTTGAGGATGAATCCAGCGGAGGGCCCAGAGACTGCCTAGGAAGGTTGCCCAGCATGAGTGCTTGATTTGATTTATGTTTGATAATTTGCAGTTGCATGGGTGCCGACTTGGGGACAGTCAAATCGTTGAGTGACACTACAAGTCAGATTTATTAGTCTCACACTGGATATATTAACTTACAGAAAGCTTAGCTGCAGATGTGTTCTCTTGTAATTCAATATGATTGTTGGCACGTGCACTACTGCGAACCCAATCACTTTTCATTCCCTGAAATAGTGACAAAAATGTGGGGTGAGTGGAAAAAAGTCACAAAGGACAAAACGTGGGCTGACTTGGCAACTAGCTTTAGATCATTTTCAATGAAAAGTGACACTGGTCTGAAAAACAATGGGGTTTGCTCTAGTGCCATTCAACCCTCTATCGTTGTTGTGGACACTACGTGTGCAATGGATGACTGAGAACCCTTCTATGTAAGACAGAAGTGTGAATCAATATATCCTTGGAATTTTGTGTGAAAAGGGGAACTCTTGCAAAATAGTTTGACCTCTAATCAATGCTCTCGGTTTCTTTTTTTACACAAATCATTCATATCGTACCAAAAAGGACGATTTCTACAATGACTGGTCTAGCATTCTAGGGTTAATCCTAGACAGACAAAGCCTATAACGATGTATTAACTTGTCTCAATTTTTTCGTCTGTGTTTCCTTTATTTTGCCATGGAGTTTGAGTGACAATTGTTTTATTTTATTTCTCAGAGATGAGAACACATGTCTTCTATAAGTCATAAAATTTTCAGATTTATTGGTGATGTTTCAGATTACAATGATTTTTTTGAAGAAAAAGTGAAGTTCATTTATATCTAAGTCAAGATTAGCTTTATAAATCTGAAAATTTCTCTATAGGTGTATACTAAAGTGAAGAATATTATAGTATAACCATTTTTCTGTGCCAAACTATTAACAAAAAATCAATACATCAATATACAATAAAATGTTCAATACACATTAGAATGTTCAATGATAGGAATTTTTGAAAATTTCAAATTGGCATAGAAACTAGATTCATTAAACTTCATTATTTTCATTAGTAGGGCTCAAATTCCAAAGATCATTTACATGGCTCAAATTCAAATCAAGAGCAAGGAAATAAGAGTTGCCAAAATACACTAGAAGGTTTTTCTTTGTAATCTGTGGCACACAATTCATCATTGAGAAAAATTCTTGGACCACCATAAGGTCTTTTTTGTATAAATCATGACAAGGAAAATCTTCTCTCCTTGCCCCTTGAAAACCCCCCTCTTGCAAAATTGGATGAAATACATTGTTTTATATCCTCCATTAAAAGTAAATTTGTCATCCCAAAGCTACATTTTGGCTCCTTTGAAATTATGAGGTTAACCACTAAACATTGCCTCATGTTGTAAGACTATGTGCTAAATTGCATTATTTTTTGCTCTATAAGCTCTAATTTTTCCTAGATGTGAGTGTATTCTTTGTTATATTTATTTTTCAAAGATGAAGTGATATGCCTTCTACATGCCCTTAAAATTTTCAAAATATTTGATTAAAAGCTGAAATTATGATGAATTCAAGAAGAATAAGTGGAAGAAATTTCTATCAAATAATTATAGAAAATTCTTCAAAAATTTGAAGACTTCACCATTGCTATATATTATAGTGTAAATCACCATGGTTTACACTAAAATCCTATATCATTCTATAATAAGATAATTACTAGAGCATGATTATAGGTTCAAATTTCAAATTTCAATAAACCATTTAATGATTAGTTATTTTCACAAAATTTCAAATCAAAGTAAGAATGAAACTTAGTATGCTTTATATCAATAGTTGGTATCAAATTCAAAAAAGTTCTTTTTAATGTCTATAATTTAGATGAAGAGCAAGGATGTATAAAATGCCAAATACACTAAAAGAGCATCTTTTGACATCTATTTTTTTAGCATCTTCTTATCAGAGATGTCAATATTATCCCTATAGGATAATTTCTACAACCATCTACTTGAGATACATTCAAAGACTTCTAAAATAAAATATTGGATGAAAAAAACTCAATCCTTCATCCAAAATTTTGCATCTACAATCATACAAAAGCCATTTACTAGTTCTAGATGTGATTAGGTGTTAAGGTAGAAGCAACCATTTCCAACACTATACCCTAAACAAATTTAGAACATATATAGATGTGGGTGATTCCAAGAAACACTTGTCCTTTTTTTTGTCTCCTTGCCTTTGAACACATGGTTTTCTAGTCATAACTTTTGCATTGTAAGTCCGTTTGTCTTGAAATTTGGAATGAAGGTACACATAAAAGTTTCACACATTCTATAATTTTTTGTTTTTTTAAAAATTACTTTATTATTTTTAAGGTGCCCCTGATTGGATGTCTACCTTGGCCATTTTGGAGGTTTTTGGTCCGAAGTTGTACCCAAAAATGTGAACTAGAAGCCACAAATTGGAGAAGGTGGAGGTGTACTTGCATTCCAATGAGAGACGAAGAGTTATTATTCAAAAAATCTTTGCATGAGGTATCTACATGGGGCTAAAGTGACCATTGTTCACACGCATTTTGGGGGTAGGAGAAAATTTCTTTGAGAAATTTTTGGTGCAATGTGAGAGTAGGCTTGTCTATGAAAATGGCTTTTTTTCTTGGAATTTTTTGAAATTTTTTTATTTACTAAAAACGAAAAGGTCCATAGACCCCTTTTCTACAACCAATGGCTTCTATAGTACTGTATAGCATTGAATCAACGGTTTAGATCTACAAGCACCCCAAATCGATGGTTGTGATTCGCAAGTATAGTCTGTCACGCAAAATTGATAATAGTTTATAGTATTACCAATCCTACAACCAAAAATTGAGTTTTAGAGGCAAAAACGTGAAGTGTTTCTTGCAATCACCCATATAGGAAGTTCCAAATGTACAACTTGCATACATGAATGCAAAAATGCTTTGGGATACACTATGTATTTGAACTTCACAAATTCATAGCATATTCATATATGTTGAGAAAATTATCAATTTATTTCTTCATTTTTAACATTTAAAATTGCCAACGTGTTCAAAAATAATCTTGTGTGTTGATTCCACCTTTTAAAAAGTATATGAAATTACTTGAAGTATTGGTTATAGGTGCTTCTATCCTATTCCCGAAGTTCTTACTTTTAGAGTTTGCATTTTAGTCCTAGTACTAACTATCTATTCTCATTGTTTTGTTGTTGTCACCTCACAATGAAGCTTTAACTTACAACCATTTGTTGAATCTTGTGAAAAAGCTTGTCGATGTCTTATTATTAGTTGTTAAGAGTGTCAATAATTGTTAGAGCTTTCTATAACCAACAAAATTGTTGAAAATTGCCAAACTACTAGAAAATGATGAAAATTTGAGTTTGAAAGTTGAATGAGGGTTGTTTTGTGAGCAATTGTTGGTGTTTTTGTAGTATATGTTGATTGGATTAGCAAAAGGTGAGAATGGGAGAGGAAGCTCTTCAAGAGACTTATTTAGTTATTCTGTTTAGAAATAAAACTTTTTAAGAAGTTTGTATTATTTGAGAAGCTCATCAAAATGCTTCATCTATCTAAAGATGATGTGCACTATAAGAATCCATGTTATATATATATGTTACGTTTTGTAATTTTTGCTAATGGATTTTAGGTGACGTTGGATAAAACAACTTGTGCTTTTATGTCAATAATAACGTTCAACATAACATCTAGATTAGATTGTTGTAATTTTCAAAGTTAATTACTAGAAAAATTATTGTGATAATTTTTGAAGTTACTAGAAAACATTCTTGTGGTAATTTTAAAAGTTATCAAAATAATTAGTGTGGAAATTTTGTAAGTCATCAATGTGATTACTAGGATACTATTAAAAGTTATTGAGGAAAGTTTATTATGGTAATTTTAAAAAGTTATTAAGAGAGTTTTTGTAGTAGATTTAGAATTTAGATTATTAGGTGAAGTATTGTATGGATGGATGAAGTTTGATAGGTTAGTTTAGAAGCTATACTTCATCTATTAACAATTTTTAGTAGGAGTGTCTATTTTAGACAAGTGTTAACATTTTGAAAAAGACATTAGATGGTCTACAACTTCATTTGGTTGAAATCTTCATTTGATTAATTTATCTTTAGAGGACTAGAGTTTTGGCCCATTGTGGCCAAAAAAACACCGAATTACACTTTTTTGCACTTGGGAAGTGTGATATTGCACTTAACCCCAAATGGTACCCTAGAGTAGTTTGTGTTGTGTTTGCAGTTTTTGACTGCACTTTTTGGAATCATGGTGTGTGTAATATATCATTGGAAAGGTCTTGAGAATACTTTTCCAATAGTCTATTACCCTCCCGACCATTCCCAAAATCAGAGTCAAACATTGCAAAAAATGAATGAACCACCCTTAGGTACTATTCTCAGGGATAGCAACTATGACCCTTAGAAGGCCCATTGGATCTAATGGGCCTCCTAGGGGTCACAGCTGCTACCTCTAAAAGCGTAGCCTAGAATGGTTTGTGTTGTTTTCACAGTTTCTCATTGCGATTATTGGAATCATGGGGTGTGTAATATAGTATTGAAAAGGTCTTCAGAATACCTTTCCAACAATACATTTCACTCTCAACCATTCCCCAAATTGCACTCAAATACTACAAAAAATGAATGAACCACCCTGGGGTACCATTTTGAGGGGTAGTGGTAAGATCCCTATATGAGCCCCCAATTCATCACTAGGGCTTACTCTTTTTTTTTTTTTTTTTTTTTTCGCATTTTGTCATTTTAATTGCACTTTATTATACAAAAAAAACTAAAAAGAGTGTAGAACCAAAATAGGAATGTCACATTCCAATATAGTATTTGGTCTAGGTTGAGAATATTATAGCTAGAATGGCCCAACCATGAGTTGTAAATAGGTTAAAACCCAACTAATCATAGCAATTTGGTCAATTATGAGTGATGGGCATATTAGGCTCAAAACCCCACATGGGACGGACATCTCTAAGCTAGATTTGGTTGAGGGAACCTTGGTGAGGTATAGAAATCAATTCCCAGAGATAGGTTCTAGTTTCCCCATTCTACTCACGAAATAACAAAACCCCAAATTGTTGACTTGTAGATGTCAAAAATACTAAGGTGGGACCGTGGAGGAATCTAAGGTCCAAGAAGGGTGGTTTGGGGGTAGACCCATGCCCAGGACCCAACGGCGAAGTCAGTTTGCCAAGATTCCCCCTAGTGTGGAAGATTCCTCGGCCATCGATAATTAAATGGGGGGTGGAAATTGTCCCCCTTGGGCTGATGTGTAGAGTAAAAAATGAGCCTACATATGTGTTGTGGGATCCCATGGGAGTTTCTACAAAAAGTTTTGGAATTTTTTGGTAATCAAAAGATGTCTTTCTAAACGGTCAATTGCCTTAACTTGTAATGGGAAATTCATGGAAATTCTCCAGGTGGCGGTAAATTCCCACTAAAAATTAGAATAGATTTTTTTATGTTAATAATTTGCCCCGACAAGTTTCACGACATTCCGATAGTCAGGAGTACCTAAACCTACAACATTCCCCAACAATTAACGGAAATTAAAGTCCACGACGGGTTTGACCGGTGGAGCGAGAGCATACGAAAGCAGAATGGAGCACAAGGTAGGTCTATTTTCACTCCCCCGTATCTACTTAGGAGCCTAGGCTAGTTACTTTTGCTAGAAAAGTCACACCCCCAAATTTGGGATTTCCCCCAATTTTTGGCATTGAGTTGGCACTAGGTTTCGTCGTGATTTTGAAGATAGAAAAAGGGGAGGGGGATTCTTGAAAACTGAAAATGTCCTTTGAAGCCAATGGTGCAATCCATTTGTGATTCAGAGTAAATCTCCAGAAGTTAGCCTAGTAGGTCAGCATGGGATGAAAACCTTGAGTTTTGGATGAAAATCCAAGAAGATAAGGTTAACTTAGATGAACGAGGAGAGGTAGGTGCTTGGGAAAGAGTATAAAAGGGCACCCCTTCTCCTCTCTCACTACCCCCTTTTTTGTGTAATTAGGTTTGTTGGATCCAATTGATGTTGGAATTGTGGCATTTTAGCCACAAACCTTGCAACGGTGTTTTTTGGGCACTTTTGGCCATTGTTGTTGTTTTTGGAGCTTGCAAGGTCTTTTGTGGGTCCCTTGCCTTCTCTTTTGATTGAGCGTGGTATTAACTCCTCCAAGTTTGAACTTGAAAGCTTTTACTAACTTCCAAGGTTGCTAGAGTTGTAGGTGCTTACCTTGAGGGACCCTTTTGGTCACTCACCTTGTCTTGTCGTGTACTAACCCTAAAGCAATCCCCCATATGACTAGCAATGCCGCTTTGGATGGCCTTTAGTTCAAGTTATTGATGTTACTAACCCGTGTCGCTAGGCTTGAGTGTCCAAGTCCTTTTTCATGTCTTTTGTCTTTGCCCCTATCGTACGCGTAGTGGAGCGTAAGTGTTACGAACCCATTCGTAACAAGGGAACGGTTGTAACGGTTAGGGTTAGTTGGCCTCTCCCTTACCTTTAATAGTCAAGTGAGGAGGTTTGTTCCTCACTTGACATTTTGTTTAATGAATATAATATGAGTTTGATATAATGTGTACGTGTGATTCTATTTGCCATTGTGGTAATTTAGTGGTGATTTAGTATTGGTTTGCTTTGAATGCACGCTAAGTAGAGCATCGACTTCTTGGTCAAGTCAATCCGTAACATAATGTCAAGTCATGCAAAGTCCATGCTCTAATTCGGATTCCCAAGTTGAAGGTGCATTGATGGCTTTGGACAACGGCCGTTACCATGAGGAATTTTGTAGGATTATTTGATTCGGAAACCTAATCTCCTTCGATGGATCAAGAACCACCGGTGGTCCAACTGGGAGCAGAATTGATGCCGGATGGGGTGGGGTCGGAGTGGGTGGCCTTCATCCAACAACAAATCCAAAGTGTGTTCCAAGCCACAATTCCTCAATTGATACAAGAGATTTCAAGTAGAGCAGCGCAAGGACCACGACCGGTTGTCTCTCCCGTCTTCAATAGCGGAGGGGTGTTAGGAGGGAGGTGTGCGGAATCAAATGTGGAACTCAAAGAATCAAAGGTAGTGGAACCGAAAATTTTTTCCGGAAAGAAGGGAAATGAAGTTTACTGATGGTTTGTACAACTCCGTCTTGTATTTCGAGGTAAACCGCGCACTTATAGCTCTGATGCAGATAAAGTAGCTTATGCGCTTTCATATATGACTGGAGCGGCACAAAATTGGGCTATGCCTCTTTTCCAAGCTTTGGATGAGGAGCGTGATCACGAGTTATTGGGCGATTACCACGCTTTTCGGGAGTCCATGATTGCCGTGTATAGGGATATTGACCGTCGGAGCAATGCGGAGGATCACATTGGGAAACTTCAACAAACTGGGTCAGTAGCGAATTATATGTCTATGTTTAATGAATGTGCGACGCTACTAGATTGGAATGAATCCAGTTTGGTAGCTCGCTTCCGTGGAGGACTCAAGGATGAGATTTTGGATTCGGTGGCGACAGTGGAGACTCAACCATGCCGGCTACAAGATTGGATGGCAATGTCATCCCGAATCGATGAGGGATTATGGGGGTGGCGTCAAAACCGCTGTTCACCATTTGAGACTCCAAGTTTCTGATCTCCAACAACATTGCCACGAGATGTAGTGGGGAAGGTACAATCTAACTCGAATACCTCCGGGCCAGTGCCGATGGAGCTTGGAGCGGTGCATACTCCTTCTATAGCCTTGGCAAAAACGGCGGTGGAACGGCAAGAATATCAACGTCAAGGACGCTGTTGGGGTTGCGGTGGAGTAGGTCATATTCGATCGCGTTGCCCCACGAATCCCTCTAAGCCCTTGTCGATCTCTGGCACCATTGAAGCGGAAGGCACCTCTTTGGGAAAAGAAAAAGCCCGGGACTGAAGGAAAACTTTCAATACCCGGGCACTGTGCAAACTGCCGCTGCCATCATCCATAAGACACCCACGTTGGATGCAACAAGGAAGGTGGTCCATATGGTGGACCGGCCTCTTGAGTCGGCCCCTTGGGAGAATTTACAATGGAGTAACATATGGTCGAATAAGAATGTCGAGGTTTCAAAGGAGGTAAACTGCGGATTAGATCCATTGTGCTTACGTGCCACTATTGACCCTAGTGCACATGTGACGTTGGATGCACAGCTCAATTCCATCCCCGGCCTCACGTTAGTGGATTCAGGAGCCACAGGAATATTCATGCACCCCAAGTTTGCAGAACAATGTAATGCGGAGCTACAACTAAAGCCGGTGCCGCGTGAAGTTAGGGTGATTGATGGACGAATGATCAGTTCTAGGCTTATAACCTACGAGGCTATTGTTGAAATTAAGATTGGAAATCATTGTGAAAGATTGGTAGCGGATGTTACAAATACAGGCAAGTATCCTTGCATCTTAGGCATTCCATGGTTGATCCGCCATGACCCAACAATTTGATGGTCTCAACGGAGGGTGGTATTTGATTCTCCATATTGTCGGGCTGTGTACATGGCGCATGGGGTGGCAAGGAGAGAGGGGAAATTCCAAAGCTATGGAAGGCGAAGGAAATTCCAAATTCCTTAATTTGGGCGAATATAAATGTGGAGGGGTGTTTTCCCGCAAGGCTAGGTCGGCATCCGTGTGTGCCAGGGCGGGCGCGGCACCACCACTTGCCTAGCAGAGGCCTACGGGGGTCGGCTCCAGGCCAAGCAGGGGCCGGCCCGGCGGGCCTGCCAACTGCTGCAGACCCCGACTCTGTA